>WOXC01001382.1:0-84336 GCA_011680675.1 Gymnobelideus leadbeateri | reverse complement strand
AAAAATATAAGATAAATTAGAGATAATCAACAGATTATCAAATGAATGGATTGGATTAGATTACCACAGTGATCCCTAAATATATGATCAGTATTGTAATGCCTGTTTTATAAAACCTCATGTCATGGAAGACACCTTGGATCTGGTGATCTGGGTTGAGTCCAGCAAGCTTCTCTCGCAACCATGCACTCAGCCTTAGCTCCTGGCAGTATGGTACAATGGGAATAGTCTTAGATTTGGAGTCACAGGACCTGTGTTCTAACCCCTACTCTGTCACTTACTGTGTGACCTTGTCTAAATCACTTAATTTCTCTAAGACTCAATTTCTTGACCTATAAAAATTAAGTTGGTCTAGATCAAGGATTCTTAACCTTTTTTCTCTTTTTGACAGTCTGATGAATCCTATTGATGGAATCCTAATAAAGCTGCCCCCAGCCCCAATATTCTAACTTCATTATAGGTCTGGCCCTATGGAACAGCAGACCTGCTGCACCTAACTAACTGTCCCCCACCCCCACCATGTCCTAACTTTTTTCTATGTGCCTCATTGCTCACTGGAACAACAGGTGTGTCCCTGAACTCTTAGTTCCCACAGAAACAGCAGGTATGTCCATGTGATGGGAACCCAGCTTCTGCCTCTACCTGGTCACTGCCCCCAGACCTATTCCCACAGAAACAGGTGTGTTCTTATATTCAATCACAATCACATCATCCATCTAGCCCAAGACTGGACCACAATAGCTAAATATTTGTCTTAACCAGACAGGACCACAATAGCTAGCCAGTAGAAGGGCAGAATGACCAGAACCATAGATGGGACCCCTCCTCCAATACCTAATCCTTTAAGAAACTCTTCCTACCTTTTAAAAATTAATTATATTCCTCTATTCTATGTAAATTTCTGTTATGTAATTGCATTTTTACCCTATAAAAATCCATCTTGCTTTTTCTAAAGTTACTGGTTACTCTTGGAACTTAGCCCACTTCATGAGAGGCGTCAATCTCAATAAATGCTTATTTTTGGATTGGAGGTGGTTTGACTCTCAATTCTTTGAGACAGTTCTACCACAACGCATCATGAAACCCCAACAGTTTTGGAGTAGGCAAAGCCCACACCTCAACAGATTTTTAGCACCCCTAAACCACCACACCATGAACCGCTTCTTAGAATCATGTTTTTAAATGTGTAAAATAAAATACATTGGATTACAAAGAAAACCAATTGTAATGATAAATGTCCCTATATGTCTATCTTTATCTATTTATCTATCTCTATATTTTGTTGTTGTTTAGTCATTTTCATTCTTGTCTGACTCTTTTTGATCCTTTTTTGTGATTTTCTTGGCAAAGATACAGAGTGATTTGCCATTTTCTTCTCTAGATCATTTTACAGATGAGGAAACTGAGGCAAATAGGGTTAAGTGACTTGGTCAGGGTCATACAACTAGTAAGTGTCTGAGATAAGATGTGAACTCAGTTCCTCCTGACTCTTGGGGCTGGCACTCAATCCCTGCATGACCTAGCTACTCTCTCTCTCTCTGTCTCTCTCTCTGTCTCTCTCTGTCTCTCTCTGTCTCTCTCTCTCTCTGTCTCTCTCTGTCTCTCTCTCTGTCTCTCTCTCTCTCTCTCTATGTCTCTCTCTCTCTCTCCATTTCTCTCCTCCTCTCTCTTTCTCCATCTTCCCCTTCCCCCAGTTCAAGGACCTTGACCCTGAAGAACCTAGACCTTAGGTTCAGATCCTGTGATCCAGATGACCTCTGAGACTCATTTTAATTCTAAATCTCTATCCTGAAATCTAAAATGGAGGCCCTCAAAGGTAGAGCTCTCTTTCCTGTGTTTATAGTCCAAAAGAACTGGGATGAAGTCATCTTGCCCCCAAATCACTTTGGTCTCATAGCCTAAGGTAGTAGTGTGAACGTGGCTCCCTGAATTGCTCCAACAGCTGCTTATTGCTTTTTTTCCTTTGTTTTTATTTTCCTTTTTAATTGTATCTTTTAATATACAGTAAAAAGGACCAAACTCTTTCCTTCATAGAGCCTAGACCAAAGTCAGAATGAGCCAAAGTAATATCTCTATGGTGTAGTGGACAGAAAGTCAAAAGGCATAGCATGTAGCCCTGAATCTACTACTAAGTAGCTGTGTTACTTTGGATAAGGGACTTGACCTCTCTGGGTCTTGGTTTTTCTCATATGCAAAGTGAGGGGGGGTGTTGAAAGCCATCCTTTCCTCTCCCTCTGTAATTGTTAATCCTCCATGATGCTGGCAAACATCTTTGATGAATACGTGTCTATGTTTTTTGTCTCACTTGATGTCATTTTGATGATTACATCCCTGGAAAAAGTCATCCTTGGGGCTATGTGAGTCATGGAATTGTGAATGATTTTAACAGATGGTCCAGAGATAATCTGAAGAGAAACTTTAAGGCTTCATTTTGTCCCAAGTTAAATGCTTATTTGAAATTAACTAACTGTGGGTATGGAGAATTTATATTCTCAAGTCTTCTTAGTTAGTCATGTGATTATGAAGATATGATTTGCTGTTGAAAATTTTCTTCAAAAGTCTGATACTTCTTATATTTTCATTAAGGATACTGTTGTTGCATACATAGACCTTTTCCATCAAGATTTTGTAGATATGGGGGTGGCTAGGTGGCACAGTGAGTAGAGCGTTGGCCCTGGAGTCAGAAGGACCTGAGTTTGGATCCGGCCTCAGACACTTAACGCACACACAAAAACAAAAACCTAGCCGTGTGACCTTGGGCAAGTTACTTAACCCCAATTGCCTTCCAAAAAAAAAAAAAGATTTTGTAGATATGAATAAAGCAAGAATATGGTAAGTAATTGTTGATGTAGTCTTGATCACTTTTTTAAAAAAAATAAAGCACTTTCCATCGTTTTTTTTTTTCATTTTAATTTTTTTTCATTTTTTTCATTTTTTTTTTTGGTTCCATTGGGGAACCTTTTTCTCATAGAGATATCTTGAAAAACAATCCTTTGTGACTTTTAAAATAATATCCATTGTCCAATCATTGTCCTTTCAGAGTGGCTAATGTAACAAAAAAAATGTTGGATGTTGGAGCAGGATGTGGGAAAACTGGGACACTAATGTACTGTTAGTGGAGTTACAAACTGATCCAACCATTCTGGAGAGCAATTTGGAATTATGCCTAAAGGGAATAGTTTGATCCAGCAGTACCATCTAGGTCGATATCCCAAAGACATCCAAAAAGAAGGGAAAAGGACCTATTTGTGCAAAAATATTTTTATGGAGTAACGAGGTGGCGAAGTGAATAGAGCACTGGCCCTAGAGTCAGGAGGACCTGAGTTCAAATGTGACCTCAGATACTTAACATTTAATAGCTGTGTGACCTTGGGCAAGTCATTTAACCCCAATTTCCCTGCCTTCCTTCCCTTTAACCTCCCCCCCCCCCCCGCAAAAAAACAGTAGCTGTTTTTGTGGTGACTAAGAATCAGAAATCAAAGGGATGCCCATCAGTTGGGGAATGGTTAAGCAAGTGTGGTATATGATTGCAATGGAATATTACTGTGCTGTAAGAAATTGACAAGCAGGATGATTTTAGAAAAACCCAGAAAGACTTACATGAACTAATGCATAATGAAGTGAACAGAACCAGGAGAACATTGACACAGTAGCCACAATATTGTTCGATGAAAAGCTGTGAATGACTTGACAATTCTCAGCAATACAATGATCCAAGACAATCCCAAAGGACCAATGATGAAGTATACTATCCATCTCCAGACAAAGAACTGAAGTGTGTTATTTTTCACTTTCTTTCATTTTTTCCTTTTATTCATGTCTTCTTGTACAAAATGACTAATATGGAAATATTTTGCATAATTGCACATCAAATATACCTGATTGCTTATCATCTGGTAGGGGGGGAAGGAAAAGGAGGGAAGGATAGAATTTGGAACTCAAAACTTTAAATAAAAGTGTTTATTTTTTTTAAAGAAGTCTTTAAGTCTTCCATTTATTGCATCCATTTTCTGGTTACCTTGGTAGTAGTATCCAGGTACCTTAGATTTACTCATGACTTACTTTTGTTTTCTATCTACAGTGTTTTTCTATCAGATGTCAGTCAACCACGGTTATTGCACCCACCACATAGAAAGCCCTGTATGCACAGTCTCTAAAAGATGGCTATTTCATTAAATCCTATAACTTGCTCTGGGAGGTACTTAGGGAAAATATTAGTCACATTTTAGAAATGGAAAAACTGACATACAGGAAAGAAATGACTTGCTCAAAGTCACAGGGTGAGTCACTGGGGGATGAAACATCTAAAATGACTTTTTAGAGGATGTTAGAACCTGAAAGGCTATTATAGATCAATTCAATCATCCATCCCACTCCCTTCCCCCTACCGTCATTTCATGAATCTTAAATTTTCTTTTTTTATCATAAACTTTAATAATTCTTCTATTTTACAGGTGATGAAGCTAAGGGCCACAGAGGGGAAGTTATTTGCCCAAAGTTACATAGTATGGGACAGAGTTATAATTAGAATGGGGAGACTAGGGTGCTGAATTTAGAGGTCTTTGACAATTATATATTAGTTTCTATTATAGCTTTGTTTATATTATAGCTTCATCTTAGGTTATCCACAAGGGTTACTACCTTGTTGAATTCATGTTTATAGCACTATCTTAATTTAGTTCTTGATAGAAGGCTAATTGCACCTATAGAATCTTTGTACCTGTTGGTAGAATTAGTCCATAGTTGCCAGGATGAGATATTCACCAACTATAAGATGTCTTGTTTATAGCTTTGTTAAAGTACTTCTCCTTTATTATAGACTTATGACAGTTTCTTATATGAAATCCTCTTCTTTAAACCCCTTCTTGAAGTTGTCAGTTGTAGCGCCAATGCAATATCCACAGTACCAACGATCACTATAAATAGACTGGCATAGTGCTCAGTCACAAAATATAACAGACTCTCCATATATAAGACAGAAGCAAAACCTTTATCCAGATACCAGAAAACTGAATCTCAAAACCAGTAAGCTGATTCCTTCATAGTAGCAAAGAAGTTAATAAGCCATAACAGTACAGAGAGCTCCAGAATCCTTTGGCCTTCTCCCAAACCGATTCAAGCCTAGCTATCACAGCAGGTGGCAAACACCAATATTTACTCACAAGCCTAACTGCCTCCCTTGGATGTGTCCTCTCCTCCCTTCAGTCTAGCTGCTCTGACTCCAAGCTTCCTGTAAGCTCTCCTCTACCCTTCAGCAAACTCCTCCCACCACAGGCTCCATATAATTACATTCAGCCTATTAGGGGATAGGGTATATCTTCAAAGTAGGAAGGTCTTCAAATTCCCTTAGGCTTATTAAGGGGGCAGGGAAGATCTTCAATTTACCATTACCATTACACCAGTCTTACCCACCAGCATCTCACATCAACTACAAGTTACAGCCTGGTGTACCTCTCTGATTTCATTTTTACTAAAACAATATGGTAGGCACCATGCAGCTCCTTTGGTCTCCAAGTCTATACTGGCTACTAGATTGCTTGTGTGCTATGTTATGCTGGAATCAGTACCTAGGGATATAAAGCTGGATATTAGTGACTGGTAGTATGACAAAGTGAATGCCAGCTTTGTTGTGATTATGAGTAATTCACTTCCCCATTCTTGTCCTTGGATTTTTTTTTCCTTATACAAATGCAACTCATGTTTTACTTCATACCCAACAAATTGGCAAAGATGATAAAAGATGGATATGGTCAGTGTGGGAGGGGTGGGAAGACAGACATACTTGCCCAATTGATGAAACTGTGGATTTTTCAACCATTTGGGAAAATAATTTGGAATTGTACTAATGAAATGCTAAAATTATCTGTAACCTTTGACACAGAGATCCTATTGATTGTCATCTACCTCTAAGAAAGGTCCTATATATACACACCAAAATATTTATAGTAGCACTTTTTGTGGCACTACAGAATGAGAAACAAAGTAGGTGCCCATTGACTGAGGACTGGTGAAAAGGAAATGTGGTATGTGAATGCAAATGTGAATCTGGGGATATTTTAATAAACTGATAAAAAATCCAGTAAGCAGAATGAGTAAAATATTGTACACAATATCCTTAACAATATAAACTGAAAGAACAATAAAAAACCCAAATGCTTTTTAATTATAATGATCATGCTTGGACTTTGAGAAGAGACGAGACATGCGCTTCCCTCCTGTTGGAAAGGTGGGGTCTCTGTGCATGGAAGTTTGTTTCATATACTCACACACAGTTGACGTGTCGGTTTAGCTTGACTATTTTTCTCTATCTTTTTAAAGTTCTTTGCTACAAGGGAAGGCTTACTAGGTAGGGGTGGTGGAGGGAGGGCAGAAGGAGATAGATTTGGAAATGAAGATTTGGAGATTGAAAAGTAGATTTGACCATTTTTTGTGAATAAAAAATTGATAAGACAAAACAAAAACAAACAAAATGCATGGTTTGGACTAGATGACCTTTCAAAAATCATTCGTATTTTTTATTTCTGTATCACATATATTTTCCTTCCCCTCCCAGAGGAACTGTCCCTTATTACAGAGAATTAAAAAAAAAAAAACCAGTTCAGCAGAGCTAATATAATACATCATTGAAGTTTAACATTATTTACAGAGGGCTAAACATGTATTTCTCACTCCCATCCCAGCCCCAGTGAAGAGGAGCAGCTGTGTTCTCATATCTCTTCTCTGGAGCAGGCTAGACAGATGATTTCCAGGTCCTTTTCTGCTCTGACATTCTATAATACTGGCACTTCTTTTCCCTGTTACTTAGCTGCCTCTAATTTCATCAGTGACCCCCTGGCTTAAGGATAGAGGAAAGCTTTGAGGCTTTGCATAGCACTGCTCACACTCAGTACATAACGAAGTCATAACAAATTATGTTCTTTTTCTCCTTCTGGGTAAAGAATCTTTGTACAATGTATACATTGTATGCAACCCCCCCCCCCCCCATGCCCTTAGAGACTCGCACACACACGGACACTCACACACAGACATACATGCACACCCACACTCACTATCTCTGCAGTCATTCCAGGGGGAACACTTATTTTCTCTACAATGTCCTTCCATTGTGAGTGGTGATGGGTAATAGAGATGATGTAATAATAATTTTATTGGATCAATATATCATTTAGAAAATAAAAGCTCTCCCCTTTATCTGGTGATGACCAGGAGGGGAAATGCCTGGGCTTGGCCAGTAATTTATGTCTGTCAAGTAGGAGGGAGAGTATCTCACCATCTCAATGAGCTTGTGTCTTTGTTTTTTTATTAGCTTCCTGATAAGCAGAACCCATAAAAATATCCCTGGGAAGGCTTCTTTGAACAGTAAACAGCTAGCTTCGATAGCTATCAGTCAGCAGTGGAGTCTAGAGAGGCCTTTTCTTTGGCCAAGTGGATAACAAAATCAGTTTTAATGGGGAGGGTTTTAGGGGTCCTTTGCTCCATTCTCCTGCCTCCCCCTAAAACCACCCCAAATATTTGGATACCCATTTTACAGATAGGGAAAACTGAGTGCTAAAGAAATAAATGATTTTAACCAGTCTCTATGGACAAAAAGACACAGTTTTCCTCCAGACTCAAAACACTGGTCTGTCTATACCTTCTGTTTCCATTGAGAAATATGCCTACTATCAATCAAGAAAATGCATGCACAGGCAAACCCAGGGGGAAAAATTAAGATGGGCCCAGTAGAAATCAGGTTGAGTAGGCAAAATTTTATCCTGAAGCATAATCATAGCACTAACACAGTATTTCTAGCTGCTGACGTTCACCATCATCAGAACCATTTTATTTATGACACAGAATGCAAGTAAGTGTGTTGGAAGAGCTGGGAAACATTTTGCAGACTGGAGAAAAAGAAAGTATGCTGATTCAATTCAATATAAGAAACAGTTGCTGATAGATTTCCTTTACATGCCTCTTCTGAGGCATGTAAAGCACTTTTTCAAAGATCTACAAAATGGAGAGAGAACTATCTTTTATTTTGTAGATGAGGGCACTGAGGGACCCAGGATAAGTGACTTACCCAAGGACATGCAACTTAAATACAGATCTTGTTGATTATCCTTAGTCTTTAAGTTCAGGAGACCTCCCAGTTCTGGGGGGTGAGTGGTATGGAGGTTATAGGGTTATAGATTTGTTTTTTCAGGGTGGGGGGTCAGTTCAATTCAATTCAATGCAACACAATACACATTTATGTATCTACTTTGAGCAAGGCACTATACTAAGTACTGGAAATACTATTCCCTAGTCACAAGTAGCTCACAATTGAATAGGAGGGTGAAGCCTGAGCAAGTTAGAATAAGCTTTGAGGGCAGAGATTGAGTAAGACCCTTATGACAGGAGGGAGCAGGGAAGGCTTCATGGAGAAGAAATCACTTTGAAGGAAGAGAAAGATTTTAACTGGCAGGCAGGGGAAGGGAAGGTATGGGAATATGACAATAGGTGGAGCTGGGGAAGGGTAGGATGAGAAACAGGGAGCAGAAGGTAGTCCAGTCTGTCTGTGGCATAGAATACATGAAAGAAGTCATAACAAATTGGGCTGGAAAAGGCGATGTGAAATGTACTTTTTCCAATTGCTGCAAAGACAGGAAGTGAAGCCAATTTCTCTATGGAGCAGACCAAAGTATGGCAGACTAGTACTGGCCCAGTCCACTCTCTTCACTCTAGAAGTTCTTTACTGTCTCTGGATAATTCACCCTGACCTTCTTTCTGCTTGCCTGGTACTTGAGATCTGTCTGCTGAACAGAAGCTCAGAGCCAGGGTCAGTGACCAGAAGGATCTTGGAGTCCATGTGGTGACCTTTGGCTTCAGCTCCTCATTGCCTGGACACCGGCTGTGTTGGTCTGTTTGTCTTAGTTTAAGCCTCCTTCTTGCACACTGGGAATAGGAAGGAGAGATTGGTGGAGGAGGGATGAAGTTGCAAAATCAAAGCTTTGGTTAGAGGAAAAAGGATGAAAGAAGACAGGTTGTTAAAGTCTTAGCTCAGCTGGGAGAAAATGGAGAAGGGAAAAACTAGATTGTTGAATTACAAAGCTATAAGATTCCTGGGTAAAAACTTAAAGAAAGGGGACTCTGTATTGGGGTAATATTTTTTTAATGTTTCAAAAAGGGTTTTGAATTGGTCTTGATTCTCTGATTGGTGGAGTCTAGTCTGTTTGACAAAAAAATTACAGACTGTAATTGATAGAGACAATGCGATGTAAGAGTGCATCCTTTCAGGTTTGAGATGGCCCGTTTGTATCTTATAAGGGTGGCAGACTTTTGAGTATCCCATTTATACTTTGTAATAGAGTAGTGAGAGCATCTATTAAGCTTATTATGTGGTAGATGCTGTTCTAAGTGCTGGACATACAAATGCCAGAAAGCACAAAGACCCCTGCCCTCAAGGAGCTTATTTTCTAATCAAAGAAAACAACATATAAAGGGGAACTGGAGGATGGAAGAGGAGTCCACAATTAAACTTGGAGGGAAAACTATTTCCTGGTAAGGTAAGACAAAAGTTCATCTATCAGAGGTGGGAATTCAGCTGATAATTTAAGGTTCATGAAATACTTTCCTTGAAATAACCCTTTAGGGTAGGAGGTGTAATATTGTTTGTTCCTTCTTTATAGATTAAAAAACTGAAGTTCACTGAAGTTAATTGATTTGCTCACATTCCAACATCCTATCAAAGCAGGGACTCTAATGCAGGTCACCTGACTCATAGTCTGGCCTCAGTTTCTTTATCTGGTGACCAGCTTTTGGGTGACCAGTCTTTTGACATTTATCTAGTCTTTGGGTGGAAGGCATAGAGATGGAATTGAATTGTAGTTAAATGCTTAGGTTTTATGGTTCCATGGCTATAGAAATACAGATCTTGGAATTTGACTTAGAGGAACCTCCAGTATAGGAAGTGTCTACTTCTAGGTAGATTTCCCCTCCTAGTCAAGTGGTAACAGAAAATTTAAGCTGATTTAAGATATACCTTAAAGAAACCCAAGTTTATAAGATGTCACCAATATCTGACACTTCCCCAAAATGCAGCTGCAAAGAAGCCCAGGACACTGGAGGGCACTACAGCTTCGGTTTGGTGGACAAAAGTCCAGTCTCTGACATCCAAGAGCAAGAACAACAGAATAGCACTATATGAGGTGCTGGGGAATAGATATGAGACAAAAATCAAACAGTTCCTGCCCTCAAGCAGCTTACATTCTATCTTGAGACAACATGTGCATATGTAATTGTATGCAGAAAAAAAACCAAGCTTATAAAAATAAAGACAAGGTAGTTAAATGCAAGGTAATTCAGGAAAGGAGGGTGCAAGCAATAGGGAGGATCAAGATAGCCTCCTGTTTGTGGGGAACAACTGGCTTCAGAGTAGCCCTTTGAGCTCTTTCTAGATCCTCTCTTAGAATAGGGAGATGGGCCCACCCACTAATAGGGATGGGATAGAGGGAAGGCATAGGCAACTAGGTGGTGCAGTGGCTAGAGTGTCAGCCCTCTGGAGTCAGGAGGACCTGAGTTCAAATCTGGCCTCAGACACTTACTACCTGTGTGACCCTGGGCAAGTCCCTTAACCTTGTTTGCCTTAGTTTCCTCATCTGTAAAACAAGCTTGAGAGTATGTTTGCCAAGAAAACCCCAAATGGGGCTGTGAAGAGTTGGTCATGACAAGAACAAGAACAAAAAGGGCAGGCATAGCATAGTCAGAAGGGAGGACTAGATTACGGGGCTAGGAGATCCATAGCCCAGATTTTCATTTCCACCTCAGTTGCAAGCTTGCTAAATTATTTGAGGTGCCCTGTTACTTTGTTACTTGTTAGCCTGCCACACAAGGCCCTCTCTAATTTGACTCTTATCTCCCCTTTCAATCTTATACTGCCCTTCATCACTTACTCTAAATTCTAGTCAAACTAAATTATTTGTTATTCCACATTTTCTGTCTTTATGCCTTTTGCTCATATTGCCCCCCTGCTGTGCCTGGAATGTCCATTTCCTGTCCCTCCCTCCCTATGATTTCCTCCTCCTGAAATTTTATTTGGTCTTCAAGGCTTAGCTCAGATGCTACCTTCTCTATGAAGTTTTCCATAATTCCCCCGGCTAGGAGTGATCTTTCTCTCCTCTGATCTCACAGGCACATGTTTTGTTTATATTGCGTTTATCTGTATATAGACACTGTCTCCCCTACTATATTGTAAAGTCCTTGAGGAGAAGGGCCATTTTAAATTATCTATATCTCCTCAGCCCCTGGCATAAAATATTACAACCATAAGTGCTTACTAAATAGTTGTTGAATAAGCAAGTGAATGAATGTTTTTCCTCTGCAAGTTTGTGACTCCAGTTGTAAAACAGGGATGTTAGCACATCTCATTACCTATCTTCCTCTATGTCCCTACTTCAGTGGTATCAGGCTGAATAGGAACAAATTTTCTTTAAGATCTTCAATGGAAAAAGTATTATTTAAATAATATTTTCCAAAGGTCTTCCTCACAAAAACCCTGAGGTAGGTACTATTTTTGTCCCCATTTTAGAGTTGAGTAAAGTGAGTCTGAGGGCACTTAAGGGACTTGCCTGGGTTCACCAAGCTAAGCAAACATCTGAGGCTAGATACTAAATCATGTTTTCCAGACTCAATGTCTAGCACTCTAACAATAAGACTCTATTTGTCCCCATGCCTTGAAAATATTCAGGAGAATAAAAAGATGAACTTTTAAATTTGAGATCCCCTGAAGCTGGACTAAAGGATTTTTGAGTATTAGCTGATGGTGAGATTCCGCAGGCCGCCATCTATCCCTGGACTTATAAGTGAGCAATGCCTTGGTACAGGGTTCAGTTACATCCCCAATACGGCTATAATTCAATCTGCATCCTCACCTCTAATGGTCGTCCTCTAGCTTGTAAGTGTTTTATAAAGCTCCATGGGGGACCTGGGTGGGCCTGGCACTGGGGGTTACACTATACAACTATGCCCTCATGGCTGGGAAGGGGAATTTGAAACCTTCAAAGCGGAGTCGCTCTCCTTCAATGGCTTTCCTGGGACATATTTCATTCCCCTTTATTACCCAGCTCTGAAAATAACAGGGCTTTTCAGGGAAACTTGGATTCTTTCTTTCACCAGGTTGTTTCTTCTTTCTGCAGAACAGGGCAAGATAACACTAGCCCCTCTGTGGTGTGAACACCTTCAGAGAGGAGGCTCTTGTTCATCCAACAAGTCTGCTGGGCCCTTCTAGGCCTGATGTAGAGAAAGGCCTTTCCTTTACTGAGGTCTGGTGTTGGGGAGCAGACACTGGGCAAAACCACACATTTCAGAGGGCCTCTGAGAGCACAGCCTGTATCTTAGTGGTGCCGTAATCTTCTTAGTATGAGCACTCCCTTATGAGTGCAGATTGCAACCCACCCCTGCTTTCTCTTCATGCATGGACTCTTTATTTAAAATTTTATTTTTTTCTTTCATTTTAAGTTCCAAACTATCTCCCTCCTTACTGCACCGCTTTGAGATACACATGCTCGTGAGCACACACATGTAAAGCCATACACTGCATACTTCTATTTATCAGTTCTTCCTCTGGAGGTGGATAGCATCTTCCCACATAGACGCTTTGTAGTTGATTTGAGTATTTACAATATGCAGAATAACAGTTGTTCACAGGTATTCTAACAATATTGCTGTCATTGTATACAATGTTCTCTTCCTTCTGCTTGTGGCCCTCTTCGTCATTTCATTCAAGTCTTTCCATGTTTTTCTAAACTCAACCTGCTCATAATTTCTTACAGCGCTGTAAGTATTCCATCACAACATGCACGTACTCTTTGCCAAATCTTTCTATATGCAGGCTACCCCAAAAGAGCTGTTAGTCGCTTAAGACTCTTCATTTAGCCTTTTAATAGCTCACAACTGCATTAAGGATTTCGGGACACTGTATTGTTTATAGAGGATCCATGCCATGAACTTTTCATAGTACAACGCTCAAGGTGTCCATTTGTCATCCCTTGATCTTCCTATTCACTGGCCTACTTCCGTTTTTGGTCATATGACACTTTTCACTTGCATATCAACTTCCACAATGTGCTGTAATCTATTTATGCCCATCGTTGGACCCAAGGAACCTCTCTTTTTTGCATCAGCATTGGTTCTCTCTTGGCCATTCATAGTACCTCTGGTTCCATGCTGTGGATGGGGGAATTGAGGCTCTAAATCAGTTTAATATCTTATGAATGGATTAAAGGAGCAGCAGCTAAGGGACACAGTGGAGAGAGCACTGGCCCTGAAGTCAGAAGGACCTGAGTTCAAATTTGACCTCATACATTTACCAGCTGTGTGACCCTGGACAAATCACTTAACTCCAGTTGCCTCAAAAAATGGATTAGAGATGGGGGGGTACGTATGCACACACACACATATATGTATGTGTATATACATATATGTGTATATATACATATATGTAGAGAGAAAGAAAAAGAAAGAGAGATAGAGACACACAGAGAAATGGAAAGAAAGACAGAAAGAGACAACAAAGAGAAGGAAAGAGACAGAAAGAAACAGAGAGATTAGAGACATAGAGGGCAACAGAAAGACAGAGGAAGGAAGAGAGAGATACATACACAGATACAATCACAGAGAGAGAGAGAGAGAGAGAGAGAGAGAGAGAGAGAGAGAGAGAGAAACAGACAGACAGACAGATAGACAGACCGAGAGAGAGACAGAGAGAGGGAGAGAGACACAGAGAGAGACAGAGATAGAGACAGGGAGAGAGACAGAGAGACAGAAAGAGAGAGAGAGTGCACTTTTCTTAGGACTTGTCCTCCTTCTCCCTCATCCCTTCATCAAGTAAGCAGGAAAACTATCAGAGGTGGCTTGGCCCCTACGTTAGGAAAACCAAAGTCTAGTTCTTCCCTCTGCCTCATACTGACTGTGGGTCCCTGGGCTAGGTGCTTCAGGCAACTCTCTAAAGCTCTAAATCAGAGAAAAGGTGCTACTCTACTTGGGATTCTTTCTTTCTGGCTTTCCAGCCCACCACCTGCAAGAAGCCTTTCCTAGTCCTCTTGGTGCCTTCTAAGATCTTCTACAAGAGAACCTCAAGTCAAGTCGACTAACATTTATGGAGTGTTTGCTATTTTCCAGACATTGTGCTAATTGCTGGGAAACAAAACATGCTAAAACAAAGCTTGCTTCTATCCTCTTGGAGCTTACATTAATTGGAGGAAGATAAAAATAACAGGTAGCTGACAAATGTGTGAGGGGAAGAAAGAGCCATGATGGCAAAGTCCAGACAGCTGCCCCAGGCCCTTCCTCAAGATGGAGGCTCTGGGAGGAATCCACCCATAGGAAAAGGGAACCTTAAAGAGGAGGGAAGTTCTCAGGTGAGACGATGACTGAGGTATGGGGTTAGTGAAGCCTGAAATCCTATAGGGAGGTGGAAAGGAGTGAACAAACATTTATTATGTGCCAAGGGCTTTAGAAATGCCAAACTTTTTCCCCCCACAAGAATCCTTTGAAATAGGAAGTATAAGTATTGTAATTTCACAAGTATCATTGTTTCACAACTATTGTCAGAGGTGGAATTGGAATCTAGGTCACTCCTGACTCCAAATCGAATGCTTTTCCACCTTTCATAATGCCACCTCTTATTAAGCAACTTAGAACTAGGAAAGAAGTGAGGAAGAGCACTATCCTCCATATTAAATATGGAGAAACTAGGATACTGGGAACCTCAAGGTCTAGCTCTGTTACTTATTTGTGAAGAGGCCTTGGACAAATCAGTTAACCTCTTTTGGACCTCAATTTCCCTTTCTGCAAAATGGGGTTAACATTTACACTAATTAAAACCGATATTGGCCTTCAGGAGCTCTGAATTTCTGTTTTGGTTCTGTCATCTACTAGTCATGTGAACCTGGGAAAGTCACTTCATTTATCTGAGTCCTAGTCTCTTTATTTATTAAAATGAGGAGATTGGACGAAATGTTCTCTGTTTCTTCCAACCATTAAAAAATAAATCTCCTGGTAGTAATCATAACTCATATTTGTTAATGGCCTCAAGACTTATGCTCTCCTTACAATGAACACTGAAGATAGGTAGTGTTGGTATTATTATATACTCCCTGTGGTATGGAGATGACCCTGGGTTCTCAAAGTCTGTGCCACCAGAACACAAAGCTGGACAGGCTCATTTGAGTACAGAGTGGATGACAAAGCTGGCTATCCAACGACCAACTCTAGTATGCCAACTCTGAGTGCTCAGTACTGACTTGGCTTGGAGGGTGTTGAATTTTTGGCCACAAGAGCTCTGGAAGACCATCTACTAAGTCACAGAGGATCTGTAACTGGCCTCTATAATGGGAGTGTCCCACATGAAATCCCACTCTTCCTTTAAGACTCAGATCAATCACTATCTACACAATAGCAGATACAACCCCTCTCTCCCTAAATGAAACCATTCCTACCCTCACAGAGGGCAGGAAACCTTTGCAAAGCTGTCTGAACAACACTGCCTATGGATCAGGCAATGTGCTGCAGTGGAGAGAGCCCTGGATTTGAAGTCAGAGAACATGGTTTCATGCCTTGACTTGAACACTTAATGCCTGTTGGATCTTAATGCCTGTGAGTCTTTACCTCTCTGGCCCTCTAGTCCCTCATATAGAGTGAGCAGGGTAGTTTGATAGCTTTATAAGGTCTCTTCCACCACTATATTCTAAGGTTCTAAGCAAAATTGGAATGTTAATGTTGGGATGTGGACTTACTGGGGCTGCTAGAATTATTTTCACTGACTCTCAGCTGCCATGGATCTAAGGTTCTTATACCTTTTATACTCACTGGATAGCACAGTATAGTCCTTTGCTTCAGAGTTCAGGATTTATCAATGAAGGGGCAGGAGGAACATGTCAGAGCCTTCCCTCCAATGCTATTACCCAATGAGGGAGCAGAGTGATTTTCCATCTTAGCTATTTTACATGGTGCTGGAAATCGTGCCCAGCAGGGAGAGCGTGTGTGGGGCTGCAGGTTCCTGGAGTCAATGCTTTCCCCTCTACTGGGGACTCCAGGGACTCAGGCAATCTCCCAATACCCATAAAGGGGTTGAACTTCATGGCGCCCACTTCCCCTTAAGTGTGATAGATGGGCTGGCTTTTCCTGGTAGTTCAAATGCTTTGCATTGATTTGTGTATTAGTTTGTATATTGTTTTGAGAGGCCAATTTAAAGTGAAGCTCTGCCCATCGTCCATCAAAGCTCTCTGGTGCTTTATCTTCATTTTGACTTGGCTCCTCATCAGGGTCTCTGGCAGGCTGCTGCCAAAGGAAAATAAGGAATCTCTATCCATCACCCAGAGAGAAAACCTCGCCCCAGGTTTGTTCAGATTTAAGGTGAAAGGTGCATCCAATGGGAAAGAAAGCTCAGTATTCACCAAGTCTCCTCTTTTGAAGGAGACAGGAACCATTGACTTTTTGGTTGGTTCGTTATCTTAGAAGGTGGGGACATTATAGGAAACTCTCACTTTCATTTTACAGATGAGTAAAACTGAGGCATAGTGACAGTACCATGGGGTAGAAGCTAATAAAAACTGTCCTCTTCTCACAAAACAAGTAAACTGGAGGCAGCTGATCAGTAACCATTGAATAAAACAGTTACAGTTAGCATCTCTTTAGAATGTAGGGACATAACTGAGTAGAACAATGAGATGGGAGCACAGAGTTGGGATATGGGGTACAGGTGGAGTCCCTATGATTTTATTCCTTTTTCTGTTTTCTTACCCTAGATTCAAATCTCTTTCCTCTACTTCCTCTTCAACTCCCAATAACCCCCAATGATCTACCTTCCTCTTGCCCAGAAGAAATAGAAAGTAATGCCTCCATCAAATTCATGCCACAGAGTTACAACATTAGACCCAATATCACTCCTTGGGTCTTCATATTTTGGGAGTAGGGAACAATAATGCTGTGACAACCATGACACCTTTAGAACTATTCATTATACGCAGAGCTTGTGGGCTGCTTTCCTCAAGGTTACAGAAGGGTGATGTTTCACTGTATTAATTGTCCAGAAAAGGGGTACAGTATCTGGATTGTTCACCAGGTAGCATTCTATTTGGGCCACCAGGCCAGTGGGTTGGTCAGAATTTTTCTGAAGTATAAACAAGACATCTTCCTAAAAAGTTGCAGTTTCCTTGCTTACCACAAGAGGACACTTATCCTGTAGATCCCTAGGTTGTTTTTCTTATGGTGAGCCTGAGGCTTCAAATGGCAACATCACCCAGCTTAGGGATGAAATGGGGGCAGCTAGGGGATGCAGTGGAGTGCTGGGCCTGGAGTTAGGAAGACTCATCTTCAGTTAAAATCAGGTTTCAGATACTTACTAGCTGTGTGATCCTGGGCAAGTCACTTAACCCTGTTTGCTTTAGTTTTCTCATCTGTAAAATGAGCTGGAGAAGGAAATGACAAACTGCTCTAATACCCAAATGGGATCATGAAGAGTCATATATGACTGAACAACAATAAAATACACAAACACATATTACTTAATATAGAAAACATGAAATCCATACACATCTCTAGAGGCTGCTACCCCGCCCCCCAAAAAACCCACTCCCTTTTTGGACTGTCTTCCCTTTGGCCACAACTCCCCCATGCTCATAGATTCCCAGCAACGACTAGATAGTTTATTGAATAAAGTGAACAAACAAAGGGAATGGGTTACATGCTTCAAATAGATCCACCCCATGTATTCATCTCATACACCTCCTCCTGCTTGCCTTCCTAGACTTTTTTTTTTGCTTTTTTTTGGAGGGCAATTGGGGTTAAGTAACTTGCCCAAGGTCACACGGCTAGGTTTTTGTTTGTGTGTGCGTTAAGTGTCTGAGGTCAGATCCGAACTCAGGTCCTTCTGACTCCAGGGCCGACGCTCTACTCACTGCGCCACCTAGCCACCCCTCTTCCTAGACTTTTAAGGGTGGTGGAAGGATGTTCCTGAACCACCTGTACCTTGAGCTCATGGAAAGGAGCAAGAAAAGGGTATGTGTGTGTCCAGGATCCCATCTGGGATCATGGACTATTACAAGGGAAAGCAGCAGGGAGTAGTGGGGTAGTATTCTCCTCACCAGAATATCCCAACTGGATATTCACAATCCTCCTGCTCTAGGCTCAGAATCCCTTCCTTCAGGCTTTAGCAGTGATAACAGCAGAGATCTCTGAAGCTACAGTCCCAGAAACTTTGTTCTACTTCATGGAAGTTCAGCATTAGCCTTGCCTCCTTCTAATATCAAAGCTGGAGATGATTCCCATTGTATTACTTCTTTCTGTTTTTTCATTAGTGATTTTGATTCCCTTGGAGCCTTTTCAAATTCTGATTTACATCTCTTCAGCTTAATCAGACAAAAGGAATTAAACGTCTTCATTTAAAATCAACAACAATTTCTCTTCTCTTGGAGGATGTAGTGGAAAGCACACTAAATTTGAAGGAGATGAAATAGGTTAAAATCTCAGCTCCAACAATTAATGCTCAGGACAGGTCACTGATCCTCAGTTTCCTTTTCTGTAAGATGGGGATAATAAGTACTTATATTTCTATCTCACAGGACTGTTGTGATGAGACCATTTCGTAAACTTTAAAGTGCTATATAAATATGGGCTATAATTCTTCCACAGTAGCTGAGATTTATCCTCAGATTGGCCAACTGTCTTCTTTCTATTGCATGATATTGGTGTTTTCTAGACATACCAATGTGACTCAAGAGGACTCCACGAATGTAGAGAGATACTTTACTAAAAACACTCATTTTTGTCCCTCATATTTATTGACCATTTCAAATAGATTTCGAGGTCAGTATTTCTTGGCCCCAAATATTTCAGATAAGCAGAAGATCTCAATTCTCTGCCTAGGACTAGTCCGTTCTCATCAGTCTGGTGTAGCAGCTCTCTGGGGACTCAGGGAACAGGGAGGGAGGTCAGCAGGAGCACAAAGAGAGAAAGAGGCATGAGAGTTTTTTTTAAGTGTATGAGTCTTAAGAAGTAAGCATCTTAGGGGCGGCTAGGTGGCGCAGTGAGTAAGAGCGCCGGCCTCGGAGTTTGGATGACCCGAGATCAGATCCCACCTCAGAAAATGAGCACCCAAGCATAAATAATGACTAGCCGTGTAACCTTGAGCAAGTTACTTAACCCCAATTGCTTTAAAAAAAAAAAAGAAGTAAGCATCTTTGGTAGTAAAAATTTTGAAGACCAGTAAAAATTTGCTACAGATTAATGTGTTTCCCAGGTGGATAATTGGGAAACCCTGTCCTGGATGTATTCCTTTTCTGCTCTAGGACTGACTTCTAGAGATGTAAAATTTGATAGGGTAGCCATATGACATCAGACTTTTATTGCCACGAATTACTATATTTCCTAGAAATTTCACAGCCTGAAAGATCTGGAAGTGATCTTAAAGATTATTATTGTAAGGGGAAGCTAGGTGGTGCAGTGCATAGAGTCCTGGCCCTAGAGTCAGTAGGACCAGAACTTAAATCTAGCCTCAGACACTTGACATTTATTAGTTGTGAGACCCTGGGCATGTCACCAGATTGCCTCACTAAAAAAAAGAAAAGAAAAATGAAAAGAAAAAAAGATTATTCTTTTAACTCTGCTGACATAATGAGCTGGTCTAATATCAAGGACATACATGTAATAATAATTCTCTTGGTGGTTCTTGTATCATCCTAGCATATTCCTTGGGAACAACAAAGTCTGACTTGTGTCTCTCACAGGACTCTCAGCTATCCTGCAAGCACTGAAGTCAGTGAGGGGATTAAATGTAGAACAGAATTATTTAAGACATTATGGGATTCAGAAAAGACCTGTGTTTTCACTCTTAACAGAAAAGCGCCTCTTGAGCATCACTTCCCTAGTCCACTGTCTCCATAATGTGATGGAACCTTGGAGTGAAGTCCCTACATTTCAAGAGGAATTGGTAGGTCTTGAGACCATCACAGTCTTCATTCTGGTGATTCCCTTTAGTTTTGGGCAGCAGTTTCTTGACCAGGAGTGAGGCCCAACCAGCTCCCTTGCCTTACCTCCATATTCTCTTGGTACCACACTAGCAATCTGCACTGGGCACCCTTCCCTCTCATACAGTGCCCAGTTGCTTGTTTCCCTCATGTTTACATATCTAGAATTTCTTGCTGGGTCCTTCTTTATGTACTCTTGAGCACTGGGCAAAAGAGAGATGGTTACCAACTCCCCTTAGTGCATTCCCACTATGTAATATGGATCCACCCCCCTTATTTAATGGATGAGGACATTGAGGTTCAGAATGTTTGTGTGTCTTGCCCAAGACTATGCAGTTCCAGAGTGGTAGAACTAGCACTTGAACTCAGGCCTTTTGATTCCAAACCCAATGCTTTTTTGATTTTTACACATTGTGACTTGATTCTGGAGATACTTGAATCCATATGATAATGTACTGCATTATAAGAGGGTCCTTAAAAAGCGACTTACCCAGACCTTTGCACAACTGCCCAGAGTATGTATATGGGCACTATGCAGCAGAAAGACTATAAGACTAGATGTTAGATGACCCAGTTCTTTTCTTAGTTGAATCGCTAATTTACTCTGTACAAATTCCTTCCCTCTCTGAGACTTGGTTTTCTTTTCTATAAAACAAATGGGTTGGGCTGGGTTATCTTGTAAATTCCTACTAGCTTTGCAGAAGTTCTGTCCATAGTCCTCAGTAGGCACAGCATCATTTAATATTCTGTCATCATCTCTTCAAGGACAAGGATGCTGCCAAGAGTTTCTTTTGCATCTTCCAGCCCCAACTGGGGCTAAACTCTGCACATGATGGGGGCTCAATTAATGCCAGTGCCCGAGTGTCTAAATGCCTCCTCCTGATTTATTAATGGCAACAATGATGACTAGACTTAGAAAATCTCTCCTCAAAGACAGGATGCAGTTGCTCTGCCTCCATTTTGCTCTCCCAAGGGAACGGGCTCTGGCCTCGCATTTGGTGGCCTGTCAAAGACTCCTCCCCTGCTGGGAGCAGGCATGTGACAATTCAGCAGGAGCGATGGGGAATCCCCTCCTGGGGACAGCTTGCCTGTAGAGCCCTGGCTGTCAGGCCTGTCACCTACGCGCCACAAGGACAAGACAAAGGCGCAAGGCCATCAACTGCCTCTCCTCTCCTGATGACTGTCGGCAGCACATTCTGGTCTGAGGGGCTCCTGAACATAAATCAATCTGTAGCTGCACTGGCTGACAGAGCACAGTACAGCCAGCCATGGATTATCTTCCTTACTATTTTTTCCCTCTTTTTTCCCTCTTCCTCTTTTCACTGTTACAAGGAGAAGTGAGCTACATTGATTATACTCCTCCTGCACTGAGCCATGCACCAGACCAGCCAGAAACTGCTCAGAGCCACAAACAGCATTGCTTTTCCTGCTGGATCAATGTCTCTTCTGGCTTAGTTTCACCCTCTTCCTCCACCCCTCGGCTCTCCCCTACTTCAAATATCCTTAAGAGCCAATCAGATCGAAAGTACTCTATTACAGAAGTAGCTCTATTCCACAAGATTTGGGTTTTAATCCTGATTCTGACACTTACTTTCTCTGTGTTCTTGGGTCAGTCAATTAGCAGAAATTTATTAAGCATTTTCCATTTGCCAGACACTGTTTTAAGCACTGGAGATTCAAAGAAAGGCAAAAACACTATGCCTACTCTCAAAGAGCTGCCATTTCCCTCTGGGCCTCCATTTCCTCATCTGTAAAACAAGGGGATTGGACTAGATTATTTTTAAGGTCTCTTCCAATTTTAACATTCTTCAATTATGGATAATTCAGGTTTGGAATTCAGCTCTTAAGTTCTGTATAATTTCGAATTGCCATCCACACACATTCCCAATTCTCCCATCTTATGCCTTTGCTTATACTGGTCATAGGATCATGGATTTTGAGTAGGAATAATAATAATGATGGCTAGCATTTATACAGTGTTTTAAGGTTTGCAAAGTGATTTACAACTATCTCATTTAATCCTCACAACAGCCCTGGAAAGGGGGTGCTATTATTGCCTCCATTTTATAGATGAGGAAACTGAGATCCAAAGGGGTTAGGGACTCACCCAGGGTCCCACCACTAGTAAATGCCTAAAGAAGATTTGAACTCAGTTCTACCTCACTTCAAGCCCCACACTCTCTATATTTCAGTAATGTTCCTAACCCTATTCCCTGCTCCCTCTGTCCTTATTGTCAACCTGTCCCTCCAGGTCCCATTCAAAAACCACCACCTAATATCCTTTACTGTCACCTCACCTCCTAAGGGGAAAGGGATTTCTCCCTCATCTGGTCTCATAGTACTTGGTCTTTTTCTCGTGTTTTCTCATGCTCTAATTTCTATTAAATTTTCCTGCAACACATGTGTTATTTCCCCCATTTGGTCTTAATCTCTTTGAGAACAGGGACCTTGGGGGGGGGGTGGCTAGGTGATGCAGTGAATAGAACACTGGTCCTGGAGTCAGGAGGACCTGAGTTCAAATCTGACCTCAGACACAGCACAAAACTAACCATGTAACTTGGGAAAGTCACTTAACCCAAATTGTCCTACCTTCCCCACTCCAAAAAGCAAATGAGAGAAAGAGGGAGAGAGAGAGAGAGAGAGAGAGAGAGAGAGAGAGAGAGAGAGAGAGAGAGAGAGAACAGGGACCTTGTCTTATTGATCTCAGTGTCCCTGCAGCCTAGAGTTATTCTCTGCACATTCTCATTTTTTTTTTTCTTTGAAAAATCTGTGATTTCATCAGTGTAGGTACAATCACCACTGACACAAATTATAACTTTATAAGTTGTTATGGTAGAAAAATTTATCACCTGGTGGCCAGTTTTCCAGTGATGAGCTTCTGTGAATTTAGCTGATGAAAGACTGTCACTGAGTTATTATCAAAGCCTTTCCACCTTGGGAGGACCCACAACAGTTTGCGTTTGATGGGTACTCTTCAATATCCCAGGGTTGCTATCACACCAAACAGTAGGTGTTTAATGTTTGCTGAATGAAGGGATGAAAGAACAAAGAAAGAAGAAAGGCAAAGAGAGAAAGGAGACGAGAGAGAGAAAGGAAGACAAAGGAAAAAGGGAGAAAGAGAGAGTAAGAAAGGAATAGGGAGAAAATAAGAAAGAAGGGAGAAAGAAAGAGAGCAAAAGAGGAAGAGAGAAAAAAGGGAAGAGAGAAGGCAATAGAACAAGCAAGAAAATAAGAAGGGGATAGAGAGAGAAAGAAGTAGAGGGAGGAAGGGAGAAGTAAAAAGAAAGAAAGAAATAAGGAAAGGAAGGAAGGGAGAGGGAGTGAAAGTCAAAAGGAAGGCTGAAACTAGATGAGGTCTAGAGCTCTAATGGTATGAATCCTTGAGATAACCTATCAGAATCATAATTGAGACAGCTTCTTTGTCTCAAGGCATTGAATTTAGCAGGTACTGAAAGCATTTGTGGTCCTCTGCTTTCAGTAGAAGGAAATGTTGAATTGGGTACCTAGTTAGCAAAAGGAGTTATTTAAAATGGGAGATGACTAGATGGTCCACTTATTTACCCTTATAGCCATAGTCTATGGGGACTCCTGCTTGGCCCAACTCTACTCTGTTACCCTACCACAGAACCTGGTAGCCTTCCTGGCCGTGGTCTAGTGGTGTTCTGATATCTCCACCCGTGGGTGTCAGCATCACAGATTGAGGGCTTGCCACTTCATCTGGGCACTGTTTATGTTGCCCCAGGGACAAAAGTGGCTAGTTACAGTTCTGCTCCTTAGAGGGTCTGAGGACCAAGCAATACTCAATCAAGTCTAGCAAAGTAAGGTTTCATTGCGTAGGAAACACTGGGACCTGTTTGCTATCAAGACTTTCTATTGGTGCCACTATTAATAAGAAAACATCTCCCAGAGGGGACATTTCTACTGGGACCATGGTAGGTTTCTCTACATAATAACAGCTCCCATTTATAAAATGATTTTAAGTTAGTGTGCTTTCCCAATAAAAACCCTGTGGTATAAGCTTTATTCTCTCTGTGACAGGATCAATATCCTCAAGGGTCTCTCCCCTCTCCCCTCTACCACCCCAAGCAGGAGTTAGATTTTCAAAAAAGTCAAAGAAAGTTGTCCTTAGCATCTGACTGGCCCCTGCCTAGCTAGATGCAGTTTCCTGGTCACCTAAGGACATAAAAGTCCCATCCATGTCAGGGTCTTTCAGAACCTATGTCTTTCTGAAAGCCATAAGAATCGCCATACCCTTTCCCACTGAACAGATGTCTTTACATATGGAGATTAGGGGAACTGTTTACACAGGGTATCCACAAAGTTTTAGTACAATAACCTATTAGACCCATTGATATTATTATTATTGCTAAGTTTTAAGCTATAAAAACGATTATTTTTATTAAGCTCTCAAAGCTTAAAACTCCACTAAGACTTTTGGGAGACCTTGTAGCTAAGGTCCACATATCCTTGTTGCATATTCTTGCTATGTTAGGGCTAAATAAACCTTTTTTCAATTGTTCAATGACTTAGAAGAGTCTTATTTTATCTCTAATTTGAGCCTGAACTAATAGGGTGCTGGCATCAAATTCACCTCTAAGTGTCCCCATTTAATATATGTGGGAATTAAAACAACAAGAGATTAAATGACTGCCCAAAGTCCCAGAGCTTAGTTAGTGGCAGTGTTAGGATCTGAATTCACTTCTTTTGGATCAAGCTATTATACTATAGCTGCTTTAATTTATTTTTTTCTGCAAATACTATTTTATTTTTCTCCCCAGTTAACATGTAAAAATTTTTTTTGTTTTCTTTTTTTTTAAACAAATGCTTTATTAACTTCTGTTTTATATCATTCATTTCCACCAGATTTTGAGTTACAATCATTTTCCCCCCATTATTCCCCTACCCAACCTCCCTGAATAGCAGTCCCACAAGATATCGCCTCCTCCAATCTGCTCTCTCCCATACCTTCTCCCATACCCCCATCGACTTTTCCATTAGAGGAAGATGAATCTTTGTCTCCCAATGCCTGCACATCTTATCTCCCAATTATAGGCAAAAGAGTATTAATAATAGTATTTATATATATATTTGAAACATTTAATGTTACGACCTCGAATTTCAGATCCATTTCCTTCCTCCCTTGTCACCCATTCCTTCTTGGGAGATAAGTAATTCAGTATATATTGTACATGTCTAGCTATGCAAAACATTATCATGGTAGATATATTGTACAAGGCTGCTTATAATTCCCTCCCACTCATCCCACCCCCCACCTGGTCCATTCCCTACATGATCCTGTCCCTCTTCTATAGTGGGTACTTCCAACCTCCCCTCACCCCAAGGATGCCCTCCCTTCCATCATCCCTCCTCTCATCCCCCTTCCCCCTATCCTGCTGCAGGTTGAGATATCCCATTTAGTATGTATGCCATTTTCTCCCTGAACCAAATTCAGTGTGAATGTGGTTTTGCCTTTTTAGCCTTCCTTATTCTCCCCCTCCTTTGCAACCACTTCCCCTACATGAGATAGTTTACCCTACCATGTCTCTCCCCATCTCCTCTTGCCACTTTCCTCTCTCACCTCATAATTTCATCCCTTGAGTATTCTCCCTTCCCAACAAATTCAACCTATGCCCTCTATCCATATATAACTGTAACCATATACACACACATTCACATATGTATTCATATGACCACACACCCTTCTTCCATTATTTTCATAGTGAGAAAGATATCATCAGTCACAGTTATTGCTTTTCCATATAGGAATGTAAATAGTTCAACTTTGATAAGTTCCTTTTGATTTCTTTTCCCTGATTACCTTCTCAGGCATCTCTTCCTTCTTGTGTCTGGATGTCAAATTTTCTATTCAATTCTGGTTTTTTCCTCAAGAATGCTTGAAAGTCCTCTATTCCACTGAATGACCATATTTTCCCCTGAAACAAAATACTCAGTTTTGCTGGGTAGGTGACCCTTGGGTTCAGTCCCAGCTCTTTTGCCCTCTGGAATATCATATTCCATGCCCTTCGATCCCTCAGTGTAGAAGCTGCCAGGTCCTGGGCTATTCTGATTGTGTTTCCACAATATTGAAATTGTTTCTTCCTGGCTGCTTGTAGTATTTTCTCCTTGATCTGGGGATTCTGGAACCTGGCTATAATATTCCTGGGAGTTTTCTTTTTGGGATCTTTTTCAGGAGGTGATCGGTGGATTCTTTCAACCTCTATTTTGCCCTCTGGATCTAAAACATCAGGGCAATTTTCCTTGAGAATTTCTTGAAGGGTGATTTCTAGGTTCTTTCCTTGATCATGGCTTTCAGGTAGTCCAATAATTTTTAAATTGTCTCTCCTGGATCTATTCTCCAGGTCAGTGGTTTTTCCCATGAGATATT
Organism: Gymnobelideus leadbeateri; assembly: GCA_011680675.1. Taxonomy (NCBI): domain Eukaryota; kingdom Metazoa; phylum Chordata; class Mammalia; order Diprotodontia; family Petauridae; genus Gymnobelideus; species Gymnobelideus leadbeateri. The sequence goes on along the minus strand of WOXC01001382.1, from coordinate 57,969 downwards.
TCACATTGCCTTCTAATCTTTCGTTTGTTTGGATCTGCTTAACAGCATCTTGATTTCTCATAAAGTCATTAGCTTCCATTTGCTCCAGTCTAACTCTGAAGGAATGAATCTCCTCAGTGAACTTTTGAGATTCTTTTTCCATCTGGCAAATTCGACTTTTTAAGGCATTCTTCTCCTCATTGCCTTTTGGGCCTCCTTTGCCATTTGAGTTAGTCTATTTTTTAAGGTGTTGTTTTCCTCAGTCAGGCTGTTGACCCTCATTTCATACTTTTCCTGCATCCTTCTCATTTCTCTTTCTAATTTTTCCTCCACTTCTCTTATTTGATTTTTAAAGTCCTTCTTAAGGTCCTCTATGGCCTGCAACCCGCTCATGTTTTCCCCTGGGGCTTTTGGAGCAGGACTTCTGACCTCACAGTCCTTTTCCCGCTCTATGCCCCCAAAATAGGAGTCTAGGGTTGCATTTTTCTGTTTCCTTTGCCTTGGCATGTTGCCACTTAATTGCTTGACTTTTGGGCTTGTTGCCACACTATGGCTTTAAGGCCAGCTAGAGGAATTTTCGTCCCGAACGTGTGGGGGGCAACTTCCGTTTCTGGCAAGCTGTAAACCCACCCACAACTTCCACCCTAGATCACAATCCAGATCCAGGGAGGTTAAAGCAAGAGCGATTACCCCCCAAGACTGATCGCTGGATCTCCCCACGATTTGTAGGCTGGGAGCCGGAAATGCCTATGAGAACTACAAAATGGCGTGTCTCCTCAGCGGCTTCTAGCTCCCAGGGGAGGGAGCTGACGCATTCCCCAAATACAGGTCCCAAAGTCCATAGGACACTAACCTCTTACTTTGTCCTAGGCATGTCTATGTTGATAATTCTGGAGTTGACACAGCTCCTGGTGTTCTGGGGTTCCTCCAGCTGGCTGCTGGCCCTGCCGCCCTGGGGCTAAAACCTCGGCTCACGCGGATCTGGGCTTGGCTCGGCTGGGCTCCTGCGCTCTGCGCGTTGCCGGCTCCCAGACTGCTGCGCTGGTCCTTCCTGCAGGGTGCTGGGCTGTCCTCAGCGGGAGGTTAGCTTCTCTGTGTCGTTTTGTGGGTGCTGGGGCTCCAAAAGTTGTTCAGAGTCCTTTTTTACATAGTTTGTGGGGAATCTGGGGGCAGAGAGGCTTGGACGAGCTGTTTCTACTCTGCCATCTTGGCTCCGCCCCCGTAAAAAACAATTTTATCATTAAAAAATGTTTTGAGTTCTAATTCTATCCCTTCCCTCCCCTCTCCCTGAGATGGTATGCAATCTGATTATAGGTTCTACATGACTGCTTTACTTTAGATAGACAGAATAATATATACCAACAGTTTGGGACTGATACCAAACCGAATGAGACAACATCAGGGCCCAGTGTCATCTATCTTTCTCTTGGGACCTTCCTTCTGATTTTCGGTGCCACCTCTTACAGTGTCCCCATTAAAAGCCTACTTTCCCCCTTACCTCTTAACTCTCAATCATACCTACTCATCCCTCTTATCCTGTTCCTTCCCTAACCCCTCTTCTCTACCCTTTGAGAAAGAAAAAAAACACTTGCTCAATAACAGAATACAGGAACAGAAAGGGATGAGAAGCCATCCAATCTTGGAGTTGGAAGAGCTTATCTCATCCAGGCCATTCGTGATCAGGAGTCTTGTTCATAATTCTCTTGACATGGGATCATTCAGCTTCAATCAATAAATCAACAAGTATTTATTAAGAACCTACTGCATTCCTGGTACTATGTTTGTTACTTCTACTTGAAGACTTCTAGGAATATTGAGCTTATTATTTCCTGAGGCCATACATTTAGTTCAACTGTGGAGGAGGCAACATCTGGGAGTGTCATCTATTATTCTCTTGGGGCTTTCCTTTTGACTCTCAGCGACATCCCCTCTCCCCTCCATCTTCTTTGGGTGGTTCTAAGTGTTGGGCTCTAATCACTAGGAAGACATTCCTCAGAACAAACTAAGATCTGTTTTGTTTGCTTTTATACATTTCATCCATTGTTTTTAGTTGTGAGCTTTGGGGCTCTGCAAAAAAATCTCTTCCCTCTTCCATATGATGGTCCTTCAAACAGTTGGACAACTGCCATGTCTGTTTTAAGTCTTCTTTTCCACAAAGTAAACATTTCTCCCTCAGCCAATCCTTGTAAAGCTTGGTTCTGAGTCCTCTCGTCATTCTGGCTAAGCCCCCTCCAGACAATCTTGAAGGGACTTTAGACATTGCCAAATTCCATCGTCTCATTTACATATGAGGGAACCGAGGCCTAGAGAAACCAAATGACTTTCTCAGAATCACATTGCCATACACACACATCATTTTGAAGTTGGCGAAACTAAGGCATCAGTGATTTGTCCAAGGTCAGGGAAGCTAGTGGTGGCAGATATAGGCTATGGGTCATAAGCATTACCTGCTTTGGGGATGTCTGGACTCCAACTGGAAGTCATCTCCACCTGCCCTCTTCCCCAGTTAACTTTTATTTTTATGGGTCCCATAAAAATGTAGAAAATTCCCCCAATATGTCAATGACTGGGACAAGAACCCGGGTCTCAGTACTTCCATTCCACTATTCCTTCCATTATGCCTGGGGAGGGGGAAGCTCTGTACATTCTACTCCCTCAGGGCTCTGTTCTTTGCCAGGGGTTGATCTGATCAACTACTTCATGGTAATCAAATAATGACTTAACGTTTTATCCCTCCCAGATAATTTACTTACATTTTAACAAGGGCCTGTCAATGTGCCTCATGGAGCAATCATTTCAGACCTTTTATCAGCACTTGGGAGGAAATAATGTTGGAAAAGGGGTCTCTTCAGGCCTCCCAGGTGAGAGCAGTAGCTCACCTTTGTGTGATTCTTTTCACTTTTCTCACACCCTGTGAGGTAGGATAACACAAGTATAATTCCCACCTCTTCTTCCTCCTTCCATGATGTCCTGCAAAGAGTATTAGCTGTAGGGTCAGAAGACCTGGGTCCACAGCAAGGCCTTGTGACTTAGTGCCTATGTGACTCTGGTCAAAGCACTTTACCTCCCTTGAGCCTCAGTTTCCTGGTCCTTGCAATGAGTGGGATGGACTTGGCCACCCTCTAAGGTTCTTTCTAGCTCTAGAATCTAAGACTGATTTGCACAAGATAAATGAATAATATTGTGGACATAGCAGGTGAGGTGATTAGGAACAAAATACTCTGTTCCTCCTTTGTTCTTTGAGAAGATGATGTTAGAAACAGAAAGCTGAAAGGGCTCCGGTCTTTGGAGCTGCTTTCCAGCTGTGATTTGCTATACTAGGTTAGCTCCATTCTCTTTTCTTCCAAAGCCCCCTTGCTAAAAAAGGCATCCATTTGCAAGATGCCTAATAGACATTCCTATGCTCAGAGTCAGCTAGCCCACACAGGGATCAGTCCCACTAAGGGAGAGCCTCATTAGCATTGGACTCTCACCAGCTGAGCAGACCAGCCACAGGCAGACATAGCACTTATATCAGGCAGATGGGAAAATGAAGAACATTCCAAGAATATCATTTATCATATGAAATATGTGATAAATGAGTGACGTGCCTAAACAATCTGGAGCAGTTCAGAACGAGAGATAAGCTAAGTAAGAACATAAACACCTTGGGAAGGCGGCTTTGGAAAGGTCATTAATGATGGATGAATGTTGATAAATTGAAGAGATCTCCAGGCTGAGAAAAGATCCACACTGGGTCCCTCTTTGACACTCGCCAGGGATGTGTGTCCTAGTATGTGAGTTTGAATCCCCAGCTCTGCTGCTTACTACTCATGTGACCTTGGGCAAACCACCTCACTTTTCTGGGCCTCAGTTTCCAAATTTGTGAGATGAGCCAGTTGTATTACATAGTTTCTAACCTCCCTTCTTTAATTCCTATAATCCTTATAAGACTGGGCACAGACCAATCAGAAACCCTTAGTGTTGCATTGTGGCAAGACAGGTAAAGTAATGGAAAAGAGAGACATGTACAAATCAAAGGCTATCATATCTAATTCAATCGTACCCCAAATCTCATCAGAACAAAAATATGGCTCATAGTAATCACATTTTGTATAGCTTGCTACAGTGACAAGCATTGGTACATATAAATCAGTACAAAATCATGTTTTCCTTCCTGGTTCTTGTGTACATAATAGTCACCCTCCCTAAATACCTGATATTTGATTATTTGCAGAGTCAATCCATCATCTATGCTCTATAGATGGCAGCCCCCTTTTATACTGGCCTTAGGTGAAATGTCTTATTGTAGAATTTCAATAATTCCTAAGGAACTGTATGGGGGTGACCATAATCTTCAGGCAAATATATAATGATTTTCTGTGAGTGAGCCCAGACTATGGATATTCAATCAATCAGTAAACATTTCTCTATTTTCCCCTTTTATTCTTTAAATTTTATTTGTTTATTTTAACATTCTTTAAAAAATTTTTGAGTTCCAAATTCTCTTCCTCCTGCCCTTTCCCCACCCACAGAGAAGGTAAGCAATGTGATACCCATTATACCTATGAAATCATGCAAAACATATTTCTACATTAGCTATGTTACAAAAAAATAAGAAAAATAAAGAAAGTGAAAAAAGTGTTTCAATGTGTATTCAGAGTTCTTGAGTTTTCTCTCTGGAGATGGACAGCATTTTTCATCATGAGTCCTTTAGAATTGTTTTAGATCATCGGATTTATCAGAATAGCTAAATCTTTCACAGTTGATCATTGTTACAGTATTATTGTTATAACCAGTAAATATTTGTTAAATATCTATTACATACCAGGCACTGTGCTAAGTACTGGAGATAAAAAAGAGGCAAAACACAGTCCCTGTCCTCAACAAGCTTACAATCTAATGAGGAGAAACAATATGCAAACAGATTTATACAAAATAAGTTGTATATAGGATAGCTAGGATGTAATTAACAGGGAAGCACTAGAATTAAAAGGGGCTGGGGAAGGCTTCCTTATCAGTTAGAGGGGAGGTGCAGATGGAGCACCTGGAGTAACTGATGATATTGCCGCATCATGGGCTCCAACTGGAATGACTGACGTGCAGAGTAGCCATGACATGGGGTGCAGCATTAGCACATTGGAGCTGAAGATGCTGGGGGAGAAAGAAATGACACCCAGGACTACAACAGACAAACCTGTCACTTGTCCTTTGTTGGTGCTAGATTAGTGATATGTAGTGCCCCATCAAGCACTGGCCTTTGAAGCATTTGGCACCTCTTTTTAGGCACAGGCACATTAAATAGATTAGGTGATGCAGTGGATAAAACTCTTGACCTGGAGTCAGGAAGACCTCAGTTCAAATTTGACCTGTCTTCAGACATTTACTAGCTGTGTGATCCTGGGCAAATCACTTAACCTTTGTCTGCCTCAGGGAGATAATAATGGTACATACCTTCCAGAGGATAAAATGAGATAATGCTCATAAAGAGATATGCAAACCTAAAGTACTACTATTATTAATATCAATTTTTCTTATTAGGCTCTAGAGCTAGTTACCTTGTTGTCCTGTTCCCACATGCCTTTATAACCAAGAAAATCCCTGTGTGGCAACCTATTTGGAGATAAATTGCCTATATCCCATCCCAACTCAGTTGGGAGACAAGAGGCTTATGATAAAATAATAAATTTCCAGGTTGGTTCTCCTAAACTTTAGGGACCTGAAGCTGAGATAAATAGACTTTGATCTCAAATCAGGGGAGGCTTGCCTTGGTGGTTGGAGTTGTAGAGTGATTGGAATGTTGTATTTTATAATACATATGCCTGATGTTTATTTTTAGTATGATTTTGCTAATTTGATTAAGTTGTTTAATTATAAATTGGATAACTGAATGAATGTTAACTCCTTAGTTCTATGAGAGGAAGTGACTGGTGGGACTGGGGTTATGTATACCAGATGATTAATTCTATGTATAGAGCCTGCGATGTTACAGTCTGCCCACAAAACACCTTGATTCTGAAATAGTCTTCTGGGGCTCTATTTCTCAAAGGGACATTGACTTGTTATTTCTGTGGAGGGTCCTATCATAAGTGAGATACGGAAGGATGACAGTTACACAAAGAAAGGAAACAGAGAAAAGGGAGGAAGGAAAGAAGGAAGCAAAAAAGTGAGGATGAGTGGGAGGGAGAAAGGAAAGAAAAGAGAATTGCGTTTATAGCAACAGAAGATTTTGAAGATTTTGCACATTTTCTGGTTCTCCATGACATCAACAAGGGTTTTTCTTCTCTCCTTCCCTCTCTGAAAAAGAAAAGAGTAGAAGAAGAAGGAAGAAAAAGAGTAGGTTTTTGAACAACCAAAAGAATTGTGAGTGAGGTAGAGTAGCCTACCAAGGGAGAAATTACTTTTTTGGACTGCAGCTGTAGAGACTAGAGCAATAAAATATTTCAAAGGGTTGGAATCAGTCCTATTCCCAGCCCCCACCTTCCATCATTGTTGAATTCTTACCTATCTTTCAAAACCCATCTTAATCTCCTCCATTATGCCCTTCTTGATCCTCTCTCCATTCCCACCTCCCTCAGTCAGAAGGGGTGATTCTTTGGACCTTTTACTGCATGTTGATTTTACCTTTTCGATATATCCATCTTGTTCTACTTTGTATTATACAGTAGGTATTTGTGTATATGTCTATTCTCTCTTCTAGACTGTGAACTCCATGAGGGCAGAGATTATGTCTTATTAATCTTTGCACCATCCCTAGTCCCTTATAACGTAGCAGACACAATAAATATTGAATTGACTAAAATTTTCTTTAGAGAAAAATGAATGCCTTTCATTGCTTGTTCCTTTTCTCCCTGCCTCATCATAGAATGCTTCTTCCTTTTTTTTAAAGAAAGGCAACAGTTCTTAAAGAAAAAGACATTTCCTTAATAGAAATCCATATATTTTCTTTTCCTAAGTAGACATTAGTCTGAATGTTGGAAGGCATAACTAATTTGAATAAAGAATGTTTCTTTTGAATTTACTTCTAGCAATATTCAATACCATGAAATCTTAGTATACAAAATACCACAGAATATCTGAATGCCATCGTGAAGTACCTAGATGCCCCCATGAATTCATTTTAACAAGCAATGTTGACCTTAAAAGTAGACAGAAGAGATGACCACCTACATGCTATGGTTTAAGAAGTGATGCCAGTAAATGATCTCTGCCAAATTACCCCCCCCCCCCACGAAGTCTGGTTATCATATCTGCTTTATATACAAAATGTCTTGAGATAAACTTCGCTGGAAATTTTATTGCAATGACTTGGGGAAAAAAGGGAATCTGTGTATTTTTCAGTATTGGTCCACATGATCAGAAATGCCTATGTGTGCAATCATATGCATCTATTTTGACAATACTGATGAATTAGCTATTTAAAAATGTGGGTCATAATTTAGAGCTGGAGGGGATATTGGAGGTCTCCTAGTCCAACTTCCTCATTTTGCAGAAAAAGAAACTGAGTTCCTAAAGAATTAGGTGACTTGTGGAAAGATACACAGGTAGTAAGTATATAATATATGTTCAAAAGATACACAGGTGCTAGCAAAACTGGGATATGAACCCAGATCCTCTATCTCCAAATTGAGGATTATACTATACCATGCTGTTTTCTCAAGGTTTTTTTTATCAGTAATACAAAAGCAGTGAAAAAAGTTGTTATTCATATAAAAGCCTGCTGCTATATATCTAATGCTAATCAGGGTTTGGGGGCAACTAGGTGGCACAGTGGATAGAGTCCCAGGCCTGGAGTTAGGAGTTAAAATCTGGCCTCAGATTACTTGCTGTGTGACCCTGGGTCAGTAACTTAATTTTGTTTTTCTCAGTTTCCTTACCTGTAAAATGAGCTGGAGAAGGAAATAGCAAACCACTCTAGTATCTTTACCAAAGAAACCCCATACTGAGTCATGAAGAGTCAGACGTGACTATAGAATGACAACAATCAGTGATTACTTTTTGTCATCATGAATAACACTGGTACTTAATAGACAAATATTTTTGAGAACTGTATGTCATCCATTCAGGACACAAATTTCTAACTTCAAATTTATACTATTTAGGGTGATTTTCAGCTTTGATTTCAATAATTTGATGAACGAGAATATGCTTCCACATAGCCAGGTATACACCTTGGTATACAATGTGTACAAGCACAAGCAAGCCTTGCTCAGAATTTGGTGACATAGCTCAGAATTTTTGTTTGCTAGGACTGGCTGACAAGTTTATGTGTGCTGGCTAAACACTTCAGCGTGCCAATATATGTATGATCTCATGGATATAGGTTCTCCATGATTGAAGAGCCCAAAACTCATTCATTCACCAAACCATAGAATTTCTGAGTTGGAAGAGACATGCATAGGCACCTAGTCCAACTCATATCCTAAAAAGAATCCCCCCATATAGCCTAATCAATACATTGTCATCCTACAAAAGCTATTACCTTCTGAAGTAAGCAATTCCACTTTGGATACCTCTAATTATTAGGAAACTTCCTTACATGAAGAATGAATTTACTTCTTTGCAACTTTTGCCCATCAGGGTCACGTGACATCTGAATATATTATAATGTCCTCTCAGTCAGTTTGTCTCTAGATTACATACCTCATTTCCTTGAATCCATTCCCATATAGTATAGACTCAGGAAACTGAAACCCTGAGAGGTTGTGATTTGACCAAAGTTCCCACAGGTAGTTAAACTCAAGTCCTTTGACTCTAAATTCATTTTCCCCCTTTTAGACCAAGCAGAGCAGACCTTCAAGATGATAGTACTTAGTACTTTTTCCTGTTAAAATTATCTTAGAAATCACTGAAAGTTACAATTCTTTGAACTTAAAAGTGATAGAACAAACAGGAATTTGAAATAGATAAATTAAAAAAAAACTTACATCATACTGTTGTACCATCTGGCATAAAGCATGAGAGGCAGAATATATTAAGCAACTATCCACTTTTAATGGTTTTATTATATCTTTGATTCCAGAAGCATTCCAGCTTCTACTTTCATTTTTCAGCATAGTTGAGTAATCTTACACAAATGTAGATTGGTGCTTTATGATATGTGATATACGAATTGCTTCTTTCTGGCTGCCTTAAGAAGCCTCTGGGTGGATAAGAATCCCAGTGACAGATATATGGAAGACCTATATCCGTAAGTCTGGAAATAAGATTGGTAAGGAAAGAATTCAAGAGAATAAACATGAGAATTGACAATATAGAAAAATGCTAGAAAATAACAATGAGGGTTTGGATTCTCTGAGAAGCACAGCGACTTTGGCAAAAAAAAAAAGGTGATTCTTCTTAACACACATAAAATTTAAGTAGGGTAAAACTGTAAGATTGGGGATTCCTACAAACCAAATTAATAGCGCTAAGGGACAGAACTTGACACAAGGGTTATTGTGTGGCTACCTTTGATTCAATTCAATTAAATTCCTATCATAGAACTTCTGAAGTAAAAATGGTCCTCAGTGACCATCTAGTCTAACCCATTATCAATTCCAAAATGGAATTATAATTGGAGAGCTGGGTGGGGGTTGGGAGAGAATACATATAGAAGAGGAATCAAACTGTTCTATTTGCTCTCAGATGGTGGTACTAGGAATAGTTGGTGGAAATTCCAAAGTGGTAGACTTAGGCTTGATGTTGGAAAAAAGCTTCTAAACAATTAGGGCTAACTCAAAGTTGCAATAACCTATATAGGAAGCTAATGGGAAGTTGGAAAGGGCCTTAGAGGTCATTTCTCACAACTCCTTCATTTTACAGATGAAGAAGCTGAGTCCCAGCGAGGTTAAGCAATGCATCCAGGTTCAAACATGTTCCCCCCTACCCATACACACAACCTTCTCTCCAAGTTAAAAATCTCTAATTACTTCAATTAATACTCATACAGTATAAACTTGTGGCCCATCACCATCTAGTTACCTTCATTTTCACCCTCTTCAGCTTATAAATACACTTCACAAATCTCATCTCATCAGTACACTTCTGGACACTGTGATATCCAGAACTGACCACAACACTCCAGTGTGGTCTGACCCTGACAGAGTGTAGTGGTACCATCACTTTCTCATTCCTGGGAGTTGGGTCACTCTTAGCATAGCCCAAGATTGAGTTAGTTTTTTAAAAAATTTCTTATCACAATATTAACTAATTTTCTACTTTTAGTTCACTAAGACACCCATATCATTCCTACACAAACAGCTGTTCAACCACTTTCTCCAACCTTGAACTTGTGAAGTCTAAATTTTGATGGTAGCAGTGCATTTTAAGTATACAGAGGAACTTACCTCAATACCCTGCAGTATATATAGCTTATAGTCACAGTCTTGTTACATGGAGCCAAGAATAGACTATAAGCTCCTGAAAGCAGGAGTTGCTTCTTTTCTCTATGTAAATTCCAAACCCTTCCATGCTCCCCCCACCCCAGCACCCCCAGAACCAAGGCCTTATTGCTTGCTCCTTTAGGAGCTCTTGAAATATCCTGATTATTTTTTTCTTTTTGTGGGCACAGAAAATCCCATTTCCAATGTTTCCCGGTTGGGTCTGAGGTCAGAGCCATCACTTACAAAAGCAATTCTAGTAGACTCTAAAAGTTCACACAGTCCCAGGCATACATAGAATGACAGCCTCCCTATTTAGATGTTGACTCATCCTTTCAAATGTCACTGGGCTCAGTTACTTGTTGGAAGGGAAAGAAGGAAGATGATGTTGAACTCTGAGTGGAATGTGTTGATGGAAATCTGCTCCTGCTTATAAAAGACAGAAATTGACTTTCCACCCTCTCCTTTTTCTCTTTGTGGCTGATATCGATAAGGTTTAAGAAGCCAGGAATTGACTCAACCATAGAGGAGGGGGGAGCTTGGAATATAGCTACAGGGTTGATGTATGAATGCAGAATGATGTCTGCAAACATCCCAAACTTGGCCATTTTATTAGGATTACGTGGAGGAAAATCTGGAGATGATCAAAGCTAGCTATAAATGGGAGTGATTCAAATCAACGGATGGAATCTCTATGTTTCAGCTGCAACTTTGACAAATATTTCTCAAGTGGTTATTGTGCAGAGAACTGTGCTGGTTCCTGGGGTAGATAAAAAGAAGACTCTATTTTCAAATCTGGGTACATGTTATATCCTCCTACCCCTTTAAATGTAGATTTTTTTGAAGGAAGGGACTTTCCACTTTTTTTTGTACCATAGATAGCGCTCAGCACAGTGCCTGGCATATAAGAAGCATTTAATAAATGCTTGTTGCTTGTTGATTGATTGCTTAATTGATTGATTGATTTCTTTTATATTTTATATTTCTTTTATATTTCATACATAGTAGGCAGTTTTGTAAGAAGATGTTTGTTAAATTGAATTTAATGATGCTCATGGCCTCCTTACTGTTCTTTGAACAAAACACTCCATCTCTTAATTCTGGCCATTTTCTCTGGCTGTCCTCCATTCCTAAAATGTTTTCCTTCCTTATCTCTGCTTACGGGCTTCCTTGAAGTCCTAGCTAAAATACCATCTTCTGCAAGAAGCCTTTCCCAACCCCACTTAATTCTAGTGCTTTCCCCTTTTATTTTATTTTAAATTTATGGAATAAAATGAGCATTTCCATAGCATAGTACAATAAAAAAGATGATTGTACATGAAACTGCACAACTTGCTATTCCTTTCAAATATACAACAAAATTATTATGTAAATTTCTTTGTTTTTCTTTCTTCCCTCCCCTCCCCCGGTCCTAAAGATGGCTATCATTAGACTCAAATAGATATATATGTATATGTGTGTATACATATATACATACATATGTGTATGTACATACAGACACAATGCATATATAGCAAAATAATATATAGTATACATGAATAAGCACGTATATAAATATGTAAAATTGTTCTATATATACTTCTTTTTATCAGTTCTTTCTCTGGATGCATGTAGCATCTCCTTCATTTGTCCTTTTAAAAATTATTTTTTATTTTTCCTATATATATATAGTTTGCTTATTGTCTCCCCCATTGGATTGTGAATTCCTTGAGAGCATCCCCTGTCTCTTGCTTCTTTTTGTATCCGTGATACTTAGCATAATGCCTGGCACATAGTCTGTGCTTAATAAATATTTATTGACTAACAGACTGACTGACTGGACTACTTGCCGATGGAGTGGCTAATGAGCTATGAAAAAACCAAGAATGAACAAAAACAAGAGGAGGGAAGCTGAATAGCTGGGGATACATACTTTCTACCACTCTTACCCAGGGGTATCTCCATTAACAAATCCTCTGGGATCAAAACCCATTCTTCTTTTTCTTTTTTTTTCTTTTTGGAGGGAGAAGGCAGGGCAATTGGGGTTAAGTGACTTGCCCAAAGTCACGGGCTAGTTTTTGTGTTAAATGTCTGAGGCTGGATTTGAACTCAGGTTCTCCTGAGCAAAACCCGTTCTTAACAAAGTCAATCTAGGTGTTAGAGGAGTTAGAAGGAATTTCTAAGGGTTGTGTTGGTGGCTAAGGAGGAAGAGGAGTAAGGAGATGAAGAGGAGAGTGCTTTGTTTGAACTACAGTCTCCTCGATATGAGGTCAGCACTGCTTACATTCAGTGGGGTTTGGTAGAGGACTTTGGAAGTAGTCAAAGGGTATGGATTCAAATTCCTGTTCTGGCACTGGTTATGTGTATGACCTTAGATAAATCACTTTATTTTTCTTGGTCTCATTTATATCCCTTGCCCTTATGGAGCTCACAATCTAGTCTGTCATTTAGGTATTGTCTTCCCATTTTTCCAGTCTAATTGTATATAGGAGGCAGCTAAGTGGCTCAGGGAATAGAGTGCTGGGCCTGGAGTCTGGAGGACCAGAGTTCAAATCCAGCCTCACACTGTGACCCTAGGCAAGTTACTTAGACTCTATTTGTCTGAATCCATTGGAAAAGGAAAAGGCAAACCATTCTGTTACATTTGCCAAGAAAACCCCATGGGGTCACTCAGAGTTGGGGGCCACTGAACAACAACAAATTGTATGTGGGCTGCTGTGCTAGGCACTCTGGGGGATAAAAATGGTAAAGACATAGGTCCTTTCCTCAAAGACAAGAGGATGATGATGATGATGATGATGATGATGATGATGTGTGTGTGTGTGTGTGTGTGTGTGTGGAGAGAGAGAGAGAGAGAGAGAGAGAGAGAGAGAGAGAATGATCTTAGCTTGAAGTCAAAATGCTTGGATTCCATTCTTCTTTCTGCCACTGTTTGACCATGCACTTGGTCACTCTGGTACTTGGAACCTCAGCTTTCTCATCTATAAAATGGGAATCACTGTGCTCCCCAGCTCATAGAATTGTTGTAAGAAAATATAAATAAATGTGCTATGCTATAATCTGGCAGGTATGCACATGACAATAGAATTAAGAACATTCTGGGAAAAAAAACAAAAAAAGAAATGCACACTAACAGACTGAAAAAAAGAGGTCATCATACTCAACAGTTGAGGGTCTATGTAATAAATAGTCAAAGTGTCATGGAGTCTATCAGGGAAGCCTTCTTGAAGAAGGTGATGTTTAAGCCAGATTTTGAAGGAGAGCAAGGATATGGATCAGTGAGAAGAGAGAGGACAAATTTCAAGGCAGGGGTATAGTCTGTGCAAAGACATAGAAGTCAGAACAAGTAAGAGTGACTAGATGACAACCCAATTTACTTGTCTGGAATGGAGGGGCCATGTTGGAAAGTATCGAGTAATGAGGTCAGTGACACAGAAAGCCTGAGTTCCTTGGAGGATGTAAGTAGTCAGGGATGGAAGCGTTAGCTACGTGAGTATTTTTAAAAGAACATAGGAAAAGAATTCTCTTTCAGCTGTATGTATTAGCAAGTATTCAGTGGTTATTAAAATTTCAATTCATCTGATTTCCCTTCCTCTCTTGACTTGTCAGCCAAGAGGACATTTCCCAACCCCTAATCATACACAAAAGATAGCAGTTCTGAAATCATGGGATTTGGGGCTAGAAGAGCCCTTAGAGACCACCTAGTCCAATCTCCTCACTTTTATAGGGGACCTTGTGACTTGCTCAAGTTCATGCCCATAGTAAACAGCAGTGGAAAGATTTAAAAGTTGGGTCTCTGACTCCAAATTTGGTGTTCTTTCTACAATGCCATGCTGCTTCTATGGTCAATTCCTATCTGGTTCATGTTAGGGGATGAATTAATGAATTAATTTGATGAATTCATTCGTCAACTATTAAGTACCTACCACATATGACATACTATGATTGTTACTTTCATCTATCTAGACTAATTAGCTCAGTGGGTCAGTGCTGGATGTCCTATTCTTATAGAGGTGGGACCAATATGTGTGACTATGGACAGTTATTCATATATAATTATCTACATGTCATTAATGTAAATGTCAACTATTATTTGTGGAGTTTTATATTCAAGTATTCTTCTAATACCTCATTGTGACATGAAGGTGACTCTGGGTAAAGCAGTAACTAGGGTGAATCAGCTAGGACTTTGTACCAGGTGCTGACATCAGACTGTTGGGTGCACTTTGGTTGGAGCATACTTTTTCCTCTTGATGGTCCCAAGACCATGGCTTCCATCAAGTCTCATATTCTTACTTTGCGATTAGTGATGGTGGGTTCTGAAAGAGGACAAGAGAGCAGAGCTATAATCCAGAGATGGTTAGGACTTATTATTGGAACTTCTGTGAGTTCTTCTTCCTAGCTGGAGTAAGTTACACAGAATAATACCTATAATGATAATAACTAGTGTTTACATAGCACATGAAGGTTTTCAAAGTGATTTGCAAGCATTTTCTCATTTTAGTTTCACAACAATTCAGTGAGGTATGTGCTATTTTTATAGATGAGGAAACTGAGGCATAGAGAGATTAAGTGACTTGCCCAAGGACACATAGCTAGTAAGTATCCGAGAAGATATAAACCCAGTTCTTCCTCAGTCCAGGTTTGGCACTCTCTCCACTAAGCCACTTGGTTGCCCCCAAAGGCCATCCTATTCCCCAAAAATCCTAGCCTCCATTCCATTTACACTTTCTTGTATATATGTAGTTATACTTCTTGTATGTACATCTGTCTTGTAGATTCATAGTTGTTCGCATATTGTCTCCCCCTTTGGAATGTGAGCTCCTTGAGGGAAGGCACCGTGTTTTTGTCTGTGGTCTCCTTAGGGTTTAACATAGTGCCTGGAACATAGAAGACTTTAATAAATGCTCTTTGACTGACTGACTTTTCCAGGAGGACAGTGCTGCTGCTTTGTGAGCAGCTTCTAAACTGTGGGAGTAATTCAACATGCCTGGAGAAGCCTGTCCCTTGTTCACAAAGGGTCTAAGACCTCTTTTTCTCTACCAGCCTCTTTTATCCCACTCTCCCCTTTTTGATCTCATGAGCAGGGCAATTTTGGGGGATACTCTGTTGTTTTTGTTCAGGTGAAAAAAGAAACTCCAGTAGATTCTATCATCTGGGAAGAATTTGTGTGTGGGTATGGTGATGGACTATATTTTTGTTGGCTAAGGATCTGCTTAGCTTGGAGATGCTCTTCAATAGGTCAGTAGAGGGGTGGTGATGTGGGGTTGGGAAGAGAAAAGCAAAGAACTAGAATCTACGTGTAAGTGGGTGCCCTTAGGTTGCCTCTTAGACCACTGGGGAATGATTGAACAAATTGTGATACATGAATGTTGTGGAACATTGTTGTACTGTAAGAAATGTTGAAAGAGAAATTTTCCAAGCAACCTGGACAGTAAGAATTAACCCAAAGTGAGAGGAGCAGAAACAAGAGAACAGTTTTATACAAGGACAACATTCAAGAAGAATGACTTTAAAAGACTGAAGACTAAGATGCAAAATGAGACAGGCTCAAGGAGGTTGGAGAATTAGCAATAGCAATGATCCCCAAAAGAGGGCCATTGAAACATTTTTATTTATTATTATTATTTTCAATAGTATTTTATTTTTTCCAATTATGGGCAAAGATAGTTTTCAAAATTCACTTTTATAAGATGGTGAGTTCCAATTTTTTTCTTCTTCCCCCTCCCCAAGACAGCAAGCATTCTGATATAGGTTATACATGTGCAGTCATATTAAACGGATTTCCACATTAGTCATGTTGTGAAAGAAGAATCAGAACAAAAGGAAAAACCACGAGAAAGAAAAAAAACCCAAGAAAATAAAAACAGTATGCTTCAATCTGCATTCAGACTCCATAGTACTTTCTCTGGATGTGAATAGTATTTTCCATCATGTCTTTCTGAATTGTTTTAGATCATTGTATTGCTGAGAAGAGCTAAGTTTATCACAGTTGATTATTGCACAATGTTACTGTTGCTGTGTACAATGTTCTCCTGATTCTACTCACTTCCCTCAGCATGAGTTCACATGAGTCTTTCCAGTTTTACTGAAGTCCACTTGCTCATCATTTCTTATATCACAATAGTATTCCATTACATTCATATACCACAACTTGTTCAATTGGTGGACATCCCCTCAATCTCCAAATCTTGGCCACTACAAAAAGAACTGCTATAAATATTTTTGTACATGTGGGTCTTTTTTCCTTTTTTATGATCTCTTTGAGATACAGACCTAATAGTGGTATTGCTGGCTCATATGTTATGCACAGTTTTATAGCCCTTTGGGCAGAGTTCCAAATTGCCCTCCAGAATGGTTGGATCAGTTCATGACTCTACCAATAATGTATTAGTGTTCCAATTTTCCCACATCTCCAACATTTATCATTTTACTGTTTTGTCATGTTAGTCAATCTGATAGGTGTGATGTGGTACCCCAGATTTTTTTTGATTTGTATTTCTCTAATCAAAGTGATTTAGAGCATTTTTTCATATGACTACAGATAACTTTAATTTCTTCATCTGAAAACTGCCTGTTCATATTCTTTGACCATTTATCAATTGGCAAATGACTTGTATTTTATAAATTTGACTTAGTTCTCTATATATTTGAGAAATGAGGCCTTTATCAGAAACACTGACTATAAAAATAGTCTCCCAGATTTCTGCTATCCTTCTAATCTTGGTTTCATTGGCTTTGCTTGTGCAAGATCTTTTTAATTTAATGTAATCAAAATTATCCATTTTGCATTTCATGTTGTTCTCTCTCTTGTTTGGTTATAAATTCTTCCCTTTTCCATGGGCCTGACAGGTGAACTATTACTTGCTTTCCTAATTTGCTAATAGTTTTACCCTTTATGTCTAAATCATGTACCCATTTTGACCTTATCTTGGTATATGGTGTGAGATGTTGGTCTATGCCTAGTTTCTGCCATACTATTTTCTAGTATTCCCAGCAGTTTTTTCCATATAGTGGGTTCTTATCCCAGAAGTTGGAGTCTTTGGGTTTATCCAATAATTGATTATTATAGTAATTTACTACTGTATCTTATATACCTAACCTATTCCACTAATCTACCACTCTGTTTCTTAGCCAGTACCAAATAGTATTGATGATTGCTGCTTTATAATATAATTTTAGAACTGATATGGCTAAACTACCTTCCTTTGCATTTTCTCCCACATTAATTCCCTTGAAATTCTTGACCTTATGGTATTTCAGATAAATTTTGTTATTATTTCTTTCTAGCTCTATAAAATAATTTTTGGTAGTTTGGTATGGCACTAAAGAAGTAAATTAATTTAGGTAGAATTGTCATTTTTATTATATTAGCTTGGCCTATCCGTGAGCGACTGATATTTTTCCAATGAAACAGTTTTTTAGAATGTCCATGAGAGTGGAAAGAAGCTCAGAAGGAAGCACAGATAAGCAGGACAGCTTTAAAAGTAACATTAGGAATCACATCTATATAAATACAATATGAAATGGAGACTCAGTTTCACATAGAATATTCTTTTAGTGCTATTCTGAGTGTATGGAAACAATGATTTTTTATATGTTTAAGTTAAAAACAAAACAATAAATTGAAAAGAAAAAGAACCAGCGTCCATGCAGGCCCTCTCCTCTCCCTCTCTCCATCCCATGAGGAAAAGGATATAATCCAAGTTAAGATCTGCAAGTTTAAACAAATTCTATTCTAGGTTAAGCCAGAATTGAGCAAACAAATCCAAATTGCATAGCCAGATAAGAAAGGAGCTGGAAGGAGTTTGTAATAACTGGATTGGTCAACAAAGACTAGGACAAAAAACCCCACAGAAGGAAGAAGTAGGCATTAGTGAAATTGAAGGGGTGTTTAAGATCATAGGATCATAGATTTAGAGTTGGAAGGGATCTTAGAGATCACCAAATCCAGCGCCCTCATTTTACAGATGAGGACACTGAGTCACAGGTTAAGTGACTTACCCAGGGTTCCATAGCTACTAAGTGAACGAAGAAAGATTTGAAACCAGAATTTTCTAATTTTAAGTTCAATTAAACTATACCATGTTGTCTTTCTCAATTTCCCTAGAATTTTTTGAAAAAATGGTAGCAAAGTGCTAACCACGTCCCCACTCGGTGATATGGTAACAGATATGATAACTCCATGTGTGCATGAGGGTGAGGGGGTGGTGTGTTCATTTTTCTCCATCACTTTATTTTCAGTATTGCTTAATTAAACTTCTTTTGAACTGATATATCCTGTGACTGATTGGTAAAAGTTCAGCATAGCTGTGGGTTGCTTGAATTTCCTTCTTCCTGGATTTGAAGGTCTCTTTTCCTGATTACTGGAAGCATTTGTTGCCATTAGAATTATTACATTTAACCAGTATGTGTCTTGTAGATTGAAGCATAGTATTTCTTTCTGTAGGTAATATGTGCCATTTTTTATTGGAACTTTGTCTTCTGTGTTCTGGGCAGTTTTCTTGTATTATTCATTTTATTATGGTGTTCAGGGTTTTTTGACGTCATATTCTTTTGGGAGGTCTGTGATTTCTAAGTTGTCTCTATACATCCTGTCTTCAAGATAAATAAGTTTTGCTTGTATAAAAATCATATGCTCTTTTAACATGATTCAATTTTGCTTCTCTCAGATTGTCTTTCACTCCAGTATATTTATATTTTCCAATCAATCTTTGGAGAGACTTGCCACAGTGGATTCAAGTTTTTCAATTCTGCCAATTACTTCTGCTGTGCAGGCCATAGATTCTATTTTTATAATTCTTATTTCTCTTTTAAACTCTTCAGGAACATCTTGCCGTGGTTCCAAGCTTTCTTGGGAATCTATAGCCTTTTCTCTGACAGAAGTGTTGGTTCAATTTCCTTTTTCTCACAGTATTTATTTAGATATATTTGGATTCATTTAGATGTCTTGCTGATCATCTTCCTCTCTGATTTAACAATTTCTCTGTGGATTAATCTGCTTATGCTCAAGGTTTTTAATTGAATTTTCTTTCTTCTGAGATCTTTGATAATTGCAGTCTTTTTTCCTCTCTTATTATTTCCTTTTCATTCGTTTCCAGACTCTTCCTATTTTGATACTAGAACTCTGAGGGCTGAAATTCAAAGGTCTTAGCCTCCTAAGTTGGGAAATTCACTTTTCACTGCTCTCAGTCCTTGCTCTAAGTGATTTTGGAGGGGGATAGAACTGGTCCCAGTTTTATGTCAGTCCCCGCTGTTTCAGCCTAGTGTAGTCCTCTATAAATGTTTGCACCCTGCCTCCCTCCCTCTGTTCTTTACCTTTTTGACTGAAAGCTGCTTCGACTTTACTATACCTCTTCTTCTTCAAACGGGTGCAGGTAGATTGATAGAATGGAAGTCTGCTGCTTGTTGCCATGGGGTAAGAGAACAGATAGTTGTTTTTTTTTAAGCAGAGACATTCATAGCAGCAAAGACATTGTTGAGTAGATCTTAGAACCCAAGCCTTCAGAGAGATCAGGTTGTATTGCCCTGCCAGAATGTGGGGGTTGGTATGGAGTTGATTCTGACTGAACTTTGTAGAGATTATGGATTTGCCTTCTCTGTTTTAAGTCATCAGATTGATGTTTTGGTTTTGGGCTTGCAGAGACAGTTATTATTACATTACTTCTTCCACATAACTGTTATTTTTTGGAGGAGGGGTTGGGTTTGAGAATTTCTGGCGGCTGGAAAAAATATCTTGACTGAGTAAACCACAGTGTTTCAAACTTAGGGTAGTTTTTCTAGGGTCTTACTTGTGAGGGAGCTCTCCCCTCATGCTACAAAGAATAGAACATTATTATCATTCATTTTTCACTTACTCTTTCCCCCCGAGACCAATTATATTTAGAAACATCTAGCTGAAATCCAGGCACACCTCTGTACATTCCAGTCATCTACATTTTAAAGAGCATCAGATCCGAACTTTGCTTAATTTTTATCTCTTAAAATCTCTCAAAAAATCTCTATGAACTTTGGGTCTATTTAAGTCTGACTTTCCTACAAAAATGAATCAATATGTTAAAATTTGATATCAAAATTCTGAGTTGATATTCTAATATCTAAACCATTCTGTATGAAGTTGTAGATTCTGGTGCTAGTGAGTACGTTGTCTCATTAGATCTAAATCCAAAGAAGTCAAAGAATCAGCTATAGCCCTTGCTTCCTTCTCAGTGAGAGAACTATACTTACCAGCAAATTGCATTCCGATGACAAATTTTTTTAAAGGAAGGAAACAAGCATTTATTAAGTGCCTACTATATGCTGGTCACTATGCTAAGTGCTTTACAGATGATTAGTCGGTTGCTGTCCTTTGTGCTGGAAGAGGCCCAAAATGACATCACTAAGTTGGGGTTGATGGGCAGTGAGTCTGACTGCGGTTGATCAGATCAATATAAGCTTGGAATGCTCTGCCACAGGCTAGGCACAAATAGTCCATGTGTACATTTGGAGTGGAGATGTCTCTAATTTTGTGCATCCCATGCTTCTTTTTAGCTACTATTTCATTTGATCCTCACAACAGCCCTGGGAAATAGGGAGCTATTATGACCTCAATTTTATACTAGAAGGAACTGAGGTAGAGGTTAAGTGACTTGCTCAAGGGCACACAGCTTGTGTCTAAAGCTAGATTTGAATTGAGGTCTTCCAGTATTCAGTCTCAGTATTTTTTAATAGCATTTATATAATGCCTACTATGTGTTGGGTACTGAGCTAAGCACTTTATAAGTTTTATTATCTCATTTGATCCCCACAATAATCCTGGAAAGTAGATATTGTTATTATCTCCCTTTTGCAGTCTAGAAAACTGAAGCAAACAGGGGTTAAGTGACTTACCCAATCAAGGTTGCAGAGAGATTTTATTTGAACTCAGGTCTTTCTGACTCCAGCTCCAGCTTTTGACTATCTACTGCATCACCTAGCTGCAGTATGACCAGCCAACAAAACCTCTCTTCCCAGGCACTGTCTCTCAAGGGTCAAGGCAAGAAGGACATTTGATATGATATCTAGAATCTTCTATCTACAGAACATTATCACATCCTCAGACATTACAATCCTGTTATCCCCCTACCAGATATATGCATGTAGTGACATCCTCAAAGTTGCTCTTTTATACGACATCCTTAAATCTTTCCCTATTTAGGATCCTAGGATTTTGAGTGGGAAAGGATCTTAGGATCACATAGTTCAAACCAACAGACAAAGAAATTTGAGACTCAGAGAGGGAGAGCAAGTTGCCCAAGGTCATACAGATAGTAACAGAGCTTAGAATGATAACCAATTGTCCTGGGACTCCAAATCCAGTACTCTGCAATAAGCATACTGCCTTCTAGAAGGCATCTCCTTTTAAAAAATGTATATGTTTTTATTAATGTTTTCTGTTTCTGATGCCACCATAGTATCCCATATATGCCTCCCAGTCCTCCTTCAGAGAGCCATTCTATGTGACAAATAGTATTTTTTAAGAAGGGAAAAAAAGGTCAGCCCAACTGATTGGAAAAAGTCTGGAAACATGTGCACCTGTGGATTTCCTATCACCATGAAGGATAAGTGTCTTCTCATGTCTCTTCATTTAGGTCTCACTTGATTTTTATAATTTTGTTAAAGTATTTGCTCTTAAGACAAGTAGGAGGTGGAGTGAATAGAGTGCCAGATCTGGAATCAGTAAGACTCATTTTCCTGAGTTCAAATCTGGCCTCAGACACGTGCTAGCTGTGTGACTCTGGACAAGTCACTTAATCCTGTTTATCTCAGTTTCTTTATCTGTAAAATGATCTGGAGAAGGAAATGGTGAACCACTCCAGTATCTTTGCCAATACAATTCTAAATGGGGTTACAAAATGACACTTATGACTGAAGCAAATGAACAACAACAAAATTCTTTCTTAAAGGATTTTTTTTTGATAGTTGGTAATGTTGTCTCTGACAAATTGATCCAATGAGTTTTGTTTCAGCATATTCCTTTATCTGAATATCCAAATGAAATCTTTGGACTTTTCTCTTCTTTCTCCTTTATTTCACATCCAACAAGGCAATATTCTGAAGACATCTATATAAAGGATACCTTGCACAGAATATGAGAACTGAATAGATGTCAGTTGAATTGAAGCCAATGGAATATTCCTCACCTGGGGATCAGAGCCCATGTGGGAATTGTGGAAATGTCAATGGTGATCTGGAGGCTGCAGGTGTCAGAATCAGAATATCTCTTTGGTGGTGACACTGGCAGACTCTGAGCCATGGGAATAGAGGGAGCCCTCCCCTCCTAGTATCATAGAGCAGTCGCAGATATGAAAGTACAATGCAGTTACCTCTCTGTGAGGCAAATCACAAGATTTTATTCTTAGAAGTGATTTGGGGATTGGTACAGTGTGTATATATGTGTAGGGGTGGGTGTGTGCAGAGGGATGCATCACAATCTTAACTGGGAGTCATGTATGAAAAGCCTGATAACTATTGACTACATCCTTATCTTTAAAAAACATCAAATTGGAGAACTGGTTTTGCTGTCAAAAGAACTGAGTTTGAATTTGACCCAATCTAGAGCAGCTTTACTAATTAAAAGAATACATACCATGATTAAATAATAATGATACCATTATCTTCCATCTTCATAGTATTTTATGGTTTACAAATATTTCATTTGGAAAAGGGAGAATTGCATGGTGGATAGAGAGATGACCTTAAATCTAGGAAGACCAAGGTTCAAGTTCTCGTCCATATTATCTGTGTGACCCTGGGAAATCACAGCCTCTCAGTGCTTTGGGCAACTCTCCAAGACCATAAATTTCAGAGAGGTTACTGACCTGCAATGGTCAATCAATCGATAAACATTTGTTAAGCACTTACTATGTTTCAGGCCTTGTGCTAAATATACAAAAAGTAGTGAAAGACAATCCCTGCCCTCATGGAGATTACAATCTGATGCAGGAGACAACATGGTGAATATCATTGATAAAGGGAGTTTTTTTTTTTTTAAATCTGGGAACTTCCCTATAAATAAAGTCACAGTTTCAGTCCTTATCCTTTCCTTATAATGACTTTGTGAAGTGAGTTGCATGTATAATCATTAACATTTCACAGATGAGGAACTTGAGACTTAGAGATGTTTATTGAATCATCCATAGTCTCACAGGTAGTATAAGAGGCAAAACTGGAGAGAAATGTGCTATAGCTGGGAAAGTGTCTCTGTCTTGGTGTGTGACTATAAGCCAGTCACTATCTCAAACCTCAGTTTGTTCACCTGTAAAATGGGTACAATGATATTTACATTGATATGCAATGATATGCAGCAATCTCATAGGATTTCATAAGGAGAATACTTTAAACACTAAAATTCAGTATAAAAGGGAGATATCATTATGATTTAATTTTAGTGAACCTTTGTAAAAATGAGCAGGAATGCTCTAGATTGCTTTCCCAGGTGACCAGCTAAGAGATGAAAAAAGCTAATGTCTCTCACTTTTTCTTTCTAGTGAATTAGCATGTGGAAAGAAATGCTTAGAACCCACATGGAGAGAGGGAAGGGCTCTTACACACCCCACGGCCACCTTTCCTGAGAGCCTGCATCTCTGTGTGCTTTCTGTTCCATCAAGTGAGAGCAGCTGAAAGTTAATTGCTACCTGATGACAGAAACACAAAAGAAGGAGTGTAAAGAACTCAGCTTTCTCAAGAGGGAAGAAGGGAGGGAGCCCATGAGGTCAGCTAATCCCATCAAAATATAGCCAATATCAGCTCTGTGTCACTATCATTAAAGAGCTGTTTGGATTCCCAATGTTGGTCACCATGATTCCCCATCCCCTAGAGAGCTGACCAGGTGCTGACCCACATAGTGCTTGTATGTAGGGCATTTCTGTTACATCTTGAGACGCTCCATTTAAATTTTTTTCAATTAACACGCACTTATTTTCTCCCCACCCACATTGAAAAGAGAAAGAAAAAACCCTAGTTGCAAATATGCATAGTCAAGAAACACAAATTCCTGCCTTCTTCATGTCCAAAAATACATACCTCACTCTGTGTCACAAGTCCCTAACCTTTCTGTCAGGAAGCGATCAGCATATTTCATCACTGGTTCATCCTGAACCCTTCTTTAAGAAACAATCATGTCAACAATCACAGAGCTCCCTCAGTCTAGCAATCTGCCTCGATGCAGGTTTTGGAGGTACTAGTGAGTCAGTCAGTCAACAAACATTTATTAGGTCCCTCCTGTGTGAGCTTTGTGCTAAGTGCTGAGATGCAAAGAGAGACAAACACATAAGCTCATAGTCTAACGAAGGAGAGGGCATGTGCATAATACTTACATACAAGATAGATATCACAGACATGAAAGGCAATCCTGGAGGGAAGGCACTTCCTTTGTAGGGGGTGGGGACAAGGAGGGACCAGCAAAGGTCCCCTGCAAAAGCTCCTCCTCTTAGGGGCACATTAGGCAGGTGAGATGATGTAATTTAAACCACCCTCACCTAAAACAGTTCAAATGTTGTTCTGGCTGTTGACTACCTGTAGTTATAAACAATAGCCATAGTAACTACAAACATTTACTAAATGCCTGCTATATACACAGCACATCTCAAAGCCCTATGGAATGTATAAGGAAATATAAGATCTAGTCCCCATTCTCAAGGAACTCCTGATCTCCCCTTAAAAGATGAAAATATGCATGAAAAAAATGAAACAACAAAAGATTAAGTAGTCAAGATTACAATAAAAGAGCTGTCATAAGGTAGTGCATGATTAATTGCCAAATTAATTATAAAGACAGTAATTGCTATAGGAATTCAGAGGAAGGAGAAATTATTTCAGGCTGGGGGTGGTCAAGGGAGGCTTTGGGGAAGAAGGGGGATTTAATTGGGGTCTTGAAGAATGGATAAAATTTGGGGAGGAAAAGAAAAGAGGGCATTCCAAGGAAAGAGAACAAAAGGAGCCTAAAGCAGAAAGATAATACTACACAAAGAAGTTTGGGGAAAACAGGGAGATGAGTTAGACTGGAGTTCATGTAGGGGAAGGGAAAAGGAGAGAGGTTGCTTAGGGCCAGATAGTAGAAGGCCTTGAATGACATCCTGGAGAGTTCAGACTTTGTCCTGTAGGCATGGGAAGTCATGGATTATAGCTGACATCATACAAAGGTGGACTGTCTCACAATGAATTCATTATTTTGTTTATTCTACTTAGCTCAGGAAATGTGATTCTAACATTATTTTCTATCTTCAAAGCTTTATTGAAAATGTAGTTTATTCTTAATGGTTCTAAAATATTCTCAAAACTGGAGGGGGCATTATTTGACTATTTCTTGATAGATAGACCTTCTTATGAATAGAAGCTTTATACATTTGGGCCTTCAAGCACATGCACACACACACACACACACACAAATACAAATGTATATAGGCATTATATAAGTATATTGTGACTGTATACACACATAGACACACACACACACATATATATATAATGTATGTTTATAGGCATTACATAAGTGTATTGTGACTATGTATATATACAGAGAGAAAATGTGTGGGTGCATATCTATATCTATATATATGTATATAGATATGCACCCACACATCTCCTATTTGTGTGTGTATAGTCACAATATACCTATGTAATGCCTGCACACATTCATAAGCCCTGTGCACACATACCTATCTAGTGAGACATAATGAAAACAATAGAGCATCCTAGAGAGAGCACTGGACTGGGAGTCAGGAGACCCTGGCTTCATCTCTCTTCTCACAGCCTTACAAGCCCTGTGAACCTCTACAAGCCACTTATATCTCTCAGCCTCACATGTCCTCCTCCGTAAAACTAGGATAAGAATGATATCTATCGCATGCCCCCCACAGAGTTATTGTGAGGAGAACACGAGATAATCCAGGTAAAGCATTTTGTGAACCTTCAAGGGCTGTATAAATATTAGCTATTGTTATTTCTTGTGAGGTCCTATCATAGGGTTGTTTTACAGAGCAAATAAGATTATATTTCTAAAGCACTTAGAATAGTTCCTGGTATATACTAGGTGTTTAATAAATGATTTTTCCTTTCCCCTTCCCCTTTAAACTATGATGTCTCAGACAATATAGGATGATAGATTGAGAGAAGAAAGGTCCTTTAGAGGTCCACTGGACATCATGATGCTTTTCTTTTTTCCTGACCTGGAGCTAACTTCCTTTTTTTTCTTTTTTCTTTGGAGGGGGAGGGCAGGGCAATTGGGGTTAAGTGACTTACCCAAGGTCACATGACTAGTAAATGTTAAGTGTCTGAGGCCCAATTTGAACTCAGGTCCTCCTGACTTCAAGGCTGGTACTTTATTCACTTTGCCACCTAGCCACCTCATTAACTTCCTTTAAAAAAAAAAGTCTTCTTCTAATCTATTTCTCATTATTCATCTATCTATCCATCTGTCTGTCAGTTTATCTGTCTGTCTGTCTGCCTGTCTGACAGTCTATCTGTTTGCCTGCCTATCTATCTATCTATCTATCTATCTATCTATCTATCTATCTATCTATGTATCTATCTATCTATGTATCTATCCATCTGTCTTTCAGTCTGTCTGTCTGTTTGTCTGCCTGTCTGACAGTCTATCTATCTATCTGTCTGTCTGTCTGTATCTCTGTACCTCTATGTATCTATCTATCTATCCATCTGTCTTTCAGTCTGTCTGTTTGTCTGCCTGTCTGACAGTCTATCTATCTATCTATCTATCTATCTATCTATCTATCTATCTATCTGTCTGTCTGTCTGTCTGTCTGTCTGTCTGTTTGTCTGTCTGTCTGTATCTCTGTACCTCTATGTATCTATCTGTCATCTATTTTTCGGGTCTAACTTCCAAAGTTGGGCAACTAGGTGGTACAGTGGATTGAGTGCTTGCCCTAGAGTCAGAAGAACTTGAGTTCAAATGTGATCTCTTACTAGCTGTGTGGCCCTGGGCAAATCACTTACCCTTCTTGCCTCAGTTTACTCATCTGTAAAATGGGCTGGAGAAGGATATGGCAAACCTCTCCAGTATCTTTCCCAAGAAAACCCCCAAATGGGATCACAAAGAATTGGACCCAACTAATTGACTAAACAACAATAACTTCTAAAGAGAAATTCCCCTCTTCCAATGGAGATCAGGATCTGCTCTGCAATCTATAATCTTGGAGAGGTAATTCATGTGCCTCACCCAGGCTGACACAGCCAATTTAAGTCAGAGACAAGATGAAATCAAGACTTCTTGACTTGGAGGATAGCTCTCCAGGCATGGGTCACACTACCTTCCAGCCCCTCCTTTCATAGAGGTTGAATGACTAAACCTCTCTCATACAACTCATAAATTGCAGAGCTGGGATTTGAACTCAGGACCTGACATTCCAGCTTCAGTTCTTTCCACCACTCCATGCTGCCAGTAAAATAGCACAGCACATGATAAAGCCAAGGTTGGCAGTAGTTATTCCATGCAAATTGAACTCCAATTAGTTAACATGTGTACAGATGTATTGCCCAAACAGGCGTAGGGATGTTCAGCTGTTCCCTTTGACAGTTCAGTGACAGAGGAGTGGCCCTGAAAACAGAAATCTTTCAGGAAAGAACATGACAGTGACTTTGAGGTAATGCCACAGCCTGGGAAGGCCATCCTGGAGAGAGTTGCAAGCTTATTAAAATTAAAATTGAGAAACAATGGAAGTGGGAGCAGAGATACCTAGATGATATTACAGTTACAAATACTGGACAAGATTGCCTATCCATCCTCCTAGCCATTACAGACAATACATATAGTGATTTATTTGTACCAGGTCAATAGCTCTGAACTCTACTCAACATGAGAAGGCAGGCACAGGCTTGTTTCCACAATGGGTGTCATTGGATTAAAAACTGAAAGGTATGTTAGAGATCATAGACTTTTAGGCTTCTGGATCTATAACCAAAAGGAGACCACCTGGTCCACCCTCTTCCCATTTTACAGATCAGGAAACTGAGGCCCACACGGTTCAAGCAACTTACCCCAAATTAAAAAATTTGGTTACTGGCATATCCATAGCTAGAACTTGAATCATTTAATACCTAATGATGATGATGATGACTAGCATTGGTTAGTGCCTTAAGGGTTGCAAAATGTTTTGCAAATATCATTTCATTTCATCCTCACAACAACCCTGGGAGGTAGGTGCCATTGTTACTTTCATTTTACAGATGAGGAAACTGAGGCAAATAGATGTGAAATAATTTGTCCAGAGTCACACAGCTAGCAAGTATTTGAGGCTGGATTTGAACTCAGCTCTTCCTGATTCCAGGCCTAGTGCTCTAACCACTGCACCACCTGTCTCATTTGATGCCCAGTTAGGCATTTTTCAGGACAACATAATTCTTCAGTTACATACCCTCAATTGGCACAGCTCTCTAGGGAATGAAAAGTTTCTTATTTCTTACAGTGTGTTCTTGACAGAGAGAGCTAGTTTTTTTTTTTTTTGGGGGGGGGGGATCTTTTTCAGGAGGTGATCTGTGTATTCTTTCAACCTCTATTTTGCCCTCTGGATCTAGAATATCAGGGCAGTTTTCCTTGAGAATTTCTTGAAGGGTGATTTCTAGGTTCTTTCTTTGATCATGGCTTTCAGGTAGTCCAATAATTTTTAAATTGTCTCTCCTGGATCTATTTTCCAGGTCAGTAGTTTTTCCCATGAGATATTTCACATTGCCTTCTAATCTTTCATTTGTTTGGATCTGCTTAACAGCATCTTGATTTCTCATAAAGTCATTAGCTTCCATTTGCTCCAGTCTAACTCTGAAGGAATGAATCTCCTCAGTGAACTTTTGAGATTCTTTTTCCATCTGGCAAATTCGACTTTTTAAGGCATTCTTCTCCTCATTTCCCTTTTGGGCCTCCTTTGCCATTTGAGTTAGTCTATTTTTTAAGGTGTTGTTTTCCTCAGTCAGGCTGTTGACCCTCATTTCATACTTTTCCTGCATCCTTCTCATTTCTCTTTCCAATTTTTCCTGCACTTCTCTTATTTGATTTTTAAAGTCCTTCTTAAGGTCCTCTATGGCCTGCAACCCGCTCATGTTTTCCCCTGGGGCTTTTGGAGCAGAACTTCTGACCTCACAGTCCTTTTCCTGCTCTATGCCCCCAAAATAGGAGTCTAGGGTTGCATTTTTCTGTTTCCTTTGCCTTGGCATGTTGCTACTTGATTACCTGACTTTTGGGCTTGTTGCCACACTATGGCTTTAAGGCCAGATAGAGGAATTTTCATCCCGAACGTGTGGGGGGCAACTTCCGTTTCTGGCAAGTTGTAAACCCACCCATGACTTCCACCCTAGATCACAATCCAGATCCAGGGAGGTTAAAGCAAGAGCGATTATCCCCCCCCAAGACTGATAGATGGATCTCCCTACAATTAATTGCAGGCCAAGAGCTGGAGCTGCCTCTGAAAACTACAAAATGGCGTGTCTCCTCAGCGGCTTCTAGCCCCCAGGGGAGGAAGCCGACGCTTTCCCCCAAATACAAGTCCCAAAGTCCATAGGACACTAACCTCTTACTTTGTCCTAGGCATGTCTATGTTGATAATTCTGGAGTCGCCACAGCTGCTGGTGTTCTGGGGTTCCTCCAGCCGGCTGCTGGCCCTGTCGCCCTGGGGCTAAAACCTCGGCTCACGGGGACCTGGGCTCCGCTCGGCTCCGCTTCCTGCGCTCTGCGCATTGCGCACTGCCGGCTCCGAGACCGCTGCGCTGGTCCTTCCTGCAGGGCTGCTGGGCTGTCCTCAGCGGGAGGTTAGCTTCTCTGTGTCATTCTGTGGGTGCTGGGGCTCCAGAAGTTGTTCAGAGTCCCCTTTTACATAGCTTGGGGGGAATCTGGGGGCAGAGTGGCTTGGATGAACTGTTTCTACTCCGCCATCTTGGAGAGAGCTAGTTTTGGTGTAGCGAGCTGGACTTGGAGCCAGGAAGGACTGGGTTGTATGATTCTGGGTAAATCACTTAACTCCTCCATGGTCTGGGTGACTCCAAGACCATGAGCCACAGAGAAAGTGTGACCTACATCAGTAAAGGAGGGTTCATTATCTGGGCATTCCATATTAGGGGTATCTGAGTGGCTGGTGGACCAAACGTGGGGCCTGGAGTCAGGAAGATCAGAGTTCAAATTCAGCCTCAGACACTTAACAGCTGTGTGACCTTGGGCAAGTCTGTTTGCCTCAATTTCTTCAACTCTGAAATAAGGATAATGCCAGCACCTACCTTACAGTATTCTTATGAGGATCTAACTGTGTAAAGTGCTTATTCAGTGCCCAACACATAGTTGGAGCTTTATAAATCCATATGCCCTCCCCTTTCCCTTATTTCAGTAGAAACACAGATCTAGTTCTTATACCTACCCTTTCTTGACTTGCCATACAGGTTTGTTTCAGACTTAGGGCAAAACGAAATTGGGCCAGTCATTGCCCCCATCATCACTGCTTTACACATTGAATAGAATAATTTTTCATCTGTGACCCACAATGTCCTTGGTTGTGTGATCCTGGGCCAGTCACTTTACCTGGATGATCTTGAATCTCTGAACTGTCCTCCTGGCTCTAAATCCTATGATCCTCTGTCATCTCTCAGCTTTAGTTTTCCTTATCTGTAAAATAAGGGAGTTGGAGTCTATCATCTCTAAGCTCTGACATTTTATGGTTCTGTGATTCTGCTGCTTTATCCTTTCTTTCATTTAAAACAAACAGAAAAAATAACCCAAATCTTCTTCCTGTCTCCTCTAGCCCAGGACTTCCCTGATTCTGGAACAATCTCTCCTCTGCTTTCTAACGCATCTTGACACTAGAACATGTGCCAAACCTTTTCCTTCCTATTCTGTTTCTCCTGGATGATTCTATTATCTACTCTCTCTGAAGTGAAGGGCAATTATTGTGCTCTTCCTCTATGATTATATGACATTTAAAAAATTCTTTTCACAGATAAAGATAGGGTGACATAGTGGATTATGGGCCAGCGTTAAGAGTCAAAAAGAACTGAGTTCAAATCCTATGTCTGATGAAAGCTGGTGCTAAGACAATGGGCAAGTCATATAGTGACATGGTGGCAAGGGGGGCTGGGTTCAAGTCCTGTCTCTGTTATTACCTAAAGGACCCTGGGCAAGTCACCTTACCTCATTGGGTCTTAGTTCCTTCCTCTATAAAGTGAGGGGGTTGGAACAAAAGGCTTTTAAGATTCTTTCTTTGTTCAGTTGTGTCTGACTCTTCATGACCCCATTTAGGTTTTGTTTTTTTTTTGCAAAGATACTGGAGTGGTTTGCCATTTCCTTCTCCAACTCATTTTATTAAGGAGGAAACTGAGGCAAACAAGGTTAAGTGATTTGCCCAGGGACACATAGCTAGTAAGTGTCTGAGGCCAGATTTAAATTCAGGTCTTCCTGACTCCAGGTCTGGCATTCTGGTCACTGCATCACTTTGCTGTCCAAGGTTCTTTCTAGCTCTACATTTATGATCTTATGATTTCATCTCTCAGTGTCTCAGGCTTTCATATCTAAGACAAGAAATTACAGATGAGTTGCTGACTTGAACCAGAGGAAGATATTTCCACACCGGGAGTTTCCTGAAATGGTAAGTTGGTGACCAAATCACATATAGGCATGCATTTATACATAGGCACACACACACTAAGCAATTGAGATTGAAGCCATGTTAGAACATGTGGCATTGGCTTGAACTGGGCAGAGTTGGAATAACCTAATGATTTAAACTCAACTGTTGTATCAGTCTAGAGAGATGACCCAAAGTCCTTATCTCCTCAAATTTTAGTTTTCAAGTAATGTATAGGTGACTCGTATTTCAGCAACAAAATACTCAAGGATTGAACATAAATGAAGAGATTAGTGTAATCAAGTAAAACCTACAACAAATTAATCTGATACCTACTGAATGAAAGGCAGTTATGGGATAGTGGATGGCAAACTGGTTCAGAATCAGGAAAATCCCAACTCTGATCCATATTAGCTGTGTGACCCTGGGCAAGTGACTTAACCTCTTAATGTTCTAGTTAACTTTCTAAGACTCTACGTGCAAAGCAGGTACCCAGTGTGCATTGGTGGAGGGAGTTTCTTCACTTAAAATTCCTTCCAACAATGAAATCTCAACATGGTATAAAAATAATCCTTTTTATGCTACAAAGGTCTTTGGATGCCATCTTCCATATCTGAGGCTTCCTTCATCCTTCCCTGATACAGACTGTGACATCCTATACTCCTCTTCCCAGTATCTTTCCATCCTCCCATACTTCTCCCATACCCTTGCCTCCTGAGGGATCATTGGGTAAGACGTCCAGATGATCTCTGCTCCCAGGAGGACTACAGAGATCATCATCATCAGTAGGTCCGAACCATCAGGCTTTGGTTGGTCTAATCAAGAGGTCAGGGCAGGATCCTGTGCTTAGCACAGTACCTGGCACACAACAGACACTTAATTGGTGTTGATTGATTGATTGATTAATTTACTTCAGGAAGTAGCACCAGGTGGTAGCACAAGGGAAGGAAGAGGATGAAGTGAAAATGGGGTATGGGGACTGCTAAGAGAGTGAAAGGCAGAGGAGAAATTAGGGAGAGAGAAAGAAAGTATGAAATGACAGGTGGATGGGCTAGTGACTTAGCGTCTTTAGGTCTTCAGAACTTAAGTGATTTACCCATAGACATACAATGAAATTAAGTGTCAGATATGGTAATTGAATTAAGATCTCTTGACTATAAGTTCAGAGGTTTTCTTTGACACCAAGCTGCCTCTCATGAGGCAAGTGTTTTATTTAGAAAGCATAGGGCACTAGTGTGTAGAAGGTATTAGAGGCAGGAAGCAATCTGAACCTCCCTGAAGTCAGGGATTATGCAAATAAGATATTTGTAAGTTACCTGGGACATAGTATATAAACACTAGATATTAGTAATAAATGTTACCAGTAATTGTTATTATTATCAATATAGTGATTATTGATAATAAATATTGATATTAATATTTATAAATCTCTCAATATTTTCCATAATGTCTCATATAAACATTCAATAAATATTTGATAAATGAATGGAAACAGATACACCAATTAGGAGTCTAATGCAATCATCTACATATAAGGTTTAAGTCGAGGTAGGAGGAATGAACAGGAAAGGACACTTTTTTTTTTCTTTTTGGAGGGCAGTTGGGGTTAAGTGACTTGTCCAATATCACATGACTAGTTTTTGTGTTAAGGGTCCAAGGCCAGGTTTGAACTCAGGTCCTCCTAGGCACCACCTAGCCACCTAGCCACCCCAAGAAAGGACACTTTTAAGGATATTGAAGGAAGAATTGGTGGGACTTAATGACTAATTAGATAAATTAGATAGAGGTGACTTTGAAACACTTGGCACATGGTAAGCACTTAATAAATGTTTTCCATTTATTCATTCGATCTACAGTTTCAGACCTAAGGAAATAAGAGAATGGTGGTGCCACTGATGAGTCAATTAACAAGCATTTATTAAGTGCCTATTAAGTACCAGACACTGTGCTGAGTATTAGGGATACAGATACAAAAAATGCAGAGGTCCTTACCCTCAAGCATCTTATCATCTAGTGGGTGAGACCAAGACACACATAACTATATACAGAATAAATATAAAAAGAATGAATACTATGTAGTTAAGGAGAGAAGGCACTAATATCTGGGGGGATCAGGAAAGACTTCCTGTGAAAGGTGGTGCCTGAGTTGTGTCCTAAAGGCTACTAAATGGTGGAAGTGAAGAGAGCTGGTCAGGTTGAGCTGTAATTTCAGGAAGGGGGCGAAGATTCTAGTCCAAGGGCTGGAGAGGCACTTGAAAATGTGTTGGGAGATTTATTCCAAAGCTTCTATTACTCAATTAAATAAGTTTAATGTGCCCTGAATACTAGGGAGGAGGGATGCTGGGATTTTGCATCTGACCACAGACTCAGCAATACTTAAGTGTGAGTCTGGAGGGGAGGGTAGTTTATTCATTAGCAAATAGCTTATTCCAGGCCAGGTTAGATGAATTGGACTGCATAGCCACAGAGGTCCCCTCAATCCTCTAGTTTTGTGATTCTGTGAAGCATAGCAGAGAAGGGAGAAAGGATTATAAAGGGGAGAAGGCAGACAGTTGTATAGACAGTTTAAGAGGGTGTTTTGGGGGAGAGGCATTCTTTGGAGTCAGAATTAGAGGGGAGAAAGCAGTGCAACCCTGCGTCTCAGAGCCTAGCCCTTTCAGGAAACAGTCCCAGTCAGACTGTGGCCTGGCTTTTCAGGAAGCCTCCTCCTGTCTCCAGCTGGCTCCTCCCAGTTGGCTCCCAGGGTTTCATTTCTGGCACCTCCCACCGGGAGGAGACATCCATGAGTGACGTAGGGACCTGGGAGGAGGAGAGTCAACAGGTCTGGAGCGCACGCTGCTGGCAGTTGCTATGGCAACCCCTTCTCCTGAGCACCCCCTGCATCTTCACTCATGTCTGGCCCACGTTATCAGGCGCTCCCGGAGCTGCACAGACTATAAAGGGAAGGAAATACTGAAAGGTGGGGAAGGATGGGAGGAGGATGGGGATGGAAGTCATTAAGTTTCTATTTGTTTTTATTTACCATGCCTGTTGTGCCCAGCACTCTGCAGGATCTCACCTGGGCTCAGAAACATCTTCCAGATTGTGATGACAGGCTGTTGGCAGGACCCCGCTTGATCTGTACCACCCTCCTTTTCCTTCCCACTCAAATCATGTCACAGCCAGGCTGCGGCTAGGGAACAGAAAGGGAATTGTTTAGACTTCCAAGAGGAGCTTGAGATGGAGAGGCATCAGCATTGCCACTGACCATTCACTTCCTTGATGCCTCAGTTTCTTTTGACTCTATAAAATGAAGACAATAGCCTGATATTGCAAAGGACTTTAAGATCATTCTTTGACACTCTAAAATTAAAAAGTAGAGAAAGACATTATTAGTGGAAAACAATTGTCCATGCCAGTGGCTGACAGAATTTTAGAGCTGGAAAGCTCAGACATCATCTATTCCAAGGCTTTCATTTTACCAATAAAAGGGGTCCAAAAGGGATCAATCAATTGATTTCTCTATCAGCATTTATTGAGTACCTACTGTTTATGTGCCAAGTAAGTAGTAAATTAAGTGACTTATCAAGGCCACACAGTATTACTGATAGAATTGGTAGTTGTTTTGGTCAGAGGTATAACTAGGGTGAGGCAGTCAGAAATTTTTCACATGGTATAAAATATTAGAGGGTACTGACAGTGTATTTACCTTTTCAAGTGTAGAAATATCTTAGAATCTAATAGGAAGAATAATTCACAAAAATAGAAGACTATCACATGGCATTCTCCTTCTCCCCCGCTCCCCCCCAGCTACACTATAGGTAAAGTTCTCCCTGTTCTGTTCCTGCCCTACTCCCTTCTCTGAGAGCGTATCTTCTTAGGTTCCTCTTTGTCTTAAGTTTCTCCCCAGTCCTTGTATCCTGTGGTCTCCCTGTAATTGAAATTGTTTTAAAAGGTCTACTTGAAAGCACCTTTGGCACTGCTTGTCTGACCCAGGCTCCAGAAATGGTCCTGCCTCTGAGATAAGACTCCTTTCTGTCACCCTGTGTAGCCTCCCCTTATTACAGGAGCCTGGGCTAGCACATATGACTTCATCCCACTCTTGAGGCCCTCCTCTTCTTCTCTTCCTCCCCAACCCCATCTTACTATAAAAGTAATGGTTAAACTTTCTGCTCCCTGATACCATGGATAACTGAGAGTAAGACTAATACTAGGTAAACCAGCAGTTTCTTCAGAAAGTGCCCAGGATGTTGGGACAGGACAGGCTATGTGTGGAGAAGTAGGGTAGACGGATGTCCTGGTAGCTTCTGGGTTCCGTTGATTGGCCTTTTAACAATACCGTTTCCTACCCCTAATCCACCACCTGGTGGGGGTGCCCATGTTGCATTCAAGGGCAGTCAGACTAGTTGCTGGGGACATTTTCATACTTTGAACTTATCTCTTTTCCCCTGGGATTCCTTTTCAACCAGACTGCAGAAAGCAATTTTAGTAAGTGCTTAGCATAATCAGGTTAGATCCCTATAGGGACCTCTGGGGGTCTACTTACATATCCCACCCTGAAATGACCTGCTTTAATTTCTCTCTTAAGGAGTGTATCTCTCTGACATCTGCTCCTGGCTTCTGCATTAGCACACAGCTATATAGCACTCTGGATGTTATGAAGCACTTTTATTGCAATAACCTCGTGAGGCAGGCAGAACCAGTGTTACAGATGAAGAAACTGAGTCTCAGTGGGGTCAAATGATTTGCATGCAGTTAGTAAGTGGTTCAAATCTAGGACCTCTGATTTATGGTCCAGTATCTTTTTTTACCGTATTTCACACTAACTCTTACAAGTCAACTCAAACCATTCATTCAACAAACAAGTATTAGATGTTTGCTGTTTGTCAGAACCTTGGCTAGGTGCTGGCAATGCCAAGATAAACATGAAAGTTTCTGCCCTAAAGGGGCTTGTATTCTACTAGGGGAAATAAGAGGGATACAGATAATTTAACATCAACTACATACAAAGTAAATGCAAAGTAATTGGTGAAGGTGGGGGCAGGTACATACTGGTAAATATTTATCAACTTGCTCTCCAGGAGGAAGAAATACATATAGGCATATATGTTTACATATATGTGTGTATACATGTATATATTTATATGTGTATATGAATATCAGGAAACACTTTAATGCTTATATATGTATATACATACATACTGTATCACTTATCTTGGTAGTATACTTTCCAGGGATGTACACATTGGTAACAAGGTTGACATATCCATTGCCAGCGCTAGCTTAGGGTTTGGGAGGCTCCTGAAGGAAAGTATGGGAAGGTATGACTACCAAACTAAAGACCAGAGCCATTATGCCGACCTCATTATTGTATGACTATGAAACCTGGACAGTCTTCCAGCGCCGTGCCAGGAAACTGAATCACTTCCATTTGAATTGTCTTAGGAAGATTCTGAAGATTACCTGGAAGGATAAGGTACCAGACCCCGAGGTCCTTTCTGGAACCAAACTGCCAACCATTCAGACTGTACTACAGAGAGCTCAACTCTGATGGGCTGGTCACATTGTTCAAATGCAAAACATATGCTTGCCTAAAAAGACTGTTTTATGGAGAACTCACACAGGATAAGTGCTCACATGGTGGTCAGAAAAAGCAATGCAAGGACACTTTCAAGGTCCCTCTTAAGAACTTTGGAATTGCATGTGTGACATGGGAGACATTGGCACAGGACTGCCCACCAGGGCATGCCCTCAGCAGAGAAGGTGCTGTGCTCTGTGAGCAAAGCAGAATTGAAGGTGCTCAAAAGAAATACAAGATGGGCACATCAGAGAATCCACCCCAAATGTTCATATGGACTATTTGTATCCAACCTGTGGTAAAACATTCTGAGCTTGTATTGGTCTGATCAGCCACAGTTGGATACACTGAAATTGGACTCTAACATAGTGATATTATTTTGGTCCTCTTTGAGAACAAAGGACAACAAACATATGTGGTACTAGTAAATCAGGTATATATGTGTATATACAGATACACATATGTTTATAGTACCAGTAAATACTTTAAAGTATATGCATGTATATATACACATATACTATGTACACTGTATATACAGTATCAGGAAATACTTTAAAGTATGTATGTGTACATATAGATATATACACATATATGTATGTGTGTATACTATATATAGGACCAGTAAATATTTCAAAGTATGTGTATACACACACTCACACATACATACACACACAGTGCCATGAAATACTTTAAAATATGTATGTACATGTATATATATACACACACACACACACACACACACACTATATATACAGTACCAGGAAGTACTTTAAATTATATATGTACACACACGCAGAGTGCCTGGAAATACTTTAAAGTTTTATTGACATTAACATTTTCTTCATGACTTTCTTAAGTCTAGACAGTCAATGAAACAATAAATCAAGTCCTGATGTATAGCATTTTCTTATTTCCAGATGTAAATGCTCAATATGAAAATTTAATAATCAGCTCAAGCAGGTTCAAGCTTGCTCTAGCACACCCCTCGGTAAGGGATAAGGAAAGGACTCGTATAGGAGGTGACATTGATCCTAGGCTTGAGGGGAGCTAGGTGAGGAGGCAGTCCAAGAGGAGAAGATGTGGAAAGGTAGGGAGATGGGATATAGAATATTGCGTTTGGGGAATGACAGGTAGACCATTTGGGCTGAAATGTGGAGTGGGTGGAGGAGTAATGTGAAATTAACCTGGAAACAGACCCTAAAGTCAGACTGTGAGAAGGATTTTTAAACCCAGTGCTGAATCTGTCTGTTGCTGGCTAGAACATAATGAGCCCAAGCATCCCTGCAGCCTGATTAGGTGTTCTCTGCCTCCCCTGTGCTCTGTCCACAGATGTCAGTGTTAGCCTGGCCAGCCATTTTGTTTTTACCTGCAGCTAGCTACAGAGGAGTCCAGACAAAAGAGTGTGGATGAATCAGTACAACCCATCCCCACTAGTTGGAACAGCTATGATTACAGTAATAATAATAATAATAATAATAATAATAATAATAATAGTAAAGTCATGATGATAGGATTCTTCAGATTAGGACTGCCTAAGGATTGAATGGGTTATATATAGAAGTGGCCTCCCAATTGCTAGAAGTGTTCAAGCAGAGGATGGAAGACCATCCATCAGGGATATTGTAGCATTGATTCCTGCTGGGGTGAGGGCTTGGAATAAATGACTTGAAAGGTCTTTTTTGAAAAATTCCTTCCCCTTTCAGTGGTTAGGATCAGCTTAATGGAGGTGCTGGTGATTAGGAGCAATTAGCAGGACCCCAGGGAAGGAATCCTTCTGGGGAAAGAAGGCATTTTTTAAGGCAAGATCCTAGGAGTAAACAGAATGCTTTGCAGGGTCAAGCTAGAGTCCATGGGGCTGGGCAGGTGGCAGGAGGAATTGGTAGCAGTGGTCTAACAGTCAATACAGAGCACATCAGAAAAACAGTTCAAAGGAAGGAATAAGTGCCAATGAATTGGCAATGTTTTCAATGTAACTTCTTGTCTTGGGGGTCTCCTTTTATAGTGCTGATAAGAGAGCTGTACTCCCCCCTTACTGATCTGTGAGCCCAGTCACTTTTTGACTCTTAGATGTTTGGGATTGGTTAGTGCTATGTTTACCCTTGCTGCCCTGTCATTTGCCTCCTAGGACACTTATAACTACTTCTCCTTGGTCCAGGGTCAAGGGCATGCTTGGCAGAAAGGAGAGTAGGGAAGTGCCAGCAGCTGGACAGCAACAGCAAGTTTCAGCAGCTGAAGGGAGCTGCTGCTGCTCCACCCCCTTTCTTTCCCCCTTCATCCTGGCAGAGAGATGGGGGAGAGATGGAGGACCAGGCTGCTGGTCTGGGATGAGGGTAGATGCAGTCAAGAATTGGGTAGAAAGAGTAACTACAACAACCATCTCATTTATCATGAGGCATTTCAATACAGACTCCTAAGACGCCCAGTGTATTTCTGTTTTCTCCCAGCTGTCGTTAAGAATCTGGTATAACCCTGCTTGAGGGCTGCATTTCATGGCTCCCACCCTCTGTCTGTGGCTGGCTTGGCTGCCTGACCACCCAGCAGGCAGCAGGGAGAGAAGGGGGTTAATGATGAGCTCGGATACATAGGGGAATAGAGGGTGATGTCAGCCAGGCCTAGCATAGCCCAGACAAAAGCCCCTAATTGCTATTTTCCTCTTTGTTGGAAAGTGCAGGGCTGACTCTGCTCCATAGCTACTGTAATGAAAAGGTTGGAGGATTGGAGAAGGAGTGAGACTAATGAGAGAACCATTGTCCTGCTGGTGATAAAGGAAAAATCAGGAAATGAGAGAAGAGAGACAGCCCCAGGGACTGGGATGTGAAAACCCTAAAGACCAGAAGGAATTGTCTAGGTCCTGTGATGGAGGTTGGGTCCATACATGGGGCTTGTCTTATGGGATTATGGTCAAGTTGAGTTTTAAATATCTATAGTGATGGAGCATTTGGTCTTGTTTGTGGGCTGTCTGAACCTCATAGGGTCTCATTGGGAAGAAAGATGTGTAGGAAATCTGTCTGTAACCACTGGTAGTTCTTATGGGTCTTTCCTGGTAAAGGCAGTGTGTGTAGTGGGAAGGGCACTGAATTAAGAGTCAGGAAACCTGAATTAACCTCTGGGTTTTTCTGTATCTGTAAAATAAGGGGGTTGGCTAGATGACCTCTGAGGTCCCTTCTTGCTCTAAATTTATGATCTGGTCTGAATCACAGATAAAAGTTTTAGGATTTGCAAGGGACCTCAGAGGTCACCTAGTTTGAATTGAAGTCCAACCCTAAACCTAAAGTCACACTGGAAATGAGTGGCAGAGCAAGGATGGCTTGAGTCCTGTTTCTGACACTGACTTTGCCATAGGCAAGTCTTAATTTCTCTAGGTCTCAATTTCCTAATTTGTAAGGTGGACGTGGCAATGGCCTACTTTAATATATACATATGTATATATTTAACTATTTTCCAGTTACGTGTTTAAATTTTTTAACATTAATTTTTCAAAAATGTTGAGTTCCAAATTTTCTCTTTCCCTCCCACCCTGACCCTACCCTTTAGGAAGGCAAGCAATATGATATTGATTACACATGTGAAGTCATGAAAAACATATTTCCATATTAGCCATGTTGCAGAAGAAAACATAAAAACAAAACCCCAAGAAAAATGAAAAAAAAATTTAAAAAATTTAAAAAAAATTTTAAAAATTTAAAAAAAAATTAAAAAAATATGCTTTAGTATGCACTTAGAGTTCATTCTCTCTCTGGAAGTACGAGGCATTTTCCATCACAGGTCCTTTGTAATTGTCTTGGATCATTGTCTTGATCAAAATAACTAAGTCCTTCATAGCTGATCATCCTTATAATACTGGTGTTACTGTGTACAATATTCTCCTGGTAGTGCTCACTTTGCATTAATTCATATAAGTCTTCCTAGGTTTTTCTGAAATCATCCTGCTTGTCATTTCTTATAGCTCAATGACATTTCATCACAATCATATTCCACAACTGGTTCAGTTATTCCCTAACTGAGGGGTATTCCCTTGATTTCCAATTCTTTGCCACCACAAGAAGAGCTCCTATAAATATTTTTGTACAAATAGGTCCTTTTTCCTTTTCTGTGATCTTGTTGGGGAATATACCCAGTACTGTCGTATTGCTGGGTTAAAGGGTATGCACAATTTTATAGTCCTTTGACCACTGGATTAGTTCACAACTCCACCAGCAGTGCATTAGTGTCCCAATTTTTTCACATCCCCTCCAGCATTTGTCACAATGACCTACTTCTTAGGGTTGTGATTAGTGAAGCTCTATGTAAAATATTGAGGCCATCTAGGAATGGTATCAGCCTGAGAAGAACTTGATAAGTAATTTGATTGGAATAGTGTGATATGATCATAGGATCATAGATCTGGGGCTAGGAAGAACCTCAGAAAGAATATAGTCCAACCCTCTCATTTTATAAATGAGGAAACTGAGCCCCATGGAGATTAATTGATTTGTTAAGGTTCCACAGGGGGCATCAGAGATCAAATTTGAACCAAGGTCCTCTGGGTTTCTGAACACATTCAGAGAATAACAAATGGATGTCTGCTTGAGGAGTTTTCCTACCCAGAGTCTGACTTACTGTTGGATATTTAGGAGGGAATAGTCTATTCCTTGACCTGGGCAGGAATGTATTTCTCTTCTAGTGGGATATAAACACTTTTTGCTTTTGGGTTATTCTAGGAAGGAAGACTTTTCAGCTTCCCTCAGTAGCTAACCACTTTCAGAATGTTTCAGTGACTTTCACTGTCTTATAGACTTACCTTTCTTGACTTCTCTGGCTTCCTTTAAGGCCCAACAAAAATTCCACATGGAAGCCTGTCCCAACTCCCTCTTAATTCCAGTTCTTTCCCTCTGTCAATTTTCCCTATTTATCCTTAATATAGATTGCTTTGTAGATTTTTGTTAGCATGTTGTCTCCCTCCTTAGATTGTAAACTCCATGAGGGCGGGGACTGTCTTTAGCCTCTTTTTTCCATCCTTAGCACTTAGCACGGTGTCTGGCACATA
This sequence comes from Gymnobelideus leadbeateri, assembly GCA_011680675.1. NCBI lineage: Eukaryota > Metazoa > Chordata > Mammalia > Diprotodontia > Petauridae > Gymnobelideus > Gymnobelideus leadbeateri. The sequence goes on along the minus strand of WOXC01001382.1, from coordinate 15,513 downwards.
GTAGGTGCTTAATAAATATTGATTGATTGAATGTGTGCCCCACACAAATTCTGTATTCCAGACAGGGCAGGTTCCTCTCTTCATACTCCTTCCTGCTTCCACCCTTTAACTAATGATGTTTCTCCTCTCTCCAGAACACCCTCTGCTGTCACTTTCCTCTGTCTACACTTCCCTATCTTCAAAGCCCTACTTAAATACCACCTCTTCCAAGAAGCCTTCTCTGCCTACTATGGTCCTGGTGACCCCTCCTGGCATTGAAAAATAAACTGATTTGCATTAATCTAACTATTTTACATTTATAAGTTTTGTTTTCTTAATTCTTTTTTAAAATGTCTTCTTTTTTGGAGGGGGGAAGTCAGGGCAATTGGGGTTAAGTGACTTGCCCAAGGTCACACAGCTAGTTTTGTGCTAAATGTCTGAGACTGCATTTGAACTCAGGTCCTCCTGACTCCAGGGCCAGTGCTCTATTTACTGTACCACCTAGCTGCCCCTGTTTTCTTAGTTCTAAGACCCTTACTTTGGCATTGACTACTCGATATTTGAAAGTCCCAGTGTTCTTAAAGGCTAGTAGTCTTGAATTCATCTGTGTGTGCTTAGCCCATACAGAATTGTGACTCAAAAAGTCAATTTCTCACCTGAAAAAAGGTGGTTAATACCAATCTAACTGACATCAGGATTACTGTAAATGTCAAATAAGATAAAAGAGGTGAGGTGATGTGGTATGGCAGAACTGGCAAGACTTGGTGTCAAGAGTGACGTGTGTTCAAATCTCTCCTTCTTACACTTCCTAGTTGTGTGAATATGAGAAAGTCGCTAAATGTCCCTGAGCGTCAGTTTTCTCATTTGTAAAATGAAGGAGTTGGGTTGGATGACCTCTCCCTTCCCAGCTCTCAGTCTCTGATCCTCAGAACCTCTGCTTTCCTGTTCCTGTGCTGGCTTGTCTCACAGACAGGCTGCCTGAGCCTTTATCCACAGATCATCAATGACTTGCTTTCCCCACATCTCTCAGGAGTCAGAACAGGGGTACTCTGTGCCTTCCTCTGGAGCTCTGGCTGCCCAGTCCGGGCTTTGCCTGCTGTCCCCTCCTATATGAAGGGCTGCCTGTCTTGTCTCCTTTCCCTCTGCTCCTCTGTGGATCAGTCTTGCCCAAGCACTATAATTTATTCACGATTCCGTATCCCCACCCTGCTGCTATCTGCCACTGATTCCATCCATATTCAGCCCTGCATTATTTAAATTTGTAAAATGTTCTGGGGATTCAATGAGGAGGAGAGACTCATTAATATAATACTTATTTTATTTTGAGCATTTTGCAACCTCAAAGGCTTTGGAAACCATTGTCCGAGCTGCTCCTCTCTGTGGGAGGGGCTGGTTTGGAACAGTTTAAGGAAACAAAGGCCAGTGAGAGGTTTTGGGACTATTTCAAGGTATGGGTAAGTGGTGATAATAGTTACTATTTAGATTGGACTTTTAAGATGTGCAAAGTGGTTTATATGCATGACCTCATCCAATTCTTAGCACCAGTCTGTGAGGTAAGGACTGCAGATTATGGTCTCCATTTTACAGATGAGAAAACTGAAAACTCAGGCCACTCATGTAGTGAGCGTCACTGGCCCTAATGGAACCTACTTCTCTCTCAGTTCTGGACCCAATATTCTTTCTACAACCGAATCCTGACTCATTAAATGAGACACTTCTCTAGAGTGTCATGGCGAATGATGAGGGTATAGGGGAATAGGGAAGTAACACAATGTGGTGTGGAACAAAAAGCACCTCTAGCAATCTGGAGATGTGGGGTCTGATCCAGGATCTGCAACGCCAGCTTTGTGATCTTTGGGGCAGCTAGGCGGTGCCACAGTGAATAGAACACTGGGCCTGGAGTCAAGATATGAGTACGGATCTGATCTTGAATACTCACTCACTGTGTAATGATGGGCAAGTTATTTAACCTTAACATTAAAGTGGGGGAGGAAAGAAGGGAGGTGGGAAAATGAAAGGAAGATAAGAAGGAAGGAACAGAGAGAAGGAGGAAAGAAGGGAAGGTGGGAGGAAGGAAAGAAATATTTAATAAGTGTCTGCTAGCTAGGCACTGTGCTAATTTACAAACTATTTACAAATATTGTCTCATTTGATCCTTACTACAACTCTACTATATACCTGGTTAAAAAACCCATCATTTTAAGGCACTGTGTGCTTAGGGGCCTCTTTCTCTCGGGCCCCTGCTCACCAGCATGCCCCCGTTTTTCAGATGACTCTGTAATAGCTGGAGGCACTCAAGTCAGTCAGTTGGTTCTCTGCAGCGTGATCTTAGCTCTAAGACTGTCTACACCTCTGCCATCTCTGCGCATGTCTCCACATTCCTAGGCTGTCTCTGACAGGTGAGGGTCTGGGCAGGGCCAAAGAGGTGGGGTGAGGCCTTTAAAGTTCACCGCTCTCTATCCCCTACCCCTCGGGTTGCTCTGCATGTGCAGTGTTCTACTGTACGTTGCCATGGAGAACAATGAGGACTTGAGAACTAACTGGAGGGTGGGCCCAGCCAACGTTGGCTGGCTGGGCATAGAAACGGGAATGTACTGATGGAATAGCCAGGACAGCACTTTCTCCTGGATCCTGCGCTTCACCTTTTGGTAGTCTCCTCTGAATTCTTTTTGTGATTCTTAGTTTTGACTCTGCTTCTCAACTTTTCTCTTTTTTTTTTATACTCCTCAGTGTTACTTGTTTATACTGCAAATCCTGGCTCCAATCTATGCTAGAGCCCCCTGAAGGCAATTCACCCCTCTCTTAGCTCCCCAGCCTGTGGAAGGGGGTCAATCAGAGCCATGGAACCTTGAAGGACCTTGATTATAACTCGTCCTGAGTTAGAGGGTGGAGCAGGATGAGCCAGTAGAGACATAAGCCCAGGTGCTGCCTATCTACATCCCTGGTCGGTCAGCTGGCTCGCACCCTCAGCACTGAAGCAGAAAGGCTATATTTGTGAGAGAGAAACACACACATTGAGGTCTCTGAGAGACAGGATGTCATGATGGATATGACACTACACTTAGGAATCAGGAAGACTTGGGTTTGAATCCTGCTCCAGATACTTATTAGCTAGACGACCCTGGGCAAGTCACTTTACTTTTCTTTAAAATGAAGGGCTGGACTTAACCACCCCCAAGGTCCCTCTTCCAGTTCTAAATCTATATCTCTATGACTTTGGGATGGCTCTTACTGAAGGCAGAGCAGTGCCCTGGAGACTGGTGAAGTCTCTGTCTAGTCATGGCAGCCTAGCTTAGTGGAAAGATCACTGGATTTGGGATCTGAGCACCTGGATTTCAGTCTTGGCTTTGCTATTTAAACCTGTAAAACCTTTACTTCCCAGGGTAATAGTTTTCCTTGTCTGTAAAGTGAGGGCATTAGACTAGGTGATCTCTAAGCACAAAGTCCTATGATCCTAAGGAAGTATGTTGCTCTTGTGTCAACACTCTCAGGGCTTCCTTTTGCTTTGAAATGTTATAAAATGTCAGGCGGTGTCTGTTGAGCAGAAGAGAACTGGATATGATGAAGTCATCTTTCTCTGCTCCTCCAGGTGCTGTCTCAACAGCCTTTAAAATCCATTTGAAAGAAGTACAAGTTGACAAGTGCAGCTTGCTGGGGCCTTTGCCTTTAGTGGGGGTTGGAAAAGAACCCCACAAATCTTTAGTTTTTCTGTTAGAAAATGTTTGAAAACTGGGGAGTTGGGAGTCTAGGCCTTCCCTTTGTACAAGGTCTAAATGGGGGTTGTGAAAGGTCTATGAAGTCGTTGTTTCTTTTCTCCTATTATAACTGTATTTCAAGGTAGTTGGTTTCCTTTGTAATTCCTTATTTTTTGTTTTATGCACTTAAAAACACTCTGAGAAGGGGTCCGTTGGCTTAAACAGTTGACAAAGGGTTTCATGACACAAAGAAGTCCAGAATCTCCACTCTAGTGTAATCCACCCATTTTATAGATGGGGCAACTGAGAATCTTCATTTTTGTTCCCTTGTCCTTCCAGTACCATGCTACCTTTGTCCTGTCCTGAAAGGGTCCATAGCTAAACAAGGCAGAATGATTACATCTGGATTCTTGGGCTTGTTTTGGTGCCACATTTTAGGAAGGAAACTGACAAACTGGAACATGCCCAGAGGAAGGGGACCAAGATGGTGGGAGGACTGAGGACCATGTCATAGGAGGGTCTGCTGAAGAAATTGGGATATTTATCCTGGAGCAGAGAAGACTTAGAAGGGGTCCCAGATAAATGTTTACAAGCATTTGAAAGAATTTATGAGGGCTTTTTTTCCAATTAGGAGGCAAATTTGATGGAGAGATAATGCTTTTTTGTTTATAATAATAATAATTATATATATATACATACATGCAAGGAAAGAAAGAAAGGTTGTTATATGGAATGAAAGGAAACTCACTAAGGGCAGGGACTGATTCATTTTTGTCTTTGTTCTCCTAGTACCTACCATATCACCTGGTACACAATAGGTGCTTACTACTTGTCCTGCTTGGCCCTAGAGAGCATTCTAGGAACAACAAATAGAAGCTGGAGAGACACAGATTTTGTTCTGGATGCAAGAGAAAACTGAGAGCTGTCCAAAAGTGAAATAAGCTGCCTCAGGAGGTAGTGGGCTCCTTAATGCTGGAAGTCTTTAAAGAGACTCAATGACCACTAGTCAGATGCTATGGAGGGGATTCCTGGTCAAGTATGGGTTGGGTTAGTTGCACTCTTCTAGCTCTAGGGTCCTAGGATCCTAAATAACAGTGGGTGTGGCACAGGACTCTTTGCATTCCAGAACAGAAGATTTCAGCTTATCAGTTAGTCTCCTTCCCTGGGCTTTACTCCCCTTCCCCAACTCGAAAGTCCAGCTGAATTGTAGCATGTCCACTGTCTGAGCTCACAGCTCCATCACCAATAGAAGGATGACCAACCTTTGGGAAGTGTGTAGTCATTCACCAAAACACTAGGTTCCTCCCTCTTGATCCCACTCTGTACAGTCTCCCCTTGGCTTTGGATCCATTTTAAAACAAGACTGCAGTTTTCTGCCTCCCTTTGGATCTGGTGTCTCTAGGGGTTCTGTTCACCCCAAGATGAGCTTCTTGGTTGTTCTCTTGATCCCTGGAATGGGGCATGTGCTTGGACCACCACCAGTTCTGTCATCCTGGGGGTTATTAATCATCACTTATTAATTTCCAGAAGACAGAGCCTCTTTCCTAACCTCTCTCTTCCCCTTCTTTCCCTCACCATGCTGGAGACCAGGAATATGGAAACCTGAAGGTATCTGAGCATCATTTGCTGTATGTACTGAGGAAACCAAAGACCATAGGACACAGAAGAATCACAGATTTAGAGAAGGAAAGGACCTTAGGCACCATCTAGTCTAATCTCCTTCATTTTATACATGACAAAACGGAGGCCCAGAAGGATCAAGTGAATTACATAAGCAACAGAGCTGGTATATATCTCAGGTCCTCTAACCAATATCTAGCACTCTTTATACTGTACTACATCTCTGAAGGGCTGATATATAGGAAATCAATTCAATAAAATTTAATAAGTATTTATTAAGTGACTAGTATATCCAAGATTCCATGCTAGGGTTCAGTGTAATGAAGTGACTCCCGGGGTCACATGGACAGGATCTGTTGGGGGCAGGATTTGAATTCAGGTCTTCCTGACTTTAAGACCCATTATTTAACAACATAGCAGGCAGCCTGTCTCTTTCTGAATAGGAAAAACAAAGCAAATTTCTCTTCCATAGCCACAGATTGGATCCCTAATCCCAGAGCTGTCTCATAAATATATGCCACTGGTCAAAAAGGGGGCCAAGTAAGAAACTGAGGATGGCTCAATGTATACCTACTACTGGGAGTGGGAGTTTGGAGGGGAAAGCCTCAAAGTATGTATTATATTTTAGAAGAAGGAGGCCCAGCATATCACAGCATGGGGGGTTGATACAAAATCCAGGAAGAATAATCCCTTTTGTGTATCAAGGGTATTTTTCAGTAATGGTGAGCCAGTATGGATGTAGACAGAGGCCAGAGGCAAGGGAGGTCAGAAGGAGCCAGGATTATTCTTCCCTCTCCAAGGACACTTCATCCCTGAGCTTTTCATTTGGAGTCAGAGGACCTGGCTTCACATCCTGACTCTATGACCTGTGTGACCTTGGACAGTTCCCAGCTCCTTTGGATCCTAGCCTCTTTATCTGTAAAATGTTGGAGTTTAAATGCGTGACCTCTAAGGTCCCCTTTAAGCTCCAAACCCTATGATTCTATTGTCCGAACTTTTAATTCAATTACTGAATTATTTCTTGGAGCCAGGTTGATGTGTGCCCTCCCTTTGCTAAACTCTGTACTAAAGGGGCTAGAATTTACCCACTCTGTCTTGTCTCTGGCATCTCCAGTTTAGAGCTTAAGTGGAGGAAATCTCAGCTGTCTTCTTTCTATGGGCGTCAAAGGGACCTTGGGCCTCTATTCACTGCCTGGAGGTTGATTCAGTCATCCATAAACTGCAATATCTACTCATTTATTCTTTTTCATTCAGTTGGCTCCAAATTAACTCCCAATGAGTTCCTTGGTGGCTGGAGAGGAAGCCTTGCTGCCTTATTCTCATTAGGAGAGATATAGATTGGAGAGAGATCCAGGATTTAGCTGACAGGGCTTTTTCTTTTCCTTTCTTTCTCCTGTTCCTTGTCCTGAGAGAAACTGCCCCCAGAGTAGCTTCTCCATGCTCATTTTTACCATAGAATGGAAACAAAGTCTTCTTTCTGGCTGCAGTATTTTCTCCTGGGCATTCTGGCCTTGTTGCTCTAAAAGACTTGTCTACCCTCCATTGCCTAAGTATCTAGATCGTGAGAGTGACAAGGAAACAGCCTGGAGGAGGAGAGACATGCTTTTAGGCTGTCTGATCAAAGAATAGTAGTATAAGACCTGGAAAGGAGCCTCAGTGGTCATCATTTTAGAGATGAAGAACATGAGGAAGGGAGGGGAGGAAAGGAGAGAAAGAGAGGGAGGGAAGGAAGGAGGTATGGAGACAGAGAGAAAAAGAGGGAGAAAGAGAGAGAGACAGAGACAGAGAGGCAGAGACAGAGAGACAGAGACAGAAACAGAGACAGAGAGAGAATTTGGAGGTGACTTCCCTAAGGTTATATACATAGTGAGTGGGAGAGTTTGGGTTTGGACCCAGTCTATTGCCTCCGAATCCAGTGAGGAATGGAAGGAAATAGGTTGGGAGATTGTGTGTAGATGTTTCACAGCTATAGAAAGCTAGAGACCCAAAACCAATTTTGTCTTCAAACCTTTATCTCATCTATGTGACCTCTATTGTCTTTGCCTTTGCAAGGTCCCCAACTCAGAGGATCCTAGAGCTAGAAAAGGCCTTCACAAGTCATAGAGCATTCAAATTAGAAAGTCATGGTGTCTGTCCCCTTGTGTCCCATCAGAGCTATAACTAGGGATTTTTGCATCTGGGAAAAGAGGCTGAAAAGGTGCCAACAATTAGGGAGTGGGAAAAGGCACAGAGACACTGGGATATTGGTGTAAAGGGGGAGTTTATCACTGTGGATGATCTGGTAGGCAGATTATTTGGAGACAAGTGGGTGGCACAATGGAGAGAGCACTGGACCTAAAGTCAAGAAGACTGGAGTTCAAATCCAGTCGCAGACATTGACGTGCTGTGTGACCCTGGGCAAGTTACTTAAGCTCAGTTTTCTCATCTATAAAATGGGGATAAGGATTAGGAACTACCTCCTATGATTGTTGTGGGGACAAAATAAGATATTATTTGTAAAGCACTTCTATATCAATCTAATATTTATTGAATGCCTGCTTTGTGTGAAACATGGTGCTGAGTACTGAGGATATAAAGACAAAATGAAAAACAGTCACTTCCCTCATTCTATGGGGGATACAACATATAAACATAAGGATACTGTTGTTATTGTTGTTTATTCATTTTCAGGTGTGTTTGACTCTTTATGATTCCACTTGGGGTTTTCTTGGCAAAGATACTATAATGGTTTGCCATCCTTCTCCAGTTCATCTTACAGATGAAGAAACTGAGGCAAACAGGGTAAAATGACTTACCCAGGGTCACACAGCTAGTAAGTGTCTCAGGCCAGATTTGGACTCAGGAAGTTGAGTCTTCCCGACTCCAGGTGTGGCGCTCCATCTATTGGGCCACCTAGTTGCCCTATACCAATCTAACATGTTCTTCTTAAGTTCTTACTTCGTGTGAAATACCATTCTAGGTACTAAGGATATGAAGACAAAATAAAAGACAGCCACTTCCCTCAAGCTAACATTCTACTGGGGAGATACAACATATAAACAGATAAGAATATATGGGATAATTTGGGGAGGAAGTGAACTCTAACAGCCCAGAGGGGAGGGGATCAGGAACAGCTCTTTGTTGAAGATAGTACATAAACGGAACCTTGGGGGAATCTAGGAATTCTCAGAGTCGGAAGTAAGCAATTTCAATAAATGTCAGATGTGTGACATGGCAACCTTTTCCTCTTCCTCCCCCCACCCCCAAAGCTAACGGGATCTTAAACTGCATAAAGGAAGGCATAGATTCCAGCAATCTATGAGGCTGGCACAGTGGATGGACTTGGAGTCAGGAAGAGCTGTGTTCCAATTCCTTCCTTAGACATTTACTAGCCATGCAAATCACTTAGCCTCTCTTGACAGTTAGCTCAGTTTCTGTATCTATAAAACGGGAATAACCATAGCACCTCCTTCACAGAATTGTGAGGATCAAATGAAACGACGTGCGTAGTTCTGCTGTCAGAAGGGACACCCATGTGCAGCACATCGACTTAGAAAACCACAAACGAACGTTTTCTTTATTTTAGTGTATTTTAATTTGATTTTTAAAAGCATTTCCCAATTATGTTTTAATCTGATTGAGGCCCTTCTGGGGCGTTTTGTTGGTCTTAAGTTTCACATGCCTGATATAAAGGACTTTGGAAAACGTTAAGAGCTGTATTGAAGTTCTCATCACAGTGTCTGGCATACAGTATGTGCTAAATAAATGCTCATTCCCTTCCTTTCCCTCTATCCTTCCCTCCACTACCATCACTCATTCATTCATATGAGGTTTCACTCCCAGGGTCTTCTTTCTAGTCCTTGACTTTTTTTTCTTTTCCTCTCCTCTGGATCTTTTCCAGATTCTTGACAAGTTATGCACCACAAGCTTCTCTCTTCTGAGGTTTCACTGAGTGTTGTGCTGGCAGAAGTCCTGAATACTCAAATGTGATTTCTCCCCTCAGGGAGTTTCTTTTTTGAGGCGGTAAGGGAGACTTTGGTGGGGGTAGTAGATTATTGGAATCCTTTCTCCAGTTTCTACCTAACCAGGGAGGACTTCCCAAGGAAGTAGGGTTGTGAAGGCAGAGACAAATGACTTAGAAGAGAGGAAGGGAGATAGTCAATGGATGATGGGGGGAAAGGTCTCAGGGCTGGCATTTACTGAGCAAAGCTGGTAACAAGAAAGAAGCTGGCCCAAGGGGGAGAGAATTGGGCACCTAGGATAGAACCTGGACCTGGCATCAGGAAGACTCATCTTCCTGATTTGAAATTTGACTCACACACTTACTATAGCTATGTAGCCCTGGGCAAGTCACTTAATCCTGTTGACCTCAGTTTCCTCATCTGTAAAATTAACTGGAGAAGGAAATGGCAAAATCACTTTAGTATCTCTGCAAAATCCCAAGAAAATCCCAAGTGGGGTCATAAAGAGAAGGACACGACTGAACAACAACAACAAAGGGTTGTTGGGATGGTTCTGGGAGATGGTCTGCTTTGAGGGGAGACCCATGAAGGCATTAGAAATGCCAAATATGAAGCATGTTGGAATGAGGCAATCATCCTCAACCCTACAAAAGAACAATAGGAACATAGGTTTGGATTTGAGAGGGACCTTAGAGATCATTTAGTTCTAACTCATTTTTATAGACAAAGATCCTGAGACCTAGGGGGTGAAGTGATTTGCCTGGGGTTCTAATGCAGGACTCCTGACTCCTTCCATTGTACCCTATTATTGATCACAGATCCCCGGGAGTCACCTAGTGCAACTCAGCCAAGACTATTTGATGCACAACTGATGTCTTCCTCTAATACCAATAGTTAATATATAAAGAAATTGCTCTTGATTTCCTGCAGCACTGAGGGGCTGCTGTGTCACTTAGGTCCCTTTTCCATCTGGTCAAACAGCAGGCTGGGAAGGCTGAACCAGAGTGAGAGTTAGCTTTGCCTTACAGATCAGTTTTTAAAAAATCAACAGCCCGGAGAAAAGAATGCTTCTAACAGAAGGCTATAAAAGCAAAACTTTCTGTAGCCCTTTCTTACCCTACCAATGTCATGGGAACAACACAGATGCCAGCAGTTAGCCTTGGTGCCCTGAGAATGGGAGAGTGGGGAGGGGGGGAGGATTTTATTTTCTATTTTAATAAAAATTCTTCCCTACAGTCCAGTTTTCCTAGAATCACCAAATGTTAGTGTTTGAAAGGAACTTAGAGGTCACTTTGTCCTGTGCCCCTTATTTTACAAATGGGGCCTAGAGAGGTCAAGTAACTAGTCCAAGGTCACATAATAAAGAACTGGCAAAGACAGTGCTTGAAGCCCCCTCTGCTTTTCCCATCCCTTTTTCATCCTGTCTCATTTGTTTAGGGCCTCCAAAGCTCAAGCAAGCTCTTGGTCAAATTGCTGGTCAACCTTAAATAATGTGCTTGCCTCTGCCACTCTCTCCGACTAGCTCATCTCTCCAAGAAAATGCTGCATTGCACCAGAGGCAAAGGGAGAGGCTGGGTATGCAGCTGGGCAACCTGTTGCCAATCTTTCATGGTTAAAAGCATGCAGAATAAAACACAGCAGAGGTAGATAATTTAGGCTTGGGGTGGCACATGGCATTTCTCAGGAGCTAATAGGTTTTCACAGCAACTTGGCCCACCATAGCAGCTGGTGGTGGGTGGGTTCCCTTACCCTCAGTAGAATTCTCAATAAAGAGTGGTTGCTTCTTTCCCAGACATTTTGTTTAAGGAGCTTAGACAAATGTTTCATTTCCCTCTGGCCCTACAGCTTTTTTGATTCTTTTTCCTTTCATTCTTTCTCCAGTTCTCTGTGCTATTTACTAAATCTCCACTTCCTTAGGGCTGTATGAGAAAGACCATATCGTAAGACATGGTAAATGGAGTCATTAGGTATGACTAAGGGACTAAACTGTTGACCTAAGACCAGTTAATGCCTAAGAGGTGTGAGCTCTTAATTTGACTCCTGATGTTTTAGCTTCTGCGTTTCTTTGGTCAACTCTTTACCCTGCTTCAAAGGTGACTTATCTGTATTCAAGTACATTTTGACCAGACTATGTGTACCAGGGGAAAGAGTAGTGGTCTGATAGTCTCAAAGATTTGAGTTCTAATCTAAGGCAGTTCTCCTGATGTGGATTCATTGTGTGGGGCCTCAGGTGAGACATTTAATCCCTTTATACTTCAAAGCCACCTGATCTTCAAAGTAGTGATAATGTTCCTCTCCTCTCCCCTTCTTTCAGAAGTACTGGGAAGATGGAGAGAACTCATGGAATATTTTCACTTCTTCAGCAAAAGGTAGTATAGGGCTAATCTATTCCTTTCTGTTATTTAGAAGTATGTTTGACAAGGAAATGAGTATCTCATGTAACCATAGTCAATCATAGGCAGCCATAGCTAGTTAAAGTCAGCCATAGGGGCAGCTAGGTGGTGCAGTGAATAGAGCATGGAGTCAGGAGAACCTGAGTTCAAATCCAGCCTCAGACACTTAACACTTATTAGCCATGTGACCTTATGCAAGTCACTTGACCCCAATTTCCCCTATGAAAAGCAAAAAAAAAAAAAAAAAGAAAAAAAGTCAGCCATAGGTAGTCAAAGTCAGCCATTGATAGCCATAGCCAACCATAGTCAGTCACATGATAACCACAGATAACCAGACTGGCAGTATTAAAAGTTATCCACGTGGGATAAAGACAATAGTTGCAAAGATGATGATCGTATATTGGTGGTGATAGGGAGGAGAAGATTCCTACTATTTGGGGAATGACAGAAGAAAGGGAAAAAATGAACCCTGGCAAGGAGAGACAGTTTGCTTAGGGCCACACGCAGATTCTGTCTGGTCTAGTTTCAGTTTTTTGGAGATAATACAGCCCCAGCTAAATCCCTCTGCTTTTCTGACCCTTTCTTGTTTCTGGATTCCTAGAACTTGAGGACTGCCCAGTCAATCTTACAATGTCTGTAGGGCCTTTAAGAAGTAAAATAGAAGGGGCGGCTAGGTGGCGCAGTGAATAGAGCGCCGGCCCTGGAATCAGAAGGACCTGAGTTCGGAGCCGGCCTCCTACACTTAATCCACACAAACAAAAACCTAGCCGTGTAACCTTGGGCAAGTTACTTAACCCCAATTGCCCTAAAGGGGCGGCTAGGTGGCACAGTGAGTAAGAGTGCCGGCCTCGGAGTTGGGATGACCCGAGATCAGATCCGGGCTCAGAAAATGAGCACCCACGCATAAATAATGACTAGCCATGTAACCTTGAGCAAGTTACTTAACCCCAATTGCTTTAAAAAAAAAAAAAGAAGTAAAATAGATCTGTGGGAGACTTTGTACTTCATGTAGCCGATCACATGCTGAGGGGAGAGTTGCTTGGATTTTTGTTGGAAGACCTTATAGGAAGGGGGAACAAATTCATGAGCCAGTATGTCCAGAATTGGGAATGAGTCTGATCTATATATGAGGACTGAGTTTATAGACATCATCTTCCTGCTTATGTATATGATTTGCACCTCACTCACCCTGGACAGATAGTTTTGATGTTTGTTTCTATATCAGTTTCACTCCTCATTTCCCCATGCTGCTCCCTGCTCCATGTCTGGCCCTTAGTAGGCACTTAATACATCCTTGTTGATGGCTTGATTGGTTCGTAGATATCTAGACTAGTTTTATAAATCCCTGAAAGGGAGATTTCATAAATTAGTGGATTCCCCACAGGTGAAACATGGGCTGATGCCTGAAGGTAAAACCCACCTTTCCAGCTCTATGACCCCGGACAAGTCACTTAATCTTGTTTGTCTCAGTTTCCTCATCTGTAAAATGAGCTGGAGAAGGAAATGGCAAACCACTTCAAGATCTTTGTCAAGAAAACCCCAAACGGGGTCACAAAGAGTCAGACACAACTGAAACACTCAACAACAACAACAATTCCAAGAGCTATTGTGGACCAAAGACCTTGTGCCAGGTCAGATCCTAGAATTGCTTGAGGATTCCAAATCCACTGGAGATGGTTGAATGGAAGTTTCAATTCAGGGAGGTCTGTATGGAAATGGGAAGTGTGCTGCCACGTGCATCACCCAAATGGTAGTTTTAGGTGATGTAATCTGCCTCCTAAAAGCTCTTTCCTCTTATCATGAAGTAATTTGGGGGTTTTAGTGGACTGCAAGCTTAATACCAGTTAACAGTGTGAGATAGCAAGCAAGAAAAGCTAATGTAATCTTGTGCTACATTATAAAAGAGGCATGGCTTCCAGGAATAAGGAAGTGATTAACCCTCTGTACCCTCTCCTGGTTAGAGCACAATTGGGGTATTGTATGTATTTCTGGGTTCCACACTTTAAGAAGGACATTGATAAGCTGGACAGCATCCAGAGGAGGTCCTTGAGCCCATGTTATATGAGAAAGTGCCAATTTGCATTAGTAAAAGGAGTTTACTTACTAGGAGTCCCCTTTGCATATGGAGGGTGGGAATACGTACATATATATACATCTATACATATACAATGTATCTATATCTATCATCTATCTATCTCCTAGTTATTTTTACAAAAGTTTTGAATAACTGATATTTCTTTTCTGGTGGTTTTCAAGTGAGGAGAATTACTTTTAGCTGACAGCTGGTAGTAGACTTGGCAGGTGACTGGGGAGTTCCAGGGACCCTCAGAGCCATCAGAGAAGTCTCATCAATCACTGGAACTGGTAGCAGAATCTGCTAAAGTGGCTATGGCTGACCACAGAGGGAGTGTTTGCAGACTGGTGGTAAGACAATGTCCTAAGGAAAGTGATAACTTCTGGGATTGGGTCCCTTTGTGATGGAGAGAATTCTGGGCATGGCTTCTAGAAAGACACTAATCCTTAGCACTCAACAGAGAACCAAATTTAAGGGAAAAATCATGAGGATTTCACAAAGGGAGAAAAGGACTTTTAGGGCCAGGATTCAGAAGCATCACTTGACCCCGAAGTTTCCTACACGTCTTCATCCTCATTGTTTCTTAAGTTTGATCTCATTCTTCCAAGGGACTCTGAGCAGTTACATGCATGTATCTGCAAGGAGAGAGAGCGTGCCTCAGGTTAGGAGGTAGGGGTGGGAATAGGAGGGGATTGGGAAAGCTTTTTTTCACTCTTGTTCTTACTAGAACTTCTCAATAAATACCTTTTCCTAGAAGCTTAGTGAATTCTACCAGTTTATTGATATTGAGGGCAACAGTGATACTGATATTGATGGAGGTTGATGAGCAGCAGGGATAAAAGTCATAGTGACTCAGGATTACCCCTAGAATCCTAAGGGATGGAATGGTATTCTCCCCTTCTGTGGAACTAACATGCTTCTGCAATGGGAATGACTCTCGGAGGATGCTACATCTAGATATGTCTTTACTTGGAGATGACATCTCTTAATCAATAAATATTTCTTAAGGACCTACTATGTGCCAGGCAATGTGCTACAGTACATCACATATACAACAGGTGACAAAGTGTCTGATAGAGGATCCCTTACTCTAGAGAATGGTGGAACCAAGAGTAGCTATCAGCACTAGGGCATAGAAAAGCTAGGAAGGGATAGTACTGGGAGCTCAGTATGATCATTAGTCAAGTTTTAGAGTCCAAGCAGTAAGGACTGGTTTTCAGAAAAGGCAGGGGACACTGGATATGGTTAATGACCTTCCTTAAGGCTAAGTTCACACTTAGGGAGCCACATGAATATAAGTTCTGATTCCAGATTCAACACTTGGCCCAAAGTTGACTTTGGAGGGGCGGAGCCAAGATGGCGGAGTAGAAACAGCATTTCCAATGTGCTCTACCCCACACAAATTTCAAACAATGTGAAAGGGAGCTCCGAACAACTTCTGGAGCCACAGCACCCACAGAACGGCACAGAGAAGCTAACCTCCTGCTGAGGACAGCCCAGCAGCCCTGCAGGGAGCGGCCAGCGCACACGCTCTGAGAGCAGGCAGCACAGCGTGCTGGGAACCAACAGCGCAGCCCACAGAGCCGAGCCCAGGTCCGTGGTTTTAGCCCCAGGGCGGCCGGGCCTTCAGCCGGCTGGTGGAACCCCAGAACCAGCAATTGTGGCGATTCCAGGATTATCAGCACAGATATGCCTAGGACAAAGTGAGAGGTTAGTGCCCTATGGACTTTGGAACCAGTATTTGGGGAACACGTGGCTTCCTTCCCTGGGGGCAAAAAGCTGCTGAAGAAACAGCTGCACAGAAGCCATTT
>WOXC01001380.1:0-198193 GCA_011680675.1 Gymnobelideus leadbeateri | reverse complement strand
CATTCACATATGTATTCGTATGACCACACCCCTTTCTTCCATTATTTTCATGGTGGGAAAGATATCATCAGTCATAGTTATTGCTTTTCCATATAGGAATGTAAATAGTTCAACTTTGATAAGTTCCTTTTGATTTCTTTTCCCTGATTACCTTCTCAGGCATCTCTTACTTCTTGTGTCTGGATGTCAAATTTTCTATTCAACTCTGGTTTTTCCTCAAGAATGCTTGAAAGTCCTCTATTCCACTGAATGACCATATTTTCCCCTGAAACAAAATACTCAGTTTTGCTGGTAGGTGACCCTTGGGTTCATTCCCAGTTCTTTTGCCCTCTGGAATATCATATTCCATGCCCTTCGATCCCTCAGTGTAGAAGCTGCCAGGTCCTGGGCTATTCTGATTGTGTTTCCACAATATTGAAATTGTTTCTTCCTGGCTGCTTGTAGTATTTTCTCCTTGATCTGGGGATTCTGGAACCTGGCTATAATATTCCTGGGAGTTTTCTTTTTGGGATCTTTTTCAGGAGGTGATTGGTGGATTCTTTCAACCTCTATTTTGCCCTCTGGATCTAAAACATCAGGGCAGTTTTCCTTGAGAATTTCTTGAAGGGTGATTTCTAGGTTCTTTCTTGATCATGGCTTTCAGGTAGTCCAATAATTTTTAAATTGTCTCTCCTGGATCTATTTTCCAGGTCAGTGGTTTTTCCCATGAGATATTTCACATTGCCTTCTAATCTTTCATTTGTTTGGATCTGCTTAACAGCATCTTGATTTCTCATAAAGTCATTAGCTTCCATTTGCTCCAGTCTAACTCTGAAGGAATGAATCTCCTCAGTGAACTTTTGAGATTCTTTTTCCATCTGGCAAATTCGACTTCTTAAGGCATTCTTCTCCTCATTGCCCTTTTGGGCCTCCTTTGCCATTTGAGTTAGTCTATTTTTTAAGGTGTTGTTCTCCTCAGTCAGGCTGTTGACCCTCATTTCATACTTTTCCTGCATCCTTCTCATTTCTCTTTCCAATTTTTCCTCCACTTCTCTTATTTGATTTTTAAAGTCCTTCTTAAGGTCCTCTATGGCCTGCAACCCGCTCATGTTTTCCCCTGGGGCTTTTGGAGCAGGACTTCTGACCTCACAGTCCTTTTCCTGCTCTATGCCCCCAAAATAGGAGTCTAGGGTTGCATTTTTCTGTTTCCTTTGCCTTGGCATGTTGCCACTTAATTACTTGACTTTTGGGCTTGTTGCCACACTATGGCTTTAAGGCCAGATAGAGGAATTTTCGTCCCGAACGTGTGGGGGGCAACTTCCGTTTCTGGCAAGCTGTAAACCCACCCACGACTTCCACCCTAGATCACAATCCAGATCCAGGGAGGTTAAAGCAAGAGCGATTACCCCCCAAGACTGATCGCTGGATCTCCCCACGATTTGTAGGCTGGGAGCCGGAAATGCCTCTGAAAACTACAAAATGGCGTGTCTCCTCAGCAGCTTCTAGCCCCCAGGGGAGGGAGCTGACGCATTCCCCAAATACAGGTCCCAAAGTCCATAGGACACTAACCTCTTACTTTGTCCTAGGCAAGTCTATGTTGATAATTCTGGAGTCTCCACAGTTCCTGGTGTTCTGGGGTTCCTCCAGCCGGCTGCTGGCCCTGCCGCCCTGGGGCTAAAACCTCGGCTCACGTGGACCTGGGCTCGGCTTGGCTCCTGCGCTCTGCGCGCTGCCGGCTCCCAGACCACTGCGCTGGTCCTTCCTGCAGGGTGCTGGGCTGTCCTCAGCGGGAGGTTAGCTTCTCTGTGTCGTTCTGTGGGTGCTGGGGCTCCAGAAGTTTTCCAGAGTCCTTTTTTACATAGTTTGGCCTACTGGGGGCAGAGAGGCTTGGACAGAGCTGTTTCTACTCCGCCATCTTGGGCCCCCTCTCAGTTTCGACTTTTTAAGGCATTCTTCTCCTCATTGCCCTTTTGGGCTTCCTTGCCATTTGAGTTAGTCTATTTTTTAAGGTGTTGTTTTCCTCAGTCAGGCTGTTGACCCTCATTTCATACTTTTCCTGCATCCTTCTCATTTCTCTTTCCAATTTTTCCTCCACTTCTCTTATTTGATTTTTAAAGTCCTTCTTAAGGTCCTCTATGGCCTGCAACCCGCTCATGTTTTCCCCTGGGGCTTTTGGAGCAGGACTTCTGACCTCACAGTCCTTTTCCTGCTCTATGCCCCCAAAATAGGAGTCTATGGTTGCATTTTTCTGTTTCCTTTGCCTTGGCATGTTGCCACTTAATTGCTTGACTTTTGGGCTTGTTGCCACACTATGGCTTTAAGGCCAGCTAGAGGAATTTTCGTCCCGAACGTGTGGGGGGCAACTTCCGTTTCTGGCAAGCTGTAAACCTACCCACGACTTCCACCCTAGATCACAATCCAGATCCAGGGAGGTTAAAGCAAGAGCGATTACCCCCCAAGACTGATTGCTGGATCTCCCTACGATTTGGAGGCTGGGAGCTGGAGCTGCCTCTGAAAACTGCAAAATAGCGTGTCTCCTCAGTGGCTTCTAGCCCCCAGGGGAGGGAGCCAACGCATTCCCTAAATACCAGTCCCAAAGTCCATGGGACACCAACCTCTTACTTTGTCCTAGGCATGTCTATGTTGATAATTCTGGAGTCTCCACAGCTCCTGGTGTTCTGGGGTTCCTCCAGCCCACTGCTGGCCCTGCCGCCCTGGGGCTAAAACCTCGGCTCACGCGGTCCTGGGTTTGGCTCGGCTCCTGTGCTCTGTGCTCTGTGCTCTGCTGGCTGCGTGCTGCCAGCTCCCAGACTGCTGTGCTGGTCCTTCCTGCAGGGCTGCTGGGCTGTCCTCAGCAGGAGGTTAGCTTCTCTGTGTCGTTCTGTGGGTGCTGGGGCTCCAGAAGTTGTTCAGAGTCCCCTTTTACATAGTTTGGGGGGAATCTGGGGGCAGAGTGGCTTGGATGAGCTGTTTCTACTCCGCCATCTTGGCTCCGCCCATTTAGGGTTTCTTAACCTTTGTTGCATCATGTACCCCTTGAGCAGTCTGGTGAAGCCTCTGGCCTCCTCAGAATAATGTTTTGTTTTCTTTGTTTTTGGAGGGGAGAAGACAACGCAATTTGGGTTAAGTGAATTGCCCAAGGTCACATACCTATTGTGTCAAGTGTCTGAGGTTGGATATGAAGTCAAGTCCTCCTGACTCCAGGGCTGGTGTTCCATTCACTGTGCCACCTAGCCACCCCCAGAATAACATTTTTAAGTATATAAGATAAAATACATAGGAATATAAAGGAGACTAAATGTTAGTGAAAATAAAATTTTCTTTTGTCCTACCCAAGTTCACAGACCTCATGAAATCTTTCACAGACCCCCTTGGTCATATAGGTTAAGACAAAATGTTAACTAACCCCTTCATTTGGCAGACATTGCTAGACAGGAGAAGACAGCAAGAACAGGATTGAAATTAGATGGTTTCCAAGGTGACTCACACTTTCCAAGTTCTATGATTCTACATTGGGTTCTCCAAGAAAACATTGATTATAACACAGAGGTGCATATGAAAGGCCTTATTTCATGCATATAACCAATACTGAAAAAAATAAAGAAAAAAATACAGTACATTATATCTGGCAACATGAACTGAATAGATTTGAAAGATTTCCAGGAATCACTAGTAGCAATTTACAAAGAAATGGACAAACAACAGAGTTGAGCTTAGGTGTTCTGATATCAGGAAGCACTTTCCCCTTCCTCCTTTGTGTTCCATGAGGGTAGAATCAAGAAGAATTTATAGTCTGTTGGATCCATAATAGATAAGGGACCACCAATGCAATCATTTGGCAATCCAAATTTTAGTAGGACTCTAAATGAAAGATCCCCTGAAACATGCATTAGGTTATGGTCAGAATTCTGGAGTGTCCTTTGTTTCCTTTACACATAGGGTCAGCTTTACATAAGAGTGGCTCATTTTCCCTCTAAGGTCAAACATTTCCAAGTGTCAATCAAACAGTCAGGCAGGCTCAGTGGAGGAAAGCCATTATTGTACTTAAAATTCCAAATTGTTGAAACTTAGCTGCTTTCCCCCCCTTCTCATTCAAGGTCAGTTTGGTTGGTGGTTTAAATAATCACTGTGAAGACTGTTTTAAAAACACTCCCTGGGGCCATTTTGTAAACCTTTCTTGTTCCATTAGAGGTAGCAGTGGCTTCCTAAATGGCTTAGCACAGTGCTTGGTCCAAAGTGAATGTTTAACAAATGTTTTTGCATTCATTGCTTCCTCTTGGGTGGGGGCTCTGAATTAATGGAAGGGGTTGGCAGGACCAGCACTTAAGGTAATAATATAATTTAATAGGGTGGCTTGAAATATTTTATGAATATAGAGCCAAAATTATTCCAATGGTCCACAACCTCAGAAATGGTAGTAAAACTATGCCATATTATTCTCCACACTGACCCTTTTTGAACCAAATCTATATTCCTCAAAGGAAAAACAAGCAAAATAAAACAAAACAAAACTCAAGGTATTTTGATTCATCACACTCACCATGAAGAAAGATGATTACCCACCTACTTAAACAGCTTTCCAAACTCAAGGCATCCAAGGCAAGAATGACAGTATGAGAAAACTACAGATGGAATCCTAGCTTCAGATATCTAAGTAGCTAAAATACAGAAGCAGAGCTGGCTGGAGGCAAAATTATGAAACAGGCAACATTACTCTTGAATTCCCTTCAACTCCCAAACATGGCTTTCAATGCTTCCTCTTTCTCTCTTTGCTTCCAACATGATATTGCCATCTCAACCTCATCTTAAGCATTAAGTGCTGTTCCAAGGAACTGAATCTACAAAAATTATTTCACACTGCATTACCCCTTAAAGGGTTCTATTTTTAAAGAGGACTTCAGAAAGGAGAAAATGATAAACACAAAAGAATAAAGCACTAATGGTGTAAATTCAGGCATCAGAAGAGTTTGTGCATGTTTTTTGTTTTTAATGGGAGCTCTTTCTAACCCTTCCAAATCACATCATACAGATCTCCATCAACTCTGTCTTTTTGAAGTCTGACCCTTTGCAAAAGCTTCTGCAAACAGGTCACAGAAAAGCCCATATTGTTATGTCAAACCAGAAAGTTTCCTCAGTTTGGGGGTGGAGGAGGTATAACAAAATAATATCAGGGGTGTGTATGTGTGTGTGTGTGTGTGTGTGTGTGTGTGTCTGTGTACCATGCATATGCACATACACCTATACCTACTGCTCATTTTGTGCTCCTTAGCAAGCTACAGTCATGTCATAGTAGATAGAGTGCTAGATTTGGAACTAGATCTGGACTCAAACCGCACCTTAGAAGCAATAGCTGTGTGACCACAAAACATCTCAGAAACTAGCCTCAACTTCCTCACATGCAAAATGGGAATATTTCTACTCACACTGCATAGCTCACTGGGATGTTGTCAGGAAAGTATCCTGCAAATCTTAAACTTCTGTAGAAACCCAAGTTGTTACTCTGATTTTTTTAAAAAGATTGGGAAAGTAGGGGAAAAAAAGGAAGACACCACACAGTACAGCCATAGCTTAGATTCAGCATCTCAAATAATCCACATTTATTAAGCACCTACTATGTGCCTATTAAGGTATTGTGCTAAAGGTGAACACACAGAGACAAAAAACAGTCCCTTCCCTCAAGGAGTTTACAATCTAATTGGAAGCACCTTGTGCTTTGCCCTAGGAATCAAAATTTGTAAAGTATTGATACTCTTTGACCTAGAAATACCACTAACAGTATTACTTTCTGTATCCAAAAGAGATCAAAGAAAAGGGGAAAAGACATACATGTATACTAATATTTATAGCAGCTCTTTTTGTGATAGAAAAAAATTAGAACTTGAGGGGATGACCATCAATTGAGAAATGACTGAACAAGTTTTGGCATATGATTGTGGTGGATATTATTGAGCTATAAGAAATGGTGAGTAAAGAAGACTTATATGAACTGATGCAAAGTGAATCGAGCAGAACCAGAAGAACACTGTACATAATAACAGCAATATTGTAAAGATAAGCAACTGCAAAAGACTTAGCTGCTCTGATCAAGACAATTCCAAAGGACCCATGGTGAAAAACACCATCCATCTCCAGAGAGAGAACTGATGAACTCTGAGTACAGACTGAAATGTGCTTTTTTCACTTTCTTTTTTTTTTTAACATGGCCAATATGGAAATATGTGTTGAATGACTTCATATGTATATAATTGATATCATATCGCTTATCTTCTCAGTGGGTAGGGAAAAAGAGTGAGGGAGAGCATTTGGAACTTGATTTTAAAAAAGGAATGTTTAAAATAAATAAAAGCCTGTTTAAAAAAATGTAAGACACTGACTAAGCAACTTGCAGTCCTCTAGCAACATAGAAACAAGGTTTAAACACCAAAAATAATTCATCCAGATTGGAAGCCATGAAACAGTATGTGAGCAACCACATTGAGAAAAGTTGAATTCCTCCCTGACCTACTAGCCCACTGCTGGCCCTCTCCCATAGGTACACTTTTAATGCTAATTGCTTTGATCTAATTATGTGCAGCTTACCCTAGATGATCTGCTTTGCAGCTGCATTAAATTTGTGGAACTAAAATGTATAGTTCCTTGAATCAGTTAATTTAAGACCAGTAGTTGATCTGGTAGTTATGTGATAGTGGCCTTAAATATTGACCTTTATAGTGGAACTTACCTTTCCTCTGCAGCAGTCTCCTAGACACTAAGGAAATACAGAAAGTTGAGTGTGTCAAGTAAAAGATAGCAGGATGAGGTGGCAGAAATAGGTAGCACAAAATATGTACTCATTCACTTTTTCATCCTTTCCTTGTTGACAGACCTTTACAATGGTAACAGACAAACGACAATGGATAATCACCTTGGGTCTTCATATGCTTATCTTTTTTCCCACAAGGAAAAGAAATAGTTCCTTAAAATTCAGCCACATCAAAGAGAAGGCATTATAAATTCTTGATTCAAAAATTTCTAAATTTGGAGTACATATGTAAAATAAGATGGCATGTAGGAATACTGAGCTTTTAAAACATGATTAGAATGTACAATTATCCTTACTTTATTTTTAAAATATCTAAAAGGCAATCTCTGAAGCCAAATTGGAAAAAAAAAATTGGTAGTACGATGATCCAACTCTTTTCCAAGGTAAATTATATCATTCAACAATGATGTGAAATTTTTTAATGTCTTGTGGAAGGAATTTAAAATATCTCTTGCTGTTATATATCACCATGTTTGTATACATTATTGTGTGTGCAGTGCAATGTCACCCTCCATATTGTCACGATTTGGCAGGCCATGAAGACGGCAAACTTCCCACCACATGAGACAGTTGTCACTATTGTGTTGCGGACTACTCGAGAAAAGGGCCTCATCCAGGCTCCAGAAGGAGCTTTCTAAATAAAATATCTCCAAGGATATAAATGTGAAATTATAGCTTTTGACTATTCACTGACTAAAACAACTGGCATCTTTCAGAGACTATATATCATGCAAAGAGACCGAGCAAGAAATACACTAAAAATGCTCTGCTTCTTTTGCCATGTGATGAAAATCAGAAAACTGAGAGCCAGTTGAGCCCTCCTTTTTCTCCAGCTCATTTGTCTCCTTGTCAGTGGCCATCCCCGGAGTCAAAACCCTTGCAAAATGATAGTAAAGGACAGCACTTCAAAGACTCAGCAGCCCATCAGACTCTAGGCCTCAGACAAAGTGTTTCTTGCCACTGTCCTCCTGTTTTCCTTTTATTATTTTCCCTGTAGGGGCTCCCAGTTGGCACATTTCATAGGAAGGCTTAGAGAACTCAGTTAACAGGATGTTTGAGTTAGAACAGGCCTTATGAAAGAATGTCTCATTTGACACTTCGGAAGATTCTTTGGATGTGAATACAGAATCACTGAATTTCAGAGGTGGAAAAAACCTCAGGGGCTTTCTAGTCCAACCTGAGAAGGGATCTTGCCACTAATGAGTGATCATTTAGCCTACGGTTGAATGCTTCCAGAGGAAAGAAACCCATTACCTTCCAAGGCACTTATTGCACAATTGGATGGCTTAAATTATTAGAAAATCTTTCTTACATCACAAAGATATTTGTCTCTCAGTAACTTCCATCTAAGGTTCCTAGTTCTACCTTCTTGAGTCAACCATATACTCATTTAAGAAGTATTGATTAGGTAGCAAATATGTGGTAGGTGCTGAAGATAAAAGACAAAAACAAAAAAAAAAAAACCATCTCTGCCCTCAAGGAGCAGTACATTCTATTGGGGGAAAACAGCATGCATACATACACAAAATATTCTATATAAAATATAATCAAGGTAGACACAAATTAATTTCACAGCAGGCTAAGTATAGTCCTTCCACACAATTTTGATAACAGATTTTCCTCCTGTGATTGCCCATTGGAGGTGTGGACATAGCTATTTTGTCACACCAACCAGCACTCAATACAGAAGTACTCACAGTCTCTTAATAAATGATATTTATGATATTTTGGTTAACTTGGAATCCTGAAATGCTCTAAAGTATTGTGCAGATCGTTTGTTAAAGAAGCAGCGGGATATTAGGGAAAGAACAAAAGAATCAAAAGACCTCGGATCCTAATTCTAGTACCCTTACCTACAGGTAGCATGGTGGATTAGATAGTGTTGGTCTCAGAACCAAGAATACATGGATTTCAGTCTTACTTTTGTACAAGGATTCTTAACCTGGGAGCTTTTAAAAATCTTTCTTTCTTTTTTTTTTAAAGAAATTGGGGTTAAGTAACTTGCTCAAGGTTACACGACTAGTCATTATTTATGTGTGGGTGCTTATTTTCTGAGGCCAGTTTCAATCCCGGGTCATCCCAACTCCGAGGCCGGCGTTCTTATATATATACATACATACATACATATATATATATAGATAGATATACATATATACACATACATACATATATACACATACATACATACATATATACACATACATATATACATACATATATATACATACATATATATACATACATATATATATACATATATATGTATATATATATATATATATATATATATATATATATATATATATATATATATATATATATATATATATATATATATATATAGCTTTTTGGAGGGCAATTGGGGTTAAGTAACTTGCCCAAGATCACACGGCTAGGTTTTTGTTTATGTGTGTGTTAAGTGTCTGAGGCGGGATCCAAACTCAGGTCCTTCTGACTCCAGGGCTGGTGCTCTACTCACTGCGCCACCTAGCCGCCCCTTTTAAAAATCTTTTAATAACTATTTCAAAATTGGCCTCATTGTATATGTGTGTGTGTGTATGTGTGTGTGTGTGTGTGTGTATATGTATGTATGTATGTATGTATTTTATGCATTGAAAACTATTCCAAGGAGGAGTCCATAGACTTCATGACACTGTGAGAGAGGTCCATGCCAAAAAAAAAGGTGAAGAACATCTGCTTAGATATTCAGTATCTGTTTGATCAGGACAAGCCATTCAATCTCTCTGACCTCAGTTTCCTATAAAATAGGAGTTATAATATTGATGCATGAATTGATACATGAATCAAGTAAGTAAAGTGCTTTTCAAACCTGACAGCATACTACTAAACTGATTTAATATGTATTATTATAATATATAATTGTTATCATCATCAACTAAGAGAACCAAGTCTAGGCTTCCAAAGTAGCAAGATGATAAAGGCATTAGTGGCATATTCCAGGTTTAGCTTCTGACTCTCAGTTAAAGAAGCAAATAAAGGAGCATCAGTGGCTCAGAGAAAATATTTTAGCTTGACTTCACCTTGTCCCAAGCAATGGCAATAGTAGTGCCAGTCAGTACAACCATCTCAAGACTGGGAGAAATATTGTCACAGGGAGGAAAAAATACTTTCCCCCCCATAACCACCATCTGAATTTTTTAATGATAAATCTTCATTTCCTATGTCAATACTTTTCAAATATTTGCACCTCTCCGTCATCAAGTTAGTCAATACAGCATGTGTGCATCACTGCACTTTACTTTATCTTGAGAAGAGAGAGCTCCTCTAATATGACTATTTACCCAAAGATCTTTGTGGCCTGAAATCACTGAATCGTGGTGGTGAATTCTTCAAAGGGCACAACATATCCCCAAATTCTTAACTTTGAGGAAATGCCTCTCTTAAGGTATGTGATACTATCTCTTCCCGTGGTGATGATGGTGATGATGATGATGATGGTGATGATGATGGTAGTGGTGATATTGATGATGATGATGAAGAAAGTGGAGGAGTGGTAAGATGCATTGGCATAACCCAGGATGTTGAGCCTGATGATTATAGATAGATAGTTACTTGTACAGATTATACAATAAAGAGCAAGGGGCCTAATCTGGAAGTATAAGTGATTCAGATCAGAAAAAAACAGTAGGTGGCTAGCTACCTAATGGCCACACCACATGGTGGTCTATGATAGAAATACAATAGCCTTGTTTTCAATAGATCTAGATTTAGGGGTAACACAAGAGCTTGATGACAGGAATGCTTCCCTGGCAATGGGAGCTGCTTGTGAGTGGAATAGGCTGGTTCAGGAGATAGCAGACTTCCCCTTATGGAGTTCAATAAGGTCACTGGCTGATTAAGCTGCAGAGGATATCCTAACTAGTATTAAGATACACTGAGTCTACCTTCTGTCCCCCCCCAACTCTGAAAGTCTAGGATTCTGAGATGGTGATATACCTAGGGTACATATTGAAGAGTAAGAGGACTTTGCCTGGCAGGATGAAAAATCTGGCTGAAAAAAGTAGGCTTTCTAAATCTCTTTGTAAAATAGTGTGCAAATATCTTACATCCTTGAAGTTTGTAAATATCACAATTCCCTAGCCAGGGGATGACAGATTCAACGAATGGACCCACCATGAATGCCAGCCTTAGAGAACATTGTAAGAGGGGTGAGAAGTATCATGAGAGAAGACTTTCTAGAATACTTTGTATTATAACTCCCTGTTGCAATTAACAACATCTTCAGGAGGGACAGTATAATTGTTTTATTTTTTTCCTCATTTACATTTTGTTCACATTTAGAATTAATGGCCATCCATAGGGAAACCAGCTATATCAGTAAGTTGGACCATGGCTGTTACAAGATGCTCAGGATAATAAATATTCAATTTAACAAACATTTTAAAGTATCTGTTATGAGACAAGCACTGTGCTGGGTCCTGAACTTATAAAGGCAAAAACAAATAGGAGACCTGCCCACAAAGGGCTCCTATTCTATTGAGTGCAAGGGCGGGGGGGGGAATGAACAAAAAATCAAATATAAAATAAATACAAAATAATTTGAAGGGAGAGAACATTAGTAATAGGTGAATGGCAATCAGGAAAGGTCTCTGATGGTAGATGGGACTTGAGTTGAGAGGATTCCAAAGATGGATATACATTCTAGACATGGAGGATAGCCTGCAGAGAGAAGGAAGACAAGGCAAGTTAAACATTTACTAAGAGCCTACTATGTGCCAGGCACTGTGACAAGCCCTGAGGATACAAAAAAGAGGCAAAAACTGCCCCTTCCCTCAAGAAATTCACAGTCTAATGTACAGGCAACATTCAAATAATTATGATCAAATATATGCAGACTGATTTTGAGATCATCTTAGAGGGAAAGCAGTAAATTGAGGGGGGTTGGGAAAGGTTTTTTGCAGAAGGTGAGAATTTAGGTAGGAGATGAAGGAAGCCAGGAGAGCAAGGAGAGAAAGGTGAGGATGGAGAGCATTCTAGGTATAGGGTTAGACAAGCAGTGAAAATGCATGGAGATAGGGAAGAGGATATCCAATGGGAGGAACAGTAAAGAGGTCAAGGTCAATGGAGTGAAGAGGGAGTAGTGCATGAGGGAGTAAGAAGTCATGAGGGATCTCAAAATAGGAAGGTCATTATCATAACTGAGTTTGATCTATCTCTGTTACATCTACCCACTCTACAATAAGTCCAATGAGATCAGGAACCTTTAATATCCTATACTTCGTAACTACCCCAGAACTTAGCACAGAACTTGAAAAACAAGAAGTGTTCGTTATAATTGCTGACACTTACATAATGATTTACAGACATTTTCTCATTTGACTCTTTCAACAATGAGCTAGGTATTATTAGTCCCATTTTTTTAAAAATGAAGAAGCTGGGATGCAGAAAGATTAAGTGACTCATCTATAGTGTCAAAAGTAGGATTCCAATACAGTTCCTTCCTTCAAGTCATTGCTCTTTGCATTATATTGTAATGACAGAAATGCTCAAAGAATGAATGAGTAAAATATATGGAATCCTAGTTTAAAAGGAATTGATCAGGGAAGTCCCTAATAAAACTGCAGCATTTCTCATTAAAGTATCAACCATTCCTCCTTATGACTTATAAAGGAAGTTAACTGCACTTTGGTGGGCTCTTAATTCTAGCTGACTCACTCTTCATTTCTTCCTTTGAGTTTTTTTTCCAAAGTTGAGCAAGATGAGCAAAAAAAGATATTTTTCTCCCTCATCCCATTCCTATTGCCTCTGCCACATCAGGAGCAGAAATGGCAACTTTTATCAGAATATATGACAGTGGGAAATATGTGCTTATATATGACTGATGAGGAAACATCAAGAACTCTTTTTCTGAACCCCAAACTGCTGCATGTAGTGGAGGGATTTCAAATTCTCTAGACACTAAAGATTACATGATCAATAATTTAGAACTATTGGCAGAGAAGGGACCTTCACCTAGGCAGCATATGCTTTGAGAAATATCTGTAGATGTCTTCCAAGGTCAAGAGTTCCTAAGTTTGAGAGCTTGACCACTGGACCTTCTAGAGACAGGTTTCCTAATTCATCCTGTTTCATACCACAGAGAAAAATCCCAACTTATCCAGCAGATTGTCCCCATTATCATCCCCACCCACTAGCCTTCAATCTCTCCCTATCTGCTAGCTCTTTTCTTGCTGCCTAGAAACACAACTAAGCCTTTCCATAACCTAAAAAAATATTCATTTGATCCAACAACACCTATTAAATATCATCCTATATTTCTTTTCCCCTTTGTGGCTAAATTTTTCGAGAAAACTATCTACACTAGATGCCTTCATTTCCTGTCTTCTCACTTTTTTCTATACCTTCTGTAGTCTGGTTTCTGACACTTTCAACTGAAACTCCCCTTTCCAAATTTACTAATAATCTTTAATACTAACCTCTTAACTGTAAAATCTAGTGGACTTTTCTCAATCCTGATTCTTCTTGACCTTCCTGCAGCATCTGACATTACTGGTCACTTCTATTTGTATGATTTCTCTTTTCTATATTTTTATGACACTATTTCCCCAGGTTTCCCTCTTATCCCTCTGACCACTCCTTTTGAGTCTCTGTTTTTGGTTCTTCATTCATGACACACCCTTGACCAGGAATGTTCCTTGAGACTTTCTCTTCTTCCTCTATAGCATCTCACTGGATGACCTCAGTAGGTCACATATACTCAGTTATCATCTCTGGAAGATAATTCACAGATACATATATCTAGCCCTAATCTCTCTTGTAAACTCCAGTTCTCCATCACCAATAGCATTTTAGATGCTCCAAATTGGATGCCCCATAGGCATCTCAAACTCAATGTGCCCAAAACAGAGTTCATCTTTTCCTCTTAAACCTTCCCTATTACTGTTTAGGATACTACTATCTTCCCAGTCCTCAAGGCTCACAATCTTGATGTCTTCCTCACTCTAAAGCACCCCAAATATCTCATCCATTGCTAAATATTGTTGTTTTTACCTTCACAATATCTCTTGTAAATATGCCCTCATATAGCCACAACCCAACTTCAGGCCCTCATCATTTCTTGATAAGACCATTGCAACAGTCTGGTCTCCCTGCCTCAAGTATCTCCCTACTCCAATCTATCTTCCACTTAGTTGGGAAAGACTTATAGGACTCTGTACAAAAGAGAAACTCACCAGAATGACATGGGTTTCCCCCATCAGCAACCCTCAGTTCAATTCCCTTTGGTGGAGAACCAATGAACTATTTTAATACTTTATTCTGCTGTATTTGTTAATCGACTCATATGAGTCCTTAGCATCTTTTGCATTTTCTGAGAATGAATTAAAGTTTGTCTCATACCTAATAACTATGTTGTATGTTGAGAGGAATGAGATATACAAAACTTTTATCTTCTTTGATTCATCCAGTGACAATGAGCCAAATGAACAGATAATGACCTTCAGAGGTCAAAATTCCAGAGTGGTCTCAGTCCATAGGAATCCCTGGACCTGGTTTTAGGACCAACCTAAAAAGATAGATTAACAATATAAAGCCTTTTTCATGAAAGAAAGTGCTTACGAGAGAGAATATAGACATATATGAAGGAAGGTTCTGTGAATGGCAGCCCACTAATGTGGATTGTCATTTTACTGCTAAAGGACTTTTAGTCCTCCTCATCCACTTAAGTGTCGGTAAGCTGCCAGCCTGTCAAGTTTTCCATCAAGTTTAGTACACTCTGAATAGAGACCTAAGGATGTGTTGAAGCGTGAGACCTTTTCCTTTATCTCCATTTCAAATCTGTGTTCTCTGCTTGATCAACCATGGCGTGCTGGGTATTGGAGGAAGCCAACCAACAGAAAAGAGTTCTTTACAAAAGACCCGATGCTGATTCCAACATAAATATGACAACCACTGATACTCAGATTCACAGAAATTCTGAGTCATAAGGGACCTCAGAGGCCATCTAGTCAAACCCAAACCTAAACAAAAATGAACTCAACAACATACCTGACAAGTAGTTGCACAGCCTTAGCTGCAAAATCTCCAGTAACTGGGAAATCACTACCTCCCAAAGCTGTTCATCACAAATTGGGGCAACTCTTATTTTAAATAAAGTTTTCTTTATTTGAAAGCCTAAACCTGTCTCTTAGCAACTTCCAGACAGTGTTCCTAGTTCTTCCCTAGGGGTCTGAGTAGCTAGACTTTAGGGAGGTCACATAATTGAACCAATTTATTCCTTCCTTAAAAACTTGCACCTGAAATAACTTGGCCATTTGGGATTCAGAATCAAAGACCCAAATATTTTTCAGTAATGAAAAGGAAAGGAAATTGTCATTGTAATTTTAGGAGTAAACTTAGGGGAAAGTTTGGCTCACATCCCATGCCTTGAATGTACATTGTTATTTTTTTCCCTTTTCTCATTTAGAAAGAAGTCAGAAGTTGCCAAAGTCCAAGTTCCTGACTCTCTGAACCAGGGATGGGGAACCTTTGGCCATGAGGCCACATGTGGCCAAATTTGGATTCAATCAACAGACCAAATTTGAGGACCTAGAGCGCCACATTAGGCCTCAAGGCTGCAGGTTCCCCACCTCTGCTCTGGACTCTTCTACTTCTGCCCAGGACCTTTGTAGCCTCCACCTCTGATTGGTGAGTTCCTCCACAAAACCTCCATTTGAAAATGTGCCCATGCCAACCATGCCAATTTTCAATCCAGATCAGCTCCCCACTCTCTACAGTCTCCAGACTTTTCTAGAGTTGCAGCCCTGTGCATTCTTCAGTTCTATTTTACATATTGTCTCTTCCCATTAGAATGGACACTCTATGAGGGCAAGACATCTTTGTTTTTGCTTGCATTTGTATTCCCAATGCTTCCCACAGTTTCTGGTATGTAGTAAGAATTTAATAAAGATTTTCTCTTACCTAATATAATCAAAAAAGCAAAAAGAAAAGATTCCTCCTTGGAGAAACATGCCAAGTCAGGATCATAGGTAGGGGCTAAAAAGATGAGTATAATGGAACTAATGTGGCATTTGGGTTCAGAGAACTTGGGTTCTAATCTTTACTCTTGTGTTATTTGAGGGCAACTCACTCTCCCTGGGTTCAGTTTCCTCATCTATAAAGTGAGAGGGGTGGACCAAATAGCCTCTGAGGAGCCTTTTAGCTCTAAATCTATGATCTAGATTCCTAGAGATGTTGTAGTGTGTATTAGGGAACTAGGGAGGTTGTGGTTACTGAAAATATTTGTATATGCCAAGTGGCCCACAAGCATTAGTAGAATCCCTTCATCAATATGCCAGCCCAGCCAAGTATCATTTTCTAAAGAGCTTTTAATACCTTCCCTTTGAAATACATTTTGTAGTTTTCCAAAAATATGTTCATGGTATTGGAGTAATCAAAAATTGGAATGTAGTTGCCTCCTGTGTGCCAAAGAAATCAGTTATTTGTGCTTATTTTTTTTAAATTCATCATTAGTTTTGCTTAAGTCATCTATTGAAGGAGGGTGTTTTCCCTTGCCTCTTCCAGACAGGTCCCACAAGTCCAGCATTCTGCTCCATGCTACCTCTGTAAAAGATATAATTCTTCAGGGATGGCAGTACCCTTGCCATATGCAAAACAGAAAAGATCCATGTGCAGACCAATAGCTTAGTTTTAAGGGGATTTGGACAACATTTCACCCTATCATTCCTCTGCTGAAAGACATTGCTCCCTGATAGAGCTTTCTGGAGCAGTATTCAATTCAACAAACATTTATTAAGCACTTACTGTAAACAAGATCAGGGCAGGGGCAGCGGATGAATAGAGCACCTGCCCTGGAGTCAGGAGGACCTGAGTTCAAATATGGCCTCAGACACTTACCACAAAACTAGTCATGTTACCTTGGGCAAGTCACTTAACTCCAATTTCCCTACCTTCCCCCCTCCAAAAAGCAAAAAAAAAAAAATCAGGGCATCCAAGTGGCATAGTGGATACGGTTCTTGGTCTGGAGTCAGAAATCTGACCTCAGACACTTGCTAGCAGTGTGACCCTGGGCAAGTCACTTCATTCTGTTTACCTCAGTTTCCTCATCTGTAAAATGACCTGGAATAGGAAATGACTAACGACTCCCATGTCTTTGCCAAGAAAACCTTAAATGTGGTCACAAAGAGATGGATACAACTGGCAATGACTGAACAGCAACAGCAATGACGTGGAGTATAGAGAAAAAAAATGTATGATCTTGTGTAAGGAGACTACATAGGAGATAAATGAGGTCCCGAATTGGAATAATGGTAACATGGGTGGGGAAGAGAAGGTATAGCCAAAATATGTGGAAAATGGTGTTGGAAAAAGAGATACTTTTTTGGTAGCCAAGATGCTTGTTTTTCTTTAAGGATACAGTGGGCAAAAAGTCCTCTGTAATTAATAAGAACTCTGGGTACAGGGAAGGAGAATGGCCTTCTCCTCCCAATGCCAATACTCTATT
Organism: Gymnobelideus leadbeateri; assembly: GCA_011680675.1. Lineage (NCBI taxonomy): Eukaryota > Metazoa > Chordata > Mammalia > Diprotodontia > Petauridae > Gymnobelideus > Gymnobelideus leadbeateri. The sequence goes on along the minus strand of WOXC01001380.1, from coordinate 180,950 downwards.
TCAAATAATTAATTGCACGTTCTGGAACTAAAACTGTCCCTACCCTGTAGCAGTTTTCCAATATTCATTGCTTTGCCAACCTCAGTATCATGCCAACTGATGATGACAAGTGAGGTTGGCAAAATGAACAGAAACATGCATCTGGCAGTGCAGTAAATCATCTTGCCTCCATATTTGGGCAAGGACCCAAGGCATGGTAGGAATAAAGAAAGAAAAGATTCCACGTCTTCAGCTTTGGACTTTGTAGTAACTTCCTTCCTATAGTTTACAAGAAAATACAATTTCTCAGGTTCCTACTATGTGCTGGGCACTGTGCTAGGTGCTAGGGAAGCAGATGAAAATGAAACCACCCCCTCAGGGAGCTTACTTCTACGGGGGTCAGGAGCAGGAAAAAGAATTGTACCCAAATAAATGGGGAAATGCAATGTGGTATAGCAGAAACTGATGAGTCAATAAGCATTTATTAAGTACCTACTATGTGTCAGGCTTCATGCTATATGCTGAGGATATGAAGAAATGCGAAACAACCAAACAAAAAACAGTCTCTTCCCTCAAGAAGTTTATGTTCTAATGAGACAGACAACATGTAAATATATAAATAACTGCAAAACACAAATAGATCATATGGAAAAGTACCTTAGAAGTAAAGGTCCTAGCAATGGACTAGAAAGATGGAGGTTCAAACCTTTCCTCTGAGACTTACTACCTCTACCTCGACTGGCAAATCACTTGAACTTCCTGAGTCTCACTTTGCTCACCTGTAAATGTGGTGGTTTCACTAGGTGACCTCTGAGGTTCCTTCCTGCTCTAAAGCTGTGATTCCAAGATCCTCATCTAAGAAATAATAATAAATTATTATTATATATAAGTATATTATATTAGCTTTAATATATAATAATACCTCCCTTACCTAGCCCTGCTTTGAGAATGAAATAAGATGGTGTTATATAAAGTGTTATGAAAACATGAAAGGGTTTTATTAATGTCGGTCACTATTATGGTACATAAAGTACTTTGGGAAGGGAAGAGAACAATGACTGCTGAAAGGATGGGGAAAGCTTCATAGAGAAGGTAGCAACTGAGCTGAACAATGAATGAAGAAACAACTCTAAGAGGAAGGAGATGAGGAAGAAGGGCATGTCAGGCTAGAGGAACTGCATGTGCAAAGGTATGGGGGTGGAACGATGTTTTTAGAAAAAGCTCAAAGGTAGAGTGTGTACAAAAGAATGAAGAATGAGGGTAGAATGTTAAATTAGACTGGAAAGGGAAGTTGTGGTGGGATTGTGGAGGTCTATGTTAAAAGCTATGTTCATGAGTTTGTATTTTATCCTAGAGGAAATTGGGAGCCACTGAAGATTTATGAGCAGGGAAATCAGGTGGCTGAGCTTGTCTCAACCAATGTTAGCTATTAATCGATGAGATTTTTATCATCATACACCAATATTTCACAGGACCACAAAATGTCAGTTTAGCCAGGACCTCAATAGCCATCTTGTTTAATCTTTATGTGAATGAAAAGCCTCCCTATAAAGCACCCAATCAGAAGGTATCTGACCTGTGGCTGATGACTTCCAAGGGTAGAGACCCATGGGACTGCTCAAGTAGGTTAGTGATCTCATGGCTTGGGAAGTTTCCTCCAATGATGTCAGTTATACCATGGTGCCTCTCAATAATGATAATGACGATGTGAATGACACTAATATAGAGTACTTTATGGTTTAGAAAATCACTTAACATATATTATCTCATTTAGTAGAACTGAATTGGTCTTGTAGGTACAGGCTTTGGGAGCCCAGAGTCAGTCACCTTCAGAGATCACGTCCCTGAAAGATGAGCATTTACAGGACCATCTGCAATCATTCATATACTATTATTATTATAATTATTATTATATAATTAGCACACAATATCATTATTATAATAATTAACAATAATAACTCAGTGATATGGTGCTTCAAGAAGCACTTTCCAAATATTCTTTCATTTCAGCCTCTCAATAACCCTGTGAGAAAGGTTCTATTCTTATTCTTTATTTTGCAGAAGAGAAAATTACAGGTCAGAGAGTATAAGGCACCTGCTCAGGGTCACATAGCTATCAAGTGCCTAAGGCAGAATCTGAACCTACCTATTTCCAGCTACACCTACTTTTTACTCTTTCTTACTAAGCCACACTGACTTATTGCAAGCCACATCCTCTTTACTTTTGAAAAGAAGCCCTGTGGCATCCACTGTCAACTCCTAAACATGCCAATTGCCACCGTGTATCTCTTTGCAATATATCTTAGTAATCAATCAGCATTGACTGAGCTCTCCTCTGGGCCAGGCACTGTTTTGGGTGCTAGAGGTATGAATAGAAAGAATGAAAGAAACCCTGCTCTCAAAGAGCTTACCTTCTTCAGTGACCCACAAAGTACCATATTTTCCTAAACAACAATTTTCAAAAAGCGTGAAAAATATTGACAGATACATGCCTAAAGAAGACTGTCTAGTCTAATGATTCCTGACTCCGTCTAGGTTGGGATGAGAAGGTGGGGTAGAGAAAGGATGGTTTATGTGGGCAAAGGGAAAACCAAGATAAAATCAGTGGGTGGGGCCTGTCTGGAAACCAATGAACACAGTCTATTCCCTTGTCAACAGAAGCAGGGGAAAACCACCGAGACCAAGCCCCCTTGTTTTTGCATCCATGACTATAATTATCTTCTGGCTGCTCCTAATTTTAATATCACAGCAGAACATGACAAAAAAAAATAATTCTACTTCCAAAACCAGCTTCTAATTAAGGGAAAGGAACACACGGATACAAGGACATGACTGATGGGTATTCTTTAAGTTGCTCTCATGTAAGATGCAGTACATGAGTCAATCCTTTTAGGAGTCACTGATAAATAAACCCTGGTTCATGGCCACTGCAGCTGAAGGACGATAAATGTGCATTAACAGAGTGGGAGCCATAATCACAAGGAATAAGCGTCATTGGTTTAAAATGCATACTGTTAGTGATTCTGGAGCCACTAAAAGGCAGTTATTAAACCAGCATGAAAGACTGTGGGCCTATTTTATTGGAGTAATTAAAAGCTCTCATTAAGTTTATGGCTCCTTGGACCATTGCAAGCATCTCAAAAATGGAGGGGGATTGCTAATTGGGGTAATATGAATGGCGGACAGGGTGGCATCCTGAGTTCAGTAGGAACAGTGACTCAGTATGGAAGTCCTTTTCAATATGGTGAAGTGAGAGAGCTTCTGGCTTTGGAACTACAAGTCAAATCACAATGATTTATTAAGCACATATTATTGTGTGTGTATATATGTATATTGTATATGTATATATGGTATGTACTATCCTAAACACAGGGGAGACAAAGAAAAGCAAAAAACAGCTCCTGCCCTCAAGGAGTTTACAATCTAATCAAGTCATAAGACAAGAATTCAAGCCTTGACTTTGATGTTTGCCACCTGTGTGACCTTGGGTAAATTGTTTCCCATCTTGAGACCTGTTTCCTCATCTGTAAAATAAATGAGCTGGATTAGATACATTCTAAGGCCCCCTCCAGCTCTATATCAATAACTTTTCCTAAAGAAGATTCTGGTGCCCATGTTATTGGTCTTTCTTTCCTCTCTGCACTTTTTCCAAGTGGATGAGGGATCATGGAAGACATTTCCAATTTGGATTCCAATATTCTATCCTAGTTTTAGGCATTATATGACAGTTGGACCAGTCATCATTACTTTGGCTACTTGCTCCTACTTGAGTGTTTCATAAGAAGTGTCTATATCCACTTGCCATAAAGAGGCACTCAAGTGGAGTCCAAGAGCCTGTGGAAATTTCCAAGGGAGGCTTTCACTCTGACTTTGTGAAATAATAACTTCCTTTCTTTAGAGATCAGTCAACTAAGGCCTGGCATTTTCTAATGCCTATCCCTTATTCCAGTAGAGGGAAAAGTCATGACTTGGTTCCCAAGTCTATAAATATTTGCCAGAAACAGGACTTATTCATAGGAACTTTAGAGTTCATCGAATTCAGCCCTTTTTAAAGGGAGTATTAAACTGAGGGCAAGAGAGGTGAAATAACTCACCAAGGTTATACATTTAGCAAGTACACAGATAGGAAGGTCCTCTGACTCTAAACCTAGGATTCTTTCTAATCTACTATCTCATGCTTACATCATCTACAGCACAGGTGGGAAATTTGAGGAAAACCACACTCCTGAGTGTGTCAGGAAGCAGATTAAAAAGTAATTGGAAAATCTTTAACAAAATATTTTTTGGAGGGGGAAGGCTAGGCAATTGGGGTTAAGTGACTTGCCCATACAGGTCATACAGCTAGTAAGTGTCAAGTGTCTGAGGACAAATTTGAACTCAGGTCCTTCTGACTCTAGGGTCAGTGCTCTATTCACTGTGCCAACTAGCTTCCCCCAACAAAATAACTTTTTAAAATATATATTATTCTTGTGGTTTAGTCATTTTTAGTCCTGTCTGACCCTTCATGACCCATTTAGGGTTTTCTTGGTAAAAATACTGGAGTGGTTTGTCACTTCTTTCATCCAGTTCATTTTACAGATGAGGAAGCAGAAGTTAAGGGACTTGCTCAAGGTCACACAGCTAGTGTCTGGGGCCAAATTTGAATTCAAGTCTTCCTGATGCTCTATGCACTATGCCACTTAGCTGCTCAATAAAACATAAATAAATGAATAAATAACATTAATATGTGGTTTTCTAAGTCAATGTGCACCCACAGGGATTCTTATGTATGGTGTAGAGGCCCCTGTTTTATTTTAGTTTGAAGCTATTGTCCCACAGCAACAGAGAATACTGCAAGACACATTTGAGAGTTTGACAGGGATCATAAAATCACATGATTGTAGATTTGAAGCTGAAAATAGGCTTTAAAGTCCAACCTTCTTATTTTACATATGAAGAAACTGAGTCCCATGGAGATGAAGTTTCCACGGGTAAGTACATAGCAGATGCAGGATTCAAACCCAGGGCCTCTGATTCCATATACAGAGTTCTTCTACTCCACTAAATCTGCTTCTAATTCCAATATACAAAAACTGGGACTGAGCCCTTTACTTAAATGGGGCCTGGCAGGATCAGAGACAGAAGAGAAAAAGATATTTTTCCCCACAAGTATACCTGTCAGAAATATAATCCTCTAACTCACCCTATTGATAGCACACATGCACATCCACACTGAGAACTTTCATCCCTAATTGACCTTAGACATCTTCAAGAAGTGTGGCTTCATGGAATCCATATTAATCAATTGATCTGCATTTATTAAGAGCCTTCTAGGTACCAGACATTGCACTGGGTTATGGGACACCAGTACAAAGAATGGAACAATCTCTACTCTCAAAGAGCTTCTGTTCTAATGAGGGAGAAAACAAGCACACATTAATGTTGTTGTTCATCTTTCGTTTTTGAAGAGAACCAATGGCATCACAAGTGATGCCTTGACTCAAGGACGAATTGGATGTACGTGAGGCAGAGCTGTACAAAGCTGTTGGCCTCATTCTCTCTTCCAGAATCACCGAAGCCCAGTGGCAAGATAAAAGTCAAGAAGACTGGCAATAACCCATGGCACACTGGATGAACTTGGCATTTGTGATGTCTGACCAAGCTCTAAGCTCTCCACAGTGTCTGCTTCACCAATCCAATCATAGGTATATGTGTATACACACACTTATATATGTATATATACACATATACTTTTATACATGTATGTGTTTATGTGCATATATTAGAAATGTCACATTTTATATTTCTATATTATATGTGCACTGTGAGTATATATACAGAATTGTGTGTATGACAACACACCAGAGCTTGATAGTAAGAACACAGCTCCATTCTGTTCCTTAGCTTGAATTTGCATTTGGGGACACCCAAAGGGAGGGTGTGATCCCGCCATGTAATAACAGCTTTACTTTAAATGGTACTTTAAGATGTCCACATCTTTACCTTCATTATCTCATTTGAAACTCCCAACTACACCATAGGGTAGGTACTCTAGGTGTAACCATCTCCATTTTATACTGGACGAATCTAAGTCTGAGACACTAAGGACTGTCATGGCCTCATGGCTAGGAAGAGTCTAAGGAGGGATCAAACCCGGGTTTCGCAACTCCATGTCTCCACTATACAGTTCAGCCAGGGCCACTTTCATATGTTGGTTCCCTTCTTTATTTAGCTAAGACAATGAAAATTTAGGAAAATAGTGCCCGGAAGGCAGGCAAAGCCCTTGAACCTTGGGTGCTCCCTGGAGACCATGGGTCCTAGAATATTAATATTATTTATCACTTAGCACACTGCATAGTAATTAGCAGGTATCTTTAAAATATTTATTTACCTGACTGTACTAATAATCCCAACAGCAAAGGAAACTAACTTGCTACTACTGTCTCAGGATCTGTGTCCTTGAAAGTTTCTCACTCTATTGATTAAACCCAAATAGACTGAGAATGCTTCCCCAGTTATACACATATCACACAAAGTCCTGCTTTAAAATAATTTCAATACAAATTGGACAATTTGCTGTTTCTCAAATTTATTCCACTTGGATGCAAATTACTTTCTCTCTTCCATACAATCAAGCTGACAAATAAACCCTCGTGTGTGTGTGTGTGTGTGTGTGTGTGTGTGTGTGTGTGTGTGTTCCTCCTTTTCAGAAAAAACAAGCAAATGATACAGGGATCTGTCGTGAAATCCTGAAAGACTTTTGGCGTCCTTCTTGGAGATTACACATTAGAGAGAAGTGGGGAAATCCCAACCTACCAAGAATCTGAGACATTCCAGCCATGGAGCTCCATTAAGACATGATACTTCTAAGAATTGTAGGACAAGAAAAGTTCTTGGGGCAGCTAGGTGGCACAGTGAATAGAGCACCAGCCCTGGAGTCAGGAGGACCTGAGTTCTAATCCAGCCTCAGACACTTAACATAAAAACTAGCCAGGTGACCTTGGGCAAGTCACTTAATCCCCCCAAAAGGCAAAAAAAAAGTTCTCGATAGCTAATAATCTAATCTCTCTGGTCCACCCAGGACTAAACCTGAGCTCCTCCCATGAGACCAGAAGACCATCATTTTTTTTAGCTAGAAGAGTCATATCATCTAAGACCTTTATTTTCCAGTGGAGGCAACCAACCTAGAGAGAGGTGAAGTATCTTGGGCCAAAGTCACCCAGATAACAAGAAGTCAAGAGCCCAGGCATGAACTCATGTTTGTCAACTCCAGAACCAACCCTCTTTTCACCACACTAAGCATCTTTTCCAAGACAGTTTCAGAGAAATGGAAATGCATTTTCGTGTTCATTATCTTTGGCTGCAGATTTCCTCAGAGGAAATTTGCCAGTCTGATAAATTAGCCAATATGTGGCCAATCTCCTCCCAACCTTTGCAAATGTCAGTTGGTATGAGGGGCATAAAAACAAACTGCATTCCATAACAAGGCACAGCAAGCCATGGGCTCTCCTTCATCATGAGGGACCATATGTTTGAATTATGCATCTAAACTGGGGCTGCCAGTTTAACCAAAAGGCAAAGAACAATCCTTTTTAGAGAAAATCTCCTGGTTCCTGACATCAGCAAAATTCAACGTGCAAACAACAACAGCTTTCAGGGTATGCTCCTGACGAATCCAGGAAGTAATGTTTCATTTAATAGCCACAAATGGAAGTTCTCCAGGGTCCTGGCCATGGATAGATACGTCAGCAAACACTCATATGCAAAATGCCTATTGGGGGCATCAAGTGCAGTCTAAAAAGGGAATGGTAAGCTCTCAACTGTTTTAAAGGAGTGCACTCAAAGTTATATAGTCATAGTATCACCATCACCACTATCCTAAAAAATTAAATTAAATTAAAATCCCATGACTACTAGGTGACTAGGGCAGGGCAAATTGTGTTCTGCAGTACAGCACTGAAATTTAGAAGAAGCAAATTTTAACAGATACATTCTTTCAAGAACTAGATACTACTATAATAAGTAATTCATCCTTCTCACCTGACTGAATTTATATTTATTAATTACTTGTTTTGTTTTCACATTAAGAATTATAAAGTTCATGGGTAGCTATGTGGTGCAGTGAATAGAGCGCCGACCCTGGAGACAGAAGGACCTGAGTTCAAATCCAGCTTCAGATACCTAACACAAAAACTAGCCATGTGACCTTGGGCAAGTCACTTAACCCCAAGTGCCCACCAAAAAGCAAAACAAACAAACAAACAAACAAAAACGAATTATAAAGTTCAACTGAAGGGCATTTTGTGATACTTGCCTTATGGTGAGTGTATATTTACTTTGTGCTGCCTGCCTCAAGTAGTTACAAAGCTAGTATTTACTTTTCTGTGAATGCTATGCCCTCCCATTGAATCTAATCTAATCTATCATTTTAGCCCCCAAATTAGGCAAACTGGATAAAGAGCTAGCCTCAGATTCAGGAAAACCTGAGTTCAAGTTCCATTTCTGACATACTGGCTATGTGACCTTAGAAAAGTCATTCACCCTGTCCATGCTTCCATGCTCCAGATTATAAATGGGTAGGTGTCAATTTGCATTGGTAGAGAGAATTCCTTACTGGGGAAACTCTCGATGACACTGATACAAGAGATCCAGGAGAAAATGTTAAAGATCATAGATCTAGTCAACTAGCTAAAAGATAGAACATTAAAGAGGGTAAAGGTCACAAGGTTCTTGGTGATTATGCCCTGAGCATCACCATTGTACAATGATGGGCTTGAATGGCATCACTTGTAACTTCTCTGATCTAAGTTCCTACAAGTTCCTACTTGTCAAAAACTTTTGAAGACTGCCATGGACTGCTGACCCACTGGGAAATGGTGGCCTAATTTCTTTTCCTCAAGGCAGATGACCAAGCACTTTGTAAAACCACCAGCATGTAATAAACAGCCTGTCCTGTCTAAGACTATTCATCATCACCACCACTAAGAGGACAAGAAGTCTTCTCCTTGACAAGAGTGAGAAGTGCTCCATCATGGGAGATCATGCCATCCTTTAAGGAGTATTGACCTGTTCAGGCACAGTTGGACAGTTTCCTCTCCTTGATTACCCACAATCTGGCTGTGTTTGTTGATGATGTGGGAGTGGAGCAGGAATTGAGGAGGCAGGCTTCTCAAGCAGTTGGCAAAAGGCTGGGTCATGACATGCTCATAGGAAGCTTAAAAAAAAGATTTTTCTTTATTTAAGAAAGGGGGTGGGTGGGAATAATTTGATGCAATGAGATAGTTTCACTGATAATCCAGGGCCTTTCAAGAGATGCTAAAACCACTGAACAAAAACTCAGCTGAGCACATAGGGGAGTGGTTGAGAGTCAGAAGCTATAGTCAGTCCTCTAAATGCCCTTGACCCACGCTCTCATGCCATATGGTGTCCCAGGGCTAGGGAGGTCTCATGGACCTAGAGTGAATACAAGATAGGACTTAGAAACCCCTCTTAGTGACCCCAAAGAGATCTCCCCAATTTCATACAAGGAAGGTAACTTATTTTCCTTCCTTTCCCCTCTTTTCCCATCTCTGCACTGCCTGAGATTCTAATGGACAGGATTCTCAACTGGACTTGACCCCCCAATGAGCCTCCCTCTGGCCCCTAAGTGGATTTGTATGAATCAGCAGTTGAGACATTGGAACCAAACCAATCTGCCTGTGAGTCAGCCTCAGTTCAGAATGGATGGCCAGGATGGCTGCTAGACAACTAGGTCTGCTCAGAGCCTGACTCAAAGCTCTTTACATTTCATAACTGACCTTGAACTCCAATGCAGTACTGAAGAGGTCTACACCAAGGGTTTCCAGACACTAGGTCTTGAGTTTCAAAAATGCCACCACTGTACTGAATCATGAAAATCAACATGATATGAAGGAAAGAAAGGTAGGCCTTGGACACAGGAGAAAAATGTCCAGAAAGCAACTCTAACCACTGACTCTGCTTAGCTGTGGGACCTTGGGAAACTCAAAGCCTCCTGCACCTCATTTCCATTTTCCGTAAGATGGAGACAATATCTGCACTTCCTATTTCACAATGTTGTGACAAAAGAATGTACCACCAATATGTGGGTTTTTATCATACCTCCTCACATACTAGAATGATTGAATGAATAAGAAAACACATATCAAATGCTTACTGTTTACAAAGCCCCATGGTGAAGGTTGGACAGTCCCTTTTCTCCAGGGGCTCACATTCTGATGGGGTGACCACACAGATAGAAGGTGTCAGATGGAGAGGTCCATAGTCCTAAGGGGGCCGCAGCAAAGTAGATGGTGATGCCTCTTCTTCTACTGATAAAATCCTGTCAGTTTCTGAAATTGAACCAGTTGACAATGCCAAGGACTTTAAGAACTTTCCATAATAATCCAGCCAAAGTGTAAATGGTAGAAATTATTTTTATTTCAAAGGATCACCTCTCACGCCATCACAGAAGTATTTACACAGATATATTCTCAAGAGTTGGCTATTTTTGTTGAACTACCTTTATTTCTCTTTCATCAAAAAGCTCTTTGTTATAGGATGGTTTTCTGGGTAGGGTATAAAGCAGGAAGGTTGGTATTCTGAAATGAAATTGGTGCTGAAACAAAATATAACAATGAAAAATTTTAAAGAAAAAAAAAGGGAATAAGGAAATGACTTCCTACTTTCTCACCCATCTACTCTTCCTCAGTCTCATCCCTGAGCTTGTCCCGCACTCTTTGATCTTTCTTTCAGTCCAATTTTCCCCTCTATCCAAAGATTTCTTAAAGTCAAATAAAACACAGCAATAACTAAAATTTAAAGAAAAAAAAAGAAAAAACTTCTTTAGTTTTGAGAAGTAATGTGATCTATAGAGACTGTGTTGTAGTTAATAGAACACTGGACTTTTGGGGTCAGAAAGACCTGGGTTCAAGACCCTTGGATGCTTGCTAGCTGTGTGGCCCTGGACAAGAGATTTGGGCTTACTGGGCTTGTCTTTTCATCTGTAAAAGGAAGGGGTGAGGCTCCATGACCTTAGGCTTCCTTCCACTTCTAAATCTGTGATCCCAAGCACAAATCTCCATTAGAATGAGACTTCAGCTCTAATTTTGGATTCTGTGTCCCTTTTGACTAGCTGGCCCTATGGATAGACGTATCAGGCAACTGCCTGTAACATGTGAGCTTAGGGTCACCCAACAGTCCCCCTGACTTAGAACATATTTCCAACTGGACTGTAACAGTGTCTAATACGCTCACTATTAATGATCACCCTGAAATTATCAAGTGACTGGTATTTGAGTAGGTTAAACAGGGCAACGTACAGGCATTTTATATTAGTTGGGCTCCAGAAATAGACACGGGGATATATAAATGCTGCTACCTAGGAGCAAGAAGTGGAATGCCTGCTAAACTACATTCACAGCCTTCATGGGGTGTCAAATTCATTATAACAGCATAAAGCTTTTAAAACTGTATGTAGACTTTGAGGATAGCCTGTATTTATTATACCCAGGAAACCAGGTGGCACCCGGGAAACTTTGAGCCAGGAAGGTCTGAGTTTAAATCCAACTTCATACTCTTACTATGTCTCCAGTTCTCAGTTTCCTCATCTGTGAAATGAGAGTATTAGACCCAATGGTCTCTAAAGTCTTTTTTTAGTTTTAAATCTATAACCTTAGGACTTATTATGTGATCCTTAGGTAAGTAAGCTAAACTTCTTGTGCTAAGACTCCCTCATCTCTAAAAGGAAGTAGCTAAGCTGTAAGGTCCCTGCCAACCCTGACAGACTAGGATTCTATGAAATATTTTCTCAGAGGAGTATCAGCAATGCAGAAGAAATTCTGGGGCTGTTTGGCTGTGTCAGTCATGTCTGACTCTTCATGAACCCATTGGGTTTTTCCTGGTAAAGATACTGGAGTGATTTGCCATTTCCTTCTCCAGCTCATTTTACAGATCAGAAACTGAGGCAAATAGGGTTAAGTGACTTTCCCAGGGTCACCAAGCTAGTGTCTGAGGCCACATTTGAACACAGGATTGATTCCAAACCCAGTACTCAGGGCACTAGGGCACCACCTAGGAGCCCTGTAGTAGAAATAACACAGGGCTAAATGAGGACACCTGCATTCTAGTCCTGGCTCTGCCACTAATTAGTTACATGACCTTAGGCAAATTTCTTCCCTGTTCTATACCTCATTTGTTCATATGTTAAAAAAAAAAAAGTCGAGTGTTGAAGGCACAGAGTCTCAGAATCTCAGAGTAAGACTCAGGAATTACAGAAATCCAACCCCATCTAAACATCCCTTCTATAAATATACCTGACAGGTAGCCATACAACTTTTGTTTAAAGACTTCTCCAGTGAGGGGGAAGCAATTACCTCTGAGATAGTCCATTTGCTTTTATATAGCTCTAGTATGGACAGCTAGATGGCACGGCACATAAAGCACTGGACTTTGAATCGGGAAGACTCATCTTCGTAAGTTCAAATCTGGTCTCAGATATTTCCAGCCTGTGTGACCCTGGGCAAGTCACTTAATCCTGTTTGCCTCGGTTTCCTCATTTGGAAAATGTGATGATAGAGAAGGAAATGGCAAACCACTAGAGTATTTTTGCTGAAAAAAAAAACAAATAAAGTCACAGAAAATTGGATGTGATTAAAACAAGTAAGCAACAACAGTAGCTCTAGTGGTTAGGAAGTTTTCACTGGATGTTGAGTCTGAATCTACCTCTTTGTAAATTCCACTCATTGCTCCTAATTCTGCCTCTAGGTCAACCAGAACCTATCTAAATGTTTTTGCAATTGTCAGACTGTCAAATACAAGACATCAGAAAATGCTTCTATCCTAATTCTTTGTGAAATTAACCATCACCTGTTCCTCTAACTGATTTTCATATGACAAGAATTCAAGAATTTTTTGCCAATCTTTTTGCAATCTTCTAAATTGATCAATAACCTTCCTTAACCATGGTATCCACAATAGTACAAACACTCCAAAGGACATCTGTCCAGGGCAGAATACAGTGGAATTATTCCCTCCCAATCCTGGACCTTATGCCTTTTTAAATTTGGTTTAAGATTAAGATTATAGAACAGCTAGGAGGCATAGTGGATAGAGTGCCAGACATGGAGTCAAGAAGAATAATCTTCCTGAGTTCAAAACTGACCTTGGACACTTACTAGTGTGATCCTGGCCAAGTCACTTCACCCTGTTTACCTCAGTTTCTTCATCTAGAAAATAAGCCAGAGAAAGAAATGACAAACCACTCCAGTATCTTGGTCAAGAAAACCACAAATGGGATCAGAAAGAATCAGACATGGCTGAAAAAATGACTGAACAACAATAAAAAATTACATTAGCTTTAAGGTACCATTATTTTATATTCAACTTATATTGAGTTTGGAGAACAATAAAACCAGCACTCCTTTTGTTTTTCAGATAAACTGTTGCCTGGTCATGTTTCCACCATCTTTTAATTACAACATTGACTTTTGGAATTCAAATGTATTGCTTTACATTTATCCTCATTTAATTTATTCTCCTTCCTTTTTCCTTTCCTCTTGTCTCCCCATCTACTTTGGTTTGAATGGAAAAGGTTCTCAACTGAACTTGGCCTCCCTATGAGCCAGAATAAAGTGCCCTAGGCATCTTCCTTGAGGAAAAAGAAATTATTGGGTTGCTTTTTCTGTGCGGAATAGCAAATCACCAGAATCTTTAAAATATCATTGTATTAAATTTGGTCAAATGTCATAACCTACTGATGTATTTCTGAATCTTGACCTCTCTTATCAAGCTTTTTTCCTTCTTCCTCCCAGCTTTATGATATCTGCAACTTTGATAAGCATGTCCTCTATCCCTTTATCCAAGTTATTATTAAAAATGTCAAACAACACAAGACCAAATACAGATCCCTGCAAAACTCTCTATTGGAAACCTTCTTCCAAGATGGTGACACACTGTTACTGAGTAACTTTTATGTCCATCCCAAAATAAGACCATGGGATCAGATGCTTTGCTAAAATCTAAACTTTCTCAACAATATGGCCTTGCACTGACCATTTAGCAACCCGGTCTAAAGAGGAAATGACATTTGCTGAGCACTACCCATTCTTAGCAAAGGCTGTTGGTGATCATTGCTTCCATTCCTCCACTCAAAGATCTCTGAATTTCAGGAATGAAAGAGCCCCTGGGACCAGTAGGTACACACTAAAAACTTCAATATTCTAAACACCAGAAATCTCCATTGGTTTGTATTTCTTTCCATACCATAGTGAGAACTATGGCAATAATAAACACCCTAAAGGATTTTCAGATACTGAATCATCATTGATGTTCAGTACATTGTTGATGTTGCGTATATCTCTTTATTCTTGGCTCATTCTTGGAAAATTAGTAGTCCAAACATGGCACATGTAGTAGTTTCTCAGTGATCAGAATTCTTATTTCTAGCTAGCCAGAATATCACTTTCCATGACCATACTGCATAGCAAAAAAAAAAAAAAAAATACTGTATAGAGACACAGCCCTACATACATAATGCCCTTCATGTAAGGACTAAGAGATTAAGATAGTCTGAGCCAACATTTGACTTTCTTTAAATGCTTCTGAAAGCTCAACTTCTAGATGTGTCAATAACCAATCTGGTTGTGATTCTCATTCATCTGACCTCCAACTACTGGGTGACTTGAGAGAATACCTGATAGAGGCAGATGGAGTTTCACTTCACCGATCATGTCAACATGCAGAGAAAGCATCCAAATCATTTTTCTCAAAGTTAATCTCCTTTTCTTTTCTCCCTATGCTCCAGCATATTCTTTTCTGAAAGGTTAAATTACTTGTTTCCTCAGAAAACAGAACCCAAGAGGGGTAAGTGTTGTAGAGTTGCCTGTCCCATCCTTTTCAATTTTGCATGTGCAAAGAATCAGGGAACCAGCAAAAAAGAGAAGGCACTCAATTTCGGGTTTTTGTTATCTCTCCCCTCCCTTGAGAAGGACAAATTTCAATCATGCTTTTCCTTCTGACAGCCTGAATTTCTGTTCATGCTATGACTGCTAATGCTGTCTTTATTAGTCTTTTCTATGGTTGCTTTTGGGAAAGCTTCTATTCAAAATCCTACTAGCATCAATTTGAAATGTATTCTATGTGTCTTGGAGAAGTCACCTTGGAATTGGGTGATAAGGATAACATTATAGTTAGAGAAAAGAAGGTCTAGGCTTGAGATTTGGGGAACATCAACAGTTAGTGACCCAGATAAAGATCTAACAAGAGAGAATGAGAAGGAGCAGTCATATATGTAGGAGAAATACCAGGAGATGGCAGCACCATGAAGAGGTGAGAGGGCCCCAGGAGGGTGATTGACAGTGTCAGATTATAAAGAAGTCAAGGATGAGGATGGAGAAAGGACCATTAGATGTGGCAATTAAGAGAAGATTGACAGCTGTGGAGAGAATAATGGTACTCTAATGATGATGATGTTGGAAGCAGATTGCAGGGGGTTTAGAAGCAAATGGGAGGAGAATAAACAGGGGCACCTAGTGTAAACAGCTTTCTTAAGAAATTTTACCAAGAGAAGGATAGATGGTAGCTAGTGGGGATAGTTGGATTAAGAGGATTTTTAAAATTAAAGGTAGGTGAGAGATAGGCATGTTTATAGGTAGCAGAGACAGGGGAAAAGTAAAGAATAGAAAGTGGTGGTGAGAGTAGAAGCAATTTTATGGAGAATATAAGAAGCAATGGAATTGAGGGTACTTGTACAAAAGGTGAACTTGAAAAAGAGAAGGGTCAATTGTTCATGTGAAATAGGGGTAAAGGAGGAGATACTGGAAGAAGATGTCAGTGATTGGAGATGAAGGAAGATGGGGAAAACTGAACTCGCAGCAAATATCCTCAATACTTTTGGTGAAGAATGAAGCAAGATCCTCCTCTGAAAAGGTGAGGCAGGGGTCCATTGGAGACTTGAGAAAGATTCAAAACATTTGGAAAAGCCACTGTGTGGATTGGGATAGCACATCAATTTTGAGGGTGGGGGAGAAAAGAATTTCCTTGCTATAGTGAGGGCCCAATTGAGATTATATAGCAGAAATTTGTAGTTAATCTAATTGGGATGATTTTATGATAACAAGTGAAGGAGGCAGATGGTAGGAATAATCTTTGACAAGATGTGTTGAATGCTAGAGTCAAAATAGTGACCAAGAAGTTGAAATAGGTAAGGGAAGACAGTGTAGCCAGTAAAGGGGTGATGACCTATGAAATTACTAAGAAAATAGAGGACATTATAAGAATGAAAAAGAATTAGGCATCATTATACGTAGGTAAAATAAAATGATAAAAGATTACAATCAGATCAAAGAATTTCAAAGAACATGAAGAAGGAAGTGGAACTTTTGTGGGTAAAGGTATCACAAAGATGTGTCCATCTCTGTGTAGGTGAGGCGGGGTAGAGAAGTAGGTCACTTGGACTGAGCTGATTGAAAAACTTTGAAGTGAGTTTACTTGAGGAAGCATATATGTGTGTGTGTGTGTGTGTTTATATATAGATAGAGATAGAGATAGAGATAGAGATAGAGATATAGAGATAGAGATAGATATAGATAAAGATATAGATAGATATATATATATAAAGATATAGATATAGATAGATATATAGATAAAGATATAGATATAGATAAAGATAAAGATATAGATAGATATATAGATATAGATATAGATAAAGATATAGATAGATATATAGATATAGATATAGATAAATATATAGATAGAGATAGAGATAGAGATAGAGATAGAGATAGAGATAGAGATAGAGATAGAGATAGAGATAGAGATAGAGATATGAAGTCCCCTTGTACCACGGCAGGAGTTGGGACAGAAACCAAAACTGTGAACTGGGCACTGAACTCAATTAGGAAGGAAGCATATCCTGGGAGTGGATAGAGAGCAATGTTCAGGGTGAGGACCGGATGACAAATTTGAATAGCCTGAACCTCAAGAGAGGACAGGTTCCTGAATGGCGATGGTGGAAGGAGCTTCTGGAAGGCACACGAGGGCAAAAAGAGAATCCTGGCTCTTCCACCGTGAGGTGAGTGGGGGTGGCTGGAGGAGTACATGAGCTGAAGTGCAGCCAGTGCTGGGAAGGGTGGCCTGGAGGGCAAGGTGATTGGCAGGGAGTCAGGGCTCAGTGAGGGCAAGAGGGTATTGGCTGAAAGGAAAAGATCCAGGGTGAGTCAATTATAGACCAGGGAGTGCATGAGGAGATGTATGGAGCAGAGAACAGGAAAGGGTTGACAGGGATGGATATTAGGGTGTGGGCCACTGGGGATGGGTAACAGTTTGTCTACTGATAGCTGGGAGTTCAGAATCAACAGCATGGAGAGAATATGAGGGGTGGGAGTGTACCAAACATTGAGAATAAGCAGCATATCAATGGTTGGACAGAAGTTTGTTGAGGGAGATTGTCCAAGGTCTTCCCTCCATGCCCAGCCTTCTGCAAAGTAATAATGATGTGTCCTTTAAGGCCATGGGAGGTCCACATTAAAGCAGGCCTTTAGAGGTATGGAAGGATGTCCTGGGTGGGGCAGAGGGATCAGTTTAGGACCCATGAGGTGGAAATTTGAGGTGGACAGTCTGAAGAGGTTAGGGGTGCAGGAGTTGGTCTGGTGGATGGCCTCTGGAACACAGGAGAAGGTCCTGTGAAGATGGAGGTGGGAGGCAGATGGACCCCTAGGAGATGGTCTTGGAATATAGAATAAGGCCTAGTTGGCAAAAGGTGTTGGGAGGGTTGTGGAGTGAATATGAGGGTTAGGATGAGGGTGAATGGATCTTAGAGGTTATCTAGTACAACTCCATTTTATAGATGAAAAAACTGAGATTCAGAGAGGTTAAAGTACTTGTCCAAAGTCACACAGCTAGTGAGGGGCAGAGGAAGAATTCAAAACCAGCCTCTATGACTCGATATCCAAATTACCCCTCTTATAGAAGAGAAAGTGTGATAGAAAAATTCATTTTGTGTTGATGAACAACTTCATGTTTCTTAAATAAATTTCCCAATCTCTAACAAATCACATGGCAATCCTTTCCTATTTTCCCTTTCTCCCCAAATTCTTTCAGATCATCATGGAGGTCTGTGACCAACCTCTTCCTCACTACCCACCCATTTGCACAAAGCCCTAACCATCTGAATTCCCTCTCAAAGATACTTCCATGGATAAGTTTCATAATAACTTTTGAAAGGTTCAAGAAAATCCCTCCCCAGGGCTCAGGAAAGGTTGAAGCTCACCATCTATTTATCTTTTCCCTTTTCAGCCTAAATTGCATCTGTGTACATCCTGACTACCTGGAGCAAGAATTTTGTTCCCTAGCTAAGGCTCAAATATCACAACCAGTGATTAGTGTCAATACAGCCTTTATGTCCACAAAAGATAGTTGACTTTACATTTCCTCCTTGGAGCTCTAGGTGCTTTACCGATATTAGTTGCCAAACCAACGCGAGTTCTACAGTGTTCATGGGTAGACAAAGTTTACTAAAAGGTCATGTTGCCTATAGAACTTAAAACAACAAAGCCACGCTCCACCCTTAAGAGGAAGGAAGCAGTAGACAGGGAGATTTTTTAGGTTCCTCAAAGAGAAAGGGGATGATTTAAGTTGCAATCTGCTGTAGAAGATGGGGGATGGGGTAGGTGGGATCAAGCATACATGTAGCAGGCTAGACCTTGGCAAGGAGAAGGGCCCCATCTTTACTGAGACTGGTGAAAAGTAGCAGAAACTGAGAGATGAAGTCAAAGAGTTTAAGATGAAGAGAATAGAAGAAGAGGGAGGTCATATCAAGTGACTCCATTTTGTGTGTGTGTGTGTGTGTGTGTGTGTGTGTGTGTGTGTGTGTGTGTGTGTGTGATCAGCAAAATAGAAGGCAAGTTCCTCAGCTTGGAAAGTGGGGAGGAGGAAAGTTTTGGAAGTTTAAGGGGAAAAGATTTTTAGTAACTTCATTTGAGAGTGAGATTGCAAATCTATTTGGGGGTGGGTGAAGTACTGCCTTGCTGCAATATTTTTGGGCCCAAGTCGAGTAGATAACAGGAATTTGTCATGGGTAGCTAGTCTGCACTGTTGTGAAACTTCCTCCAAATTCATTCAGCAAATGTGAGCATCTTAGCACGTAGGAAAGGGCCTTAAAGAATATATCAATAACAATAATACAAAGCAGAGTGCAATGCTCTGTCTAATGCTTACCACCTGTGTAACCTTGGTTAAGTCACTGAACCACCTGGACCTCAGGCTCCTTATCTGCAAAATGAGGGGAGATAGACTAGTATTCTGAGGATTTTCCAGGTCTGCGTCTAGGATCTTATGATTAGATAGATAGATAAAGCTAGAGATATACAGTATAAAATGCTGTGAGAGTTCTGAACAAGGAAAGCCTGTTTCAAACAGTGTTGGGAGGTTAGAGAAGGCTGGTGATGGTTGGGGTGGGTTTTGAAGGATAAGGCAGAAGTGACGGAAACGTGCAGGTAGCAGGACATCTCAGGCACAGGGGAAGACACTGATGTAGAAAGGAGCAGATTGCACTTGGGATTACATGTTCCTAGTTTAGGACTGGTCTTATTACTAGGCAGACTAGGTAGCTACCTACCTAGTCAAAGTACAATATGGGGATCCCAGCACAGACTCCCTTCTCCCTGCCTAATATTACATGGACTTTCTGAAGCAATCTGGGCAATTTCATGATTCAGTCCTTTACATCGTGAAGCAGCACATTGTTAAGTACAAAGAGCCCTGGGAAGGGTCACACTTGAACCCTTTATCATTATCTCGTGACCTCTGCCATATATGTGCCTCAAAGACCTGAGGAGGACTCAAGAGGATTGTTGTCAAAGATCTGACTGTCCCTGACCTTGTGACATAGTCATTCTCACTCATGTCTTCTGTGTAATCTTTGTGCCAGGCCTCAGGAAACTTATAGTGTACAGTCTGAAGTACAAGACATGTCCAGAAACAAAGACAACACAAAGTCATACAAGCAACCATACAGGGAAAGCCATTCATTTAAGTAGTCTCTCTAAAGCACCTCTGCCCCTCTGAAATTTCATCTGCTCTCTCTCTCCCCCCCCCTCTGTCTCTCTCTCTCCCTCTCTCTTTCTCTCTGTCTCTCTGTCTCTCTCTCTGTCTCTCTGTCTCTCTGTCTCTCTGTCTCTCTCTCTCTCTGTCTCTCTCTCTGTCTCTCTCTCTGTCTCTCTCTCTGTCTCTCTGTCTCTCTGTCTCTCTCTCTCTCTCTCTCTCTCTCTCTCTCTCTCTCTCTCTCTCCTCTCTCATCAATTCATTCAGCTCCACAGTTATACAGGTGTGGCCTCTCCCTATATTCATATTGGGCCTGGACATAGCCAAAGGCCTAATGACTATTTTTTAAAGCAATTGGGGTTAAGTAACTTGCTCAAGGTTACACAGGTAGTTATTTATGTGTGGGTGCTAATGAAGCTGGAACCGATCCTGGGTCCTCCTGACTCCAGGGCTGGTGCTCTTACTCACCGTGCCACATAGCCACCCCCCAATGACTATTTTCTTACTCCCAACATTTCAACTCCCTGCCTACCTAATTGTGACGAAATACTGAAGTGGCATTGGTATGTAATTGAACACAAACCATGATGGGGTTAGAGCAAAGACTTGGATGTGAAATTCAGGACAGGGGGATTATGCAGAGCAATAATACATGATGGAAGGAGAAAGGAGTTTTCAAAGGGGAGGCAGGAAGCCATCACAGACTGAACTATCTACTGCACTTTGAAATTCTAATTCCATTCATTTTTTGGTAATTTTTTTAAGTTTACACTTAATACAAAATGAGAAAAGAAGAAAATATTGCCATGTACACAGAAGACCTTAGTAAAGGAGTCAATAAAAAACAATAAATTTTCATTTCAAGAAAACTTACATAATAAATACTGTACATTGTTTTCAGAGCTCACCAGCTTTTCTTTGCTTCTTTGTTGGTTTCTGCTTGTTCGATCTGCTGTGCACTTTTTACTTTATTTTTTCCCTCCATCCCCCACCCCCACTATAAAGAAGGCTACAATTCTATAATTTCTATTCATCTTATTAACAATATGGCACTTTGGATAATCGACATTTCCCTTCATCAGTGTCTATGGCTACCCATTTCTCTCATATATGTACATATGCCCATATGAGATTAGTGTTGGGTGCTTTGTTGTTGTTTTCTCTTACTTTATGCTAATCATCCTTAATTGGATCCTAAACACCCAGATGTCCTTTATTAACATTTATTTCACCAATTGATGAAATTAACCTTTTATTTTATAGTCATCTTCTCTTTTAAAGTTTCAGTCTTCCAAGACTGTTTGATTTGTTACACCCGGGACTGTCTGCTACATACCTCCTTCTACTTTACTGTCTCAGGATGCCTTCCATCTTTCTTCCTTTTATGTCATATATCCGGTCCAATTTTTGATCAACTGGTATATCAGATAATGTTCTCTGGTAGCTCTTCATTTTCCCTTGGGAAAAGCACACTTGGTTTCTACATCTGTTTTCCCCCTCTTGTTAAAGGACACAATGTTGTCTTCACCATCTACACTCTACAACTTTCATTGGGAAGCCCACAACTGTATTCATAAAATCATAAGCTTAGAAATCAAGAGAACTTAGCCGTTATTGATTCTAATGCCCCTGTTAGAGATGAAGGGTAGAGAGATCATGGGATCATAGAAATGGAGCTAACAGAGACTTTTGGGGCCATCTAATCTACTCCCTCATTTTAAAGTTGAGGAAACAGAATCTAGGGATATCATAGGATCATAGACATAAACCTGAAGGGTCCTTTGAGATAATTTTACATTTTACAGGAGACAGAGAAGAAAGAAAGGAAGCATGGAAGGAAGGGAGAAAGGGTAAAAGGAAGGAGTGAAGAAAAAAGGAAAAAGGGTCCATAATAAATTCTAAGTCCTTTGAGTCTCAATCCAGTGCTTTTTCTAATGCTAGCACATCATTTAATAAATACTTGTTTCATCCATCTTTCCTTTCCTTCCTTCTTTTTTCATTCTTTCTTTCTTTCTTTCTTTCTTCCTTCCTTCCTTCCTTCCTTCCTTCCTTCCTTCCTTCCTTCCTTCCTTCCTTTCTTTCTTTCTTTCTTTCTTTCTTTCTTTCTTTCTTTCTTCCTTTCTTTCTTTCTTCCTTTCTTCTTTTCTTTCATCTTTCCTTATGCTTTCATTTCTCCCTTACTTTAGTCCTTCTTTCTTTATTTTCTTCCTTTTTCTTGGACCACAGATTTTCATTTTCATGTGCAAGATTTTATGGTATTTGTCTTGTGACAGAACCATTTGCATCCATGTGAATCAGTCTTGGGATTTATCTGGTATATTTCTCTCTGACAACATTTGGGAGGAAATAGCAAACCTTTACTCTCCTATCCCTCAGAAACACACCTCACTTGGCTTTGATGCACATTGCAGAGATAGTTGGCATCTGCTACAATAGATACTTCTCCTAAAAAAAATTAGACCCACTCATTGGAAAGTCCAATCAGAACTTGGAACCCCTGGGCCTAAAATTTTATCTTCCAAGACTAGAGTGTTTCTGCTCCAGTTCCTTCTCATCTTGTCCATCTCCCTCATTCCAATGGGATATTTGAAATGACAGAACCCAGAGGCCTCATCTTAAAGGGACTTCCAGATTTGGGGAATGTTGCTGCCATCTAGCCCCTGCATGAAACTGGCACCGGGAGTGAATTAAAGTAGATTGTGTCAAGATGTATAGCATCATAGATTGTTTTTTATTTTTTTTTTAATTTTTTGAGTATTAATAATAGTATTTATATATATTTGAAACATTTAATGTTAATACCTTGAATTTCAGATCCATTTCCTTCCTCCCTTGTCACCCATTCCCTCTGGGGAGATAAGTAATTCAGTATATGTTGTACATGTCTAGCTATGCAAAACATTATCATAGTAGATATATTGTACAAGGCTGCTTATAATTCCCTTCCACTCATCCCACCCCCCACCTGGTCCATTTCCTACATGATCCTGTCCCTCTTTTATAGTGGGTACTTCCAACCTCCCCTCACCCCAAGGATGCCCTCCCATCCATCATCCCTCCTCTCATCCCCCTTCCCCCTATCCTGCTGCAGGTTGAGATATCCCATTTAGTATGTATGTCATTTTCTCCCTGAACCAAATTCAATGTGAGTGTGGTTTTGTCTTTTTAGCCTTCCTTATTCTCCTCCTCCTTTGCAACCACTTCCCCTTGCTTCTTCTACATGGGGTAGTTTGCCCTACCCTGTCTCTCCCCATCTCCTCTTGCCACTTTCCTCTCTCACCTCATAATTTCATCCCTTGAGTATTCTCCCTTCCCAACAAATTCAACCTATGCCCTCTATCCATATATAACTCTAACCATATACACACATTCACATATGTATTCATATGACCACACACCCTTCTTCCATTATTTTCATAGTGAGAAAGATATCATCAGTCACAGTTACTGCTTTTCCATATAGGAATGTAAATAGTTCAACTTTGATAAGTTCCTTTTGATTTCTTTTCCCTGATTGCCTTCTCAGGCATCTCTTCCTTCTTGTGTCTGGATGTCAAATTTTCTATTCAATTCTGGTTTTTTCCTCAGAATGCTTGAAAGTCCTCTATTCCACTGAATGACCATATTTTCCCCTGAAACAAAATACTCAGTTTTGCTGGGTAGGTGACCCTTGGGTTCATTCCCAGTTCTTTGCCCTCTGGAATATCATATTCCATGCCCTTCGATCCCTCAGTGTAGAAGCTGCCAGGTCCTGGGCTATTCTGATTGTGTTTCCACAATATTGAAATTGTTTCTTCCTGGCTGCTTGGAGTATTTCTCCTTGATCTGGGGATTCTGGAACCTGGCTATAATATTCCTGGGAGTTTTCTTTTTGGGATCTTTTTCAGGAGGTGATCAGTGGATTCTTTCAACCTCTACTTTGCCCTCTGGATCTAAAACATCAGGGCAATTTTCCTTGAGAATTTCTTGAAGGGTGATTTCTAGGTTCTTTCTTTGATCATGGCTTTTGGGTAGTCCAATAATTTTTTAAATTGTCTCTCCTGGATCTATTTTCCAGGTCAGTGGTTTTTCCCATGAGATATTTCACATTGCCTTCTAATCTTTCATTTGTTTGGATCTGCTTAACAGCATCTTGATTTCTCATAAAGTCATTAGCTTCCATTTGCTCCAATCTAACTCTGAAGGAATGAATCTTCTCAGTGAACTTTTGAGATTCTTTTTCCATCTGGCAAATTCGACTTTTTAAGGCATTCTTCACCTCATTGCCCTTTTGGGCCTCCTTTGCCATTTGAGCTAGTCTATTTTTTAAGGTGTTGTTTTCCTCAGTCAGGCTGTTGACCCTCATTTCATACTTTTCCTGCATCCTTCTCATTTCTCTTTCCAATTTTTCCTCCACTCCTCTTATTTGATTTTTAAAGTCCTTCTTAAGGTCCTCTATGGCCTCCAACCCACTCATGTTTTCCCCTGGGGCTTTTGGAGCAGGACTTCTGACCTCACAGTCCTTTTCCCGCTCTATGCCCCCAGAATAGGAGTCTAGGGTTGTATTTTTCTGTTTCCTTTGCCTTGGCATGTTGCCACTTAATTACTTGACTTTTGGGCTTGTTGCCACACTATGGCTTTAAGGCCAGATAGGAATTTTCGTCCAGAATGTGTGGGGGGCAACTTCCGTTTCTGGCAAGCTGTAAACCCACCCACGACCTCCACCCCAGATCACAATCCAGATCCAGGGAGGTTAAAGCAAGAGCGATTACCCCCCAAGACTGATCGCTGGATCTCCCTACAAATTCGAAGGCCAGGAGCTGGAGCTGCCTCTGAAAACTACAAAATGGCATGTCTCCTCAGTGGCTTATAGCCCCCAGGGGAGGATGCTAACGCATTCCCCAAATACCGGTCCCAAAGTCCATAGGACACTTACCTCTTACTTTGTCCTAGGCATGTCTATGTTGATAATTCTGGAGTCGCCACAGCTGCTGGTGTTCTGTGGTCTCTCCAGTGGCTGCTGGCCCTGCCGCCCTGGGGCTAAAACCTCGGCTCACGGGGACCTGGGCTCGGCTCGGCTCCCCGCAAGCTGCCAGCTCCCAGACCGCTGTGCTAGTCCTTCCTGCAGGGCTGCTGGGCTGTCCTCAGTGGGAGGTTAGCTTCTCTGTGTTGTTCTGTGGGTGCTGGGGCTCCAGAAGTTATTCAGAGTCCCCTTTTACATAGTTTGGGGGGAATCTGGGGGCAGAGTGACTTGGATGAGCTGTTTCTACTCCGCCATCTTGGCTCCGACCCCTGCATCATAGATTGTTTATGAGTATTAATTGAAAGTTTATATCCCAGGATGCCTTGCTCTTTTAGTAAAGAGAAAGAAATATCTTGGCTTTGTTACCAGAAGCTGAAAATTCTAGGGCTCAGAAATTTGCATTTCTCATACAAGTTTAATGATGAAAAGGGAGAGAGTTATGGATCAGCCTGGGGGCACTGTTGGGCCAGGATCTTTGTAGTTTGTACAAATATGAATATTGTTTACAGTCACTGGCACCTTTTTATATAGAACAGTAATTCATTTGCCTTCAACACCTGTCAATGGCTGTGCTTACCTTCAACTCTATCTCACCTTGTAGCTGAGATCCCCCTCTGGCAAAATAGTTTTCTTAGATAAGTAATCAGCCATCATCCACTCAACAAACATTTGTGTACAGAGCACTGTTCTAGGCACTCATGGGGGTGACATAAAATTTAGGTGAAATGTTCCTCTTGACCTCATGGATCTTATGATCTGGAAATAAAAGCTGACATTAATGCAGAACTTTAAGGTTTATAAAGCATTTATATATATATATATATATATATATATGTTATCTCATGGAATCCTTGGAGAAAGGCATGTATTTCTATCATATCAAGTAACCACATCAGGACTGCTTAACTATTTTATGTGAAATGGAAACTCTAGGTAGTCTGGTGAAGTCTACAGTCCCCTTCTCAGTCTGGTGAATCCTATGACCCCTTTTCAATGAGTTTATAAATGTGTAGAATAAAATATATTTTACAAATGAAACCAATTATATTGAAATAGAAATGCAAATTTTCCCCATCCAAGTTCATGATGCTCTGAAATTTAACCATGGGCCCTTTGTGGTGAACTCTGTGAACATCAGGTCGAGAAATGCTTTTCTAGATAATCCCCGGACATCATGCCTCTCTGAGTGTGTCTCTCTGGATGGAGCTGGAGTATCACCATAGAGGTAGGTATGTGGCACAGTGAACAGGACACTGAGTCTTCAGGACCACCTGACTTTCAATCCAGCCTCAGACTAATTGTCTGTTGCAGACAAGTCACTCAGACTCTGCCTTATTTTCCTCATCTATAAAATGGGGACAATAAAAACACCTACCTCACAAGGTTATCATGAGAATCAATAACATAAGATCTGTAAAATGCCTGGCACATAGTAGGTCCTTAATAAGCACCTGGCACATAGTAGATACTTAAGAAATGCTTGTTTCCTTCTTTCTTCCTTAATGCAACCCAATGATGTGCTTGTTTTCTTGATTATCATTACTCTGTTGACTTAAAAGAACTTGTGGCCTACTAAAATCCCTGGCTCTTTTTTCAGATGAACTTGTTTCACCATGCTTCTCTCCATCTGGTACCTGTGTGGTTTATTTTTTTAACCCAAGCATAAAAATGTAGACCTTTGAGACTCTTCAGACTAAAGTTCCTTTCTCTGGCCATGACTCCCCATTTTGTGTGGCCTTTCCCTGTTGGCATGCCCTTAGCATAGTGTCTAATATAAAATAGGCACTTAATACATGCTGATTGATTCATCAAGGTAGAGATGGCTTTACTTTTTATAACATTAGCACTTTGCATAATGCCCAGCACATCATTATTGCTTGATAAATGTCTTTTAATTAATTTTTTAATTAATTCATTCTCATTTATGAATAAGGAAATGGAGACCCAGACACAGAAGATCAGCAATTTGCACCTCAGTTAACATGCTTCCTTTTAGAAATAGGACTTGAATTCTCATCTCTCCACATGTTGAATGCAGCAGGACTCTTCCCCTCACTTCTTGCTGCTCCCTTTCAAGAAAGGGATGTGGCAGAAACATTTATTTCTAGAACTTTCCAGAGAACAAGACCACTCTTTAGCCATGTGTTCAGGTGGTCAGGTTGGCCAGTCATTGGGCCCATACAGAGAACCCTTCTAACTTGGTCTACCTGGTCGGAGCTTGGTGGGGCAAGCAAGGTCTTGACTTTGCATGACTGAGCTTACTATTGTTCTACTTCCTAGAAATTCATCTTTACCTTTAGTAGACTGACAGAACAGAGGAGGCTCCATTCTGGCAAGAAGCAACCCCTGAGAGGTGAGATGGGAATACTTATCATTTCTGAGCCTTAGTCACAACTGTGCTGAGCCTACAAAGTAGGGAATGAATTCATACTCAGAGCATGACAGGACAATCAAATGAGATGATACTTGTCAAGTCATTCAAAAAGGTGGGAATCTCATGACTGAATAGAGGATTTGAAAGAGAGAGAAAGAGAGAGAGGGACAGAGAGAGAGAGACAGAGAGACAGAGAGGAACAAAGACAGAGAGAGAGAGACAGAGAGACACACACAGAGAGAGAGGAGAGAGAGGAGAGAGAGAGAGAGATCCTCAGAATATCAAATGACACAGAGTTGGCAGAGGAACTCAAGTTTCAAAAATGGCAGGTCAAAGGAAGGCCCAGGTTTTTCTTATAGAAGTGATATTGTCAAGGGCATATGCTACAAAACACAGAGACAAGGAAGAAAGAGATGAGCTCAATAAATAGAAGCAAGCTTGGGACAGAGGCATATTCTAATGGAGCCAGGAAACTCCTCCAACCTGAGCATCTATTGGCTCTCCCTCTCTGCCAGAAGCAGGGCTGCTGATAAAGTCTTAGGAATAGCAATGCAAATGAGGTTAGGAACTGGAACCATAATTTCATTGATTTAGAGAAGCCCAAGATGAAGAAACTCTCTCTGACTATATTGGTTGGCACGCTATCAGCAATTTAAATTCTTACCTTCAGCTCTGAGGGGATAATTGACTTTTCCAGGGTCACAAAGCACATGTGTCAGAGGCAGGGCCTGAATTCAAGTCTTCCTGACTTGGAGGCCAGCTCTCTGTCTGATCCATTGTATTGTCACTTGTGGAACAGAAACACACAGAAAATGAGTAAGTGGTTTCAGAGTACTTAGCTACTGGAGAGCTTGACATTGGGTCTTGGCAAAATTATAGAAGCCAAGCTCAGCTGCCAAGTGGAAGAGGCCTCTGCATTGGTCTACTTGGTTCCAGAAGATAGAACTTGATGCACTGGATAGAAGTTGCAGATGGACAGGTTATGGCTTGCTTTAGGGAGAAGAAAATAAACAAAATGACAATCCCACTGATGAAAACTGTACAAAAATGGAGATATGTGGGCAAATTGAGGACTCTTCCATAGAGGTCTTTGGGTAGAGGTAGGATGGACAAGTGTTGGTGATGTTACAGCAAAGAGATTCCTGAGGCATGGGTTGGATGAGACGGTCATTGAGATTCCTTGTGGGGGGCGGCTAGGTGGAGCAGTGAATAGAACACCAGCCCTGGAGTCAGGAGGACCTGGGTTCAGATCCGTCCTCAGACACTTAACACAAAAAATAGCCATGTGACCTTGGGCAAGTCACCTAACCCCAATTGCCCTCCAAAAAGCAAAAAAAAATAATAATAATAATTTAAAAAAGAGAGATTCCTTGTGCAACTTCAGATTCTCTGATTCCATAAACTATACTGCCTTGACTGATTAGTATTAGTAGCAACCTAGTCCATGCCTTTGCTTTTAGGCTATTTGCTATTTTATGAGTCACTAGTTTGTGTAAACAGGGCCAATGTGAACACCTGTAGTTGCATATGGTGCCCTCTCTTTCTTATCCTTTCTCCTAATCAGGTGCTTACATAGAGCAGCCCATTGAGCTAGAACAGCTATACATCTAATCAGTTGCTTCCCATCTGTTAAAATATAGTCAATTTTATTTTTAAAATATATCATTTATACTCATCATACTTCTGACTCACTTATTAAAGGAAGTATTTATAACACGCGGTAATGAAGTTTCTAAAGAGCCTCCATGTCTGGTCTCTTTCCTTCCTTGGCCCCAAGCAATTTTCTGCCTTTATTTTCACTGTCCTCCTGTTTGCTCATTTTCATATTAAGATTGTTGTATATAAAAGTAAAATTACTTCCATATATTAAAGATCTGTGATTTCATTTCCACTTCTCTTCCCAGTAGAATATAACTTCTTTGAAGGTAGGAATAATTTCATTTCTATCTTTATATCACCTCAACTTAACACTATACCTCATGCATAGTAAATACTTAATAAAAGTGTTCAGTTGAATTTGTAATTGTGAGTAAACCCTCGAAACCAGTGCAGATTGCAACTATTTAGCATCCCCCACCCCCACCCCCACCACCACATGATGTTCCATCTCTTCCTTGGTACCTTTGCATAAGCTGGCCCTCCCACCCCTGCATCCTTGTAATGTTCCTCCTCATTTTCTCTTCTTGAAACTCCTGGCTTTCCTAGCCTAGGGCCATATTGGCATCATGATATGGCTTTAGAGTACATATCAGTTCTGCTGTTGAGTATGTCCACTGCTCTGAAATTATAAATTGCCATTAAGGGTCAAACCCATGTTCCACCGGATTTGAACCCATAGTATCTGTAAGCAAAGTAAGGTCATTTCTTTCCCTAATTGTTGACTTTCTCATTTCCTCCCATTTTGCCTCCTGCCTACCAAATTCTTACCCATAAGCTCACTTATGGATTTAAAGTCTTCCACCTGGGTCAGAAGTTGCCACAACCCACAAACCAACAGGGAGTACCATTTATTCATGACAGAACTCAGAGATAAGGCAAATGGAGGCAGAGGACAAGGATATAAAACAGAAAGGAAGAAAGCAGTAAAACACACACACACACATACACACACACAAACATACAAACTCAATGGAAGGGAAGAAGGGTTCATATGATCAGGTTATGTAACCCAGTGCCTGAAAGTATAATGTTACAAGAGCAGAGGCAGATTCTTTAAAAGGCAATCATTCACTCACATAAATGTGATCCGGCACCCTGACAAATTGAACCAAGGAATGTGATTGAAAATTTTAAAAGGAAACCTCCAAAGCTGTCCATGATACCAGGCAGAGCCCAAACAAAGTACATTTAAATAGAAACAATGGATGTCCCCCTAAGATTAAGATTATGAACTTCATACTGTGTGAAGACGGTACTTGCAGTCCTTGATGCCCTAATTTTCTCTACAAAAATAATACAAATAAATGTGCCTAAACCCCAGGCAAAAGAAACCATTTGAAATAGATCTAAAAGTAAACCTCTTTTTTAAAAAGTAGAGAAAGAGAGAGTTAGAAAGAGCTATGTTTGCCACATACTACATAAAGGAAACAGCAAAATCATAACAAGGGTGGGGTGAGAGGGACTCTGACCCAGAGCAACAGATATAGAGTGTGTTTTTTTGGTTTGGGTTTGTTTTCTTAACTTATAAAGTCTTTAGCAGTCTTTAGAGGCTCTGGAGAAACTAGACCTTTGTACCTAGTTAGCGATGCATTTTGTTAAAATGGAAAGCTACCAAATAGTCAATGGGGGGGGGGGGGTTTCTCCTCTGCCCCATGCTGCTGCTTCCTCCCCCAAAGGAGGACACATTTCATACTTCTTACTCCACCCAGGACTCGTTCGACTTGCCCCTAGTACAAAAACGCCTAGTTCTGGCTCTGGGAAACATAACTTCATATAGTGAGTCACTAACTTATGGAATCTATTCTCCCCAAAGGTGACAATAACTGAAAATATAAATGAATTCACATCATTTTGTACTTTATTCTTCCTTTATGTTTTGTATCCTTCACTTTTCTTGTCTTTGATTTTTATCATAAGGTCATGATAGAATCAGAGAAGGCAGTACTATAACTGGTTATTGAAGGGGAATTTGGATTTTTCGGGATGTAATCATAACCTTTGAGATTGCCACCACAAAGGGCAATCACATTCTTCTGTAAGACATCCCTCAGCACTGCTGTAAAAGAAGTGAGGTTATAACTTTGACCTTTGACCTCCCCCATATACTATTACTTCTGTACCCATTTTTATGCCGTTATTCTATGAAAGGAAACCACACTAAATTTCCTTCCAGAATTCAATACCTACAATTTGAAAAGGGAACATGGATGGCGCATACCTGTTTGATGTGAGGATGTCAGTAACAGAGAGAAAGCATTGCTTATTAACCTTACAGCACTTAGTACTTTGGTAGATCCATGTGTTATCAGTCAATGAATTCAAATAAATTCACAAGCATCAATTAAGCACCTACCATGTGCAAAGCGATCCAAAGTCAAAATGAGAAATAGCCATGACCCTTAAAGAGTGAATTCTGCTTGGGCCATGTGTGCAAACAATTATCCAAATGGATCTGTGAGACCATAGCTACTGAAAACATAAAGACAAATTCTCCAGACCCAAGTGTCTGGCACTGTCAAATGCTTCATCCTCAGGAATGCATATGGTTTTATCAGTGGCCATTGTATTGAAAACCAAACCATAAAGGCAGCTAGGTGGTGCAGTGGATAGAGCCCTGGACTTGGACTCAAGAAGACCCAAGTTCAAATGTGGCCTCAGACACTAGCTCTGACTCTAGGCACCTGCCTCAGTTTCCTCTTTTGTAAAGTGGGGGTCATAATAGCCCTTAACTCCTGGGGTTGTTGTGAGAATAAAATGAGATATCATTTAAAAAGCACGTTGCAGACTTTAAGGTACTATAAGTGCCAGCTACATTATTATTCTTATTACGGCCACCTGTTTGGGTGCTGCAGCCTCAGAACATCTGACATGCAGCTGCAACTTCCTCTAAATACTGTCTTCTCCATTAGAATGTGAACTGCTCAAAAGCAGGGACTGCCTCTGCTTCTTTTAATTTAAATCCGCAATGCTTAGGACAATTCTTAGCACATACAAACACTTAACACATGCTTTTTCATTCCTTCATCTCATTAATTTGGGTGTTTTCTCCAATGGCACAGATCACAAGCCACCCCTGGATGCTTGTCCTGTGCTATTCTTGCCCCTTTCCTGCCTTCTGTTTGTCACAGGGAATCCACCCAACATGGCTAAAGCCTTCCTCACTTTCTCTCACCATCTCAAAAGTACCAGGGATCCCTCTGGATGTTCAACTGACATCTCTTGCTTTTGCCACATGACTGGCAGTTGACACAAAGGGCAGCATGGGAAGAATATCACCATCCACAAAAGTCTCTCCTTCCTTGGACTCTGATGGGCTCTCCTCTATCATAGCAATGAGACCTTTTGGCAAGCACACATCTCTCTATTTGACTTTTTTTCTGATGTTTACTATAAGTGCAAGATAATTATATACAAGTGCAAGACAATTCAGGGATCCTGCATGATTCCTCCCCATGTTTTCTCATCAGTACTCCATAAAAGATCTACCCAAAGAGCTGGGCACATTCTCCTTGTTTTTTTTTTTTTTTTTTTTTTTTTACTATCTCAAGGGCACCCTCATAACAGGCAGGCTCATCTGTTGCCTCTCATTCCTGTTATGTGGCTGGCCTGCCTTGATTTCTAGTCATACGAGTCTTCAATAATGACCTCCAGGGGACTCCTACTGTGCAAAAGGATCTTTCACAGCATGTTGTAGCCTGCTTTAAAGTACTTAGCAAGAGTACAAGTCACCATCCCTCTTGCACTCTAAAAAGACCAATTCAGCTATCACTTCTCCCACTTGGAGGGAGAAGTGGGGTCACTCTCTGAAACTGGAGCATCTCACCAGGAGCAAGCATTACCCAACCACTTAGTAGAGATGGCAACGGGAAATTTGTCCTCTCCAAAGCTCCTGGAGCTTTTAAATGGGTCCACTAGCAATGGTGTTCACATGCTAAACCATGATGTAGAAAGCTTTTTCGGGGCAATGTGCCAAGGGATCTAAAAAGTGGACTATATGGGATCAAAAATATATAGAAAGCATTACAAAATGGAAGATAGATCATTTTTATTATATAAAATTAAAAAGTTTTTGCACAAACAAAACCAATGCAACAAAAATTATAAGAAAAACAGAAAACTGGGGGGGGGGAAATTTTGCAACAATTATCTCTGATAAAGGCCTCATTTTTCGAATTTATAAAGAACTGAATCAAATTTATAAAAATACAAGTCATTCCCCTCCTGGAAAATGGTAAAAAGATATGAATAGGTAGTTTTCAGACAAAAAATCAAAGTTATCTATAGTCATATAAAATGCTCTGAATAACTATTGATCAGAGAAATGCAAATTAAAATAATTCTGGACAAAAAAGGAAAGTGTTGGGTGTTGGAGGGGATATGGGAAAATTGGAACACGAATGCACTGTTGGAGTTGTGAACTAATCTAACCACTCTACCCCTGGTGCAAAAATACCAAGAAATGAAACAAGTTAGACATAATGAATTACCCTATGTGACTAAAGAACTTGTATTTATCTAGAAAACAAACTTTATATGAGCACTGGGAACATCAGTTGCCAAATGACTTTTTTTTCCATTCAAAGTAATGTAACGCCTTACCCCAACCTGCCTCTCCCCCCAGGGTCCTAGGAGAATGTTTGTTCACCTCTTCTGGGTGAGCACTTTGCCCCTCTGGCTCACCACAAGACCATCCATAATAATGAGAGTAAAAATGAAAGCAAAGGCTGGCAATTACTCAAGGAATTGCTATTGAATTTCTTCACAGAGGACTCTGAGATAGGATCTATACAAACACTGAGTGAAAGCTAGCTTTGAAGAGCCTTAGCTAACTCAAAGGCAGGAAGAAAAATATCTGCTGCCAACCGGATCCTGTCTGTTCTCTGCCATTCTCTCATGTTTTAGAAAGAACATTACCACTAAAAAGATGAGTTAAAATAGAAATATTGGGGACATGGGGGCATCTTTAGGACCACTGTATCTTAATGAATTTTCCTCAGTAATTGCATTCCTTTGGGATGAGAAAGAAAGCATGTCCCACAGAAATAAAATGTATTGGAATCTTCACTATCTCACCCCAAATTCACATTCTTGCATCCCTGATTATAACGGTTCTGACTGAGAACAATTACTTGACAGCACCAAAGTATCCACTATGCATAAGTGAGGGGGACTTGTTTTTCTGAGGCTAAGTGACAAGAAAGGTATTTGGATCCTTGACACAGGATTAAAAAAAAAATAGACTGACTCCCAGAAGGTAGGAAGATCCTATCAAAAAGAAGCTTTGCCTATATACAGCTAACAAGATGACTAGGTCTATGTTCAGGTGGCCACAAGCACTTTCCCCTTACCTCCTCACCCCTTATAGATTAGAAATAATCACTCATCAGAGAATGCAGCAGCCAGTTGTTTTTTTTCCTGATGCCTCACCATATCCAGTTGATATTTCAGTCATCCTCACTCCACACCCCTACTCCCAAGGCTCCACCTCTAACCCAGTACTTTAGCTCCCACTTTGGGAACTCAGACTTGTGAGTATGAGAACTCATCATGGGTGTACCAGCCCACACCCATTATACCTCTGCTAGGCCATCTCCATCATATGCTGCTACCACCGATAACTCAAAGACCAGTAATCAAATCATGGATACCATTTCTGGCAAGGGCATGTGTTGTCTTTCTCTATTAGAATTAAGCTCCTTGAGGACAGGGACTATAGTACTTTATGTATTTATATTCCCATAACCTAATTATCATAGAGCCTGGCACATAGCAAATGTTTTTTATCCATTCATTTCTCCTTCCCTCCATCCTTCCTTCCCTCCATTCATTCCTTCATTCATATAAAGATAATTTTTGTCATTTGCATCATATTTCCCCATTAACTTATACTCTAATTACTGATATATGCCTCAGTATTATTTGACCTCACTTCCATATCAAGTAAACGGGCAAATTTTAAAATAAAGGGTAGGATTAGTGACAAATTAAATAAACAAGTTACTGGGAGAAATGCAAATTTGATTTCCGTGAAAGAAATAATGTCTCACTAATGTATTATATTGTTGGTTGCTGCGATTTTTTAAGAAGGCAAAAAATCATTTTGTAATAAGAATAATTGCCCATAATTCTTGTACATTTGCATTTCTGTATATTTTTGTATTCATATTCTGAATCATCATTGTTCAATTGACAGAGATGGAAAACAAAGAAGGAAGGAAGGAAGGAAGGAAGGAAGGAAGGAAGGAAGGAAGGAAGGAAGGAAGGAAGGAAGGAAAGAAGGAAGGAAGGATGGGAGGGAGAGAGGAAACAAGGAAAGCATAGGTAGGTAGGTAAGTACACAGAAAATAGACAGACAATAGACAGAGTGACAGACAAGAACATTTATTAAATGCTTACTATATGTCAGACACTATGCTAAGTGCAGCGGTTACAAATAAAAATATCCCTGTCCTCAAAAAGCTTACATTATGATGGAGGAGACAACAACCATGACAAGTACTGGTAGTGGTGGTGGTGGTGGTGGTAGTAGTAGTAGTAGTAGTGGTAGTAGTAGTAGTAGTAGTAGTAGTAGTAGTAGTAGCGGTGGTGGTGGTAGTAGTAGTAGTAGTAGTAGCGGTGGTGGTAGTAGTAGTAATGACTAACAAGTATATAGTGCTTTAAGGTTTACAAAAACTTTACAAATCTTCCCTTATCTGATCCCTATAATGATCCTGGGGGGTGGGGGCTATTATTATTTTCATTTTACAGATGAGAAAACTGAGCCTTAGAGAAGTTTGGTGACTTGCCCAGGGCCACATAGCTAGTAAGTGTCTGAGGAAGGATTTGAATACAGGTCTTCCTGACTTCAGGTTCAACATTCTATTTATTGCACCATCCTAGTTAGCTTAGAGGAACTGGGAAGAACACATGTGGTACAGGCTGAGTAGTGATATAGAGATAGGAGCCCCAGAAAGATAAAGCAAAGTTTACTTTTCAGAGCTGAGTCACTCAAGGAGGAGACCAGGTTTTAGATAGTGAGGATGTGAAGGTTCTCCCTGAATATTTCAACTGACGTTCTCCAGCTCCTCATTTCCACCCCAATCCAAAGGATCAGACAGTTGGTTCATTCCTTCAGTATTTCTGAACTCTTAGTTAGCAGTTTAAGGTCCTGTGGGATACAGGCTATGAGTTGATCAAACCAGAAACCGTCCATCACTCTTGCTCCAACACTGCCTCCACCTCTGGGCAGTACATACCTGTGGTCTGTCAGCCACCCCTGACCCTCTGCAGAACTCATCAGTCACCCGTCATCACTTGCCTTGTGCTCTTATAGAGAGATGCTGCTCAGCCTTCTTCCAATTCTGTGCTGAGGGATTCTAACCTCTGGCTCTCCATTGTGGATCAGCCTTCCAAAGCATAATGCATCAGAGATCAGTCTGTACATTGAATTCTATCAAAGAGGTAAGGCACACATACAGGGTGTCCCAAAAGATTCAGTGCAGTTTTCAGATTTAATAGTTTTTAAATTGCTATTTTAATAGCTATTGCTATTATTATTTTAATAGCTATTGAAACTTAAAACTCCAATGAATATTTTGGGACAGACTATAATTCTCATCTCTAAAACTGTGTGACCATGGTTAAGTCACTATCTTTCTGAACCTTATTTTCTTCACTTGGAAAATAGGGCGACAAATGCTTATAGAATGGAGTGGTTATGAGACTCAAGTGAGATCATGTCTGATCAGTGTTTTTGCGGACTGTGGAGAATCATATAAGTAACAATCACTTTCATTATTTCTTATTATTATTGGGAGTGAAAGGGTGAAATGGCAAGTCCTGAAGTTAGGGTGAGGCCATGTCAGCTGCTTAGTAGAGATGTTTATGTTTCTGTACATCGCATCCTGAAACCCAGCTGATTTGTTACTCTGCCATTCAATTCAGCATTTCTTAAGCATCTCACATGGTATAGGCTCAAGGATGGGGAACCTAATGGACTCGAAGCCACATTTGACTGAATCCAAACTTGAAGTTGAATTGAAGGCTGAACTTGAGGACCTAGAGGGCTACATGTAGCCTTGAGGTGGCAGGTTCCCCATCTTTGGGGGATACAGAGCTGGCCTTAGAACCAGGAAGCCCTGGTTTCAAGTTCTGCTTCTGATACAGTGGTTTTGTGACCAGGGGTGTGGCACATAGTAGGACTGACTGACTGACCCTAGAGCAAGTCAGCCTCTTGGTGCCACTAATCCATATCTAGGGATTCCTCGGGGTCATGCATTGACTTGGTTTTGAAATATAATATTACCTATGTTTTATTATACTTTTGTTTATTTTGTTCAATATTTCCCAACTATGTTTTAATCGGGTTTGGCTACACCTGGAAGTGCTGTGGGCCAAGTGCTTGATATCTCCTCTATGAGACTAGGAGTTGTTGAGATGCATTGGTAGTTCTGGAAGTTCCCTAGATCAATGAAATTATAAACCTAGACTTTCCATCCATCATTTGAAATACAAAGAAAAACATGAAATCGTTCTTATGCTCAAGAGCTTCTATCCCGCTGAGGAGACAGCACATATTCAGCTAAGTTTTTAAGGGATTTTTTGCAGATGGGGAGATTATTAACAATTGGAAAACTCAAGAGAAAGGAAATGGCAACCAAGTTAGGTCTCTATGGTAGCTAAAGTTTCTAAGAGATAGAAGTGAGATGTGAGGGGGCAGAGCCAAGATGGCGGAGTAGAAACAGCTCGTCCAAGCCTCTCTGCCCCCAGATTCTCCACAAACTATGTAAAAAAGGACTCTGAAAAACTTCTGGAGCCCCAGCACCCACAGAACGACACAGAGAAGCTAACGTCCCGCTGAGGACAGCCCAGCACCCTGCAGGAAGGACCAGCGCAGTGGTCTGGGAGCCGGCAGCGCGCAGAGCCCAGAGTGCAGAGCGCAGGAGCTGAGCCGAGCCGAGCCCAGGTCCACGTGAGCCGAGGTTTTAGCCCCAGGGCGGCAGGGCCAGCAGCCGGCTGGAGGAACCCCAGAACACCAGGAACTGTGGCGACCCCAGAATTATCAACATAGACTTGCCTAGGACAAAGTAAAAGGTTAGTGTCCTATGGACTTTGGGACCTGTATTTGGGGAATGCGTCAGCTCCCTCCCCTGGGGGCTAGAAGCCGCTGAGGAGACAAGCCATTTTGTAGTTTTCAGAGGCAGCTCGGGCTCCCAGCCTACAAATCGTGGGGAGATCCAGCGATCAGTCTTGGGGGTAATCGCTCTTGCTTTAACCTCCCTGGATCTGGATTGTGATCTAGGGTGGAAGTTGTGGGTGGGTTTACAGTTTGCCAGAAACGAAAGTTGCCCCCCACACGTTTGGGACGAAAATTCCTCTATCTGGCCTTATAGCCATAGTGTGGCAACAAGCCCAAACGTCAAGCAATTAAGTGGCAACATGCCAAGGCAAAGGAAACAGAAAAATGCAACCCTAGACTCCTATTTTGGGGGCATAGAGCGGGAAAAGGACTGTGAGGTCAGAAGTCCTGCTCCAAAAGCCCCAGGGGAAAACATGAGTGGGTTGCAGGCCATAGAGGACCTTAAGAAGGACTTTAAAAATCAAATAAGAGAAGTGGAGGAAAAATTAGAAAGAGAAATGAGAAGGATGCAGGAAAAGTATGAAATGAGGGTCAACAGCCTGACTGAGGAAAACAACACCTTAAAAAATAGACTAGCTCAAATGGCAAAGGAGGCCCAAAAGGGCATTGAGGAGAAGAATGCCTTAAAAAGTCGAATTTGCCAGATGGAAAAAGAATCTCAAAAGTTCACTGAGGAGATTCATTCCTTCAGAGTTAGACTGGAGCAAATGGAAGCTAATGACTTTATGAGAAATCAAGATGCTGTTAAGCAGATCCAAACAAACGAAAGATTAGAAGGCAATGTGAAATATCTCATGGGAAAAACCACTGACCTGGAAAATAGATCCAGGAGAGACAATTTAAAAATTATTGGACTACCTGAAAGCCATGATCAGGAAAGAACCTAGAAATCACCCTTCAAGAAATTCTCAAGGAAAACTGCCCTGATGTTTTAGATCCAGAGGGCAAAATAGAGGTTGAAAGAATCCACCGATCACCTCCTGAAAAAGATCCCAAAAAGAAAACTCCCAGGAATATTATAGCCAGGTTCCAGAATCCCCAGATCAAGGAGAAAATACTACAAGCAGCCAGGAAGAAACAATTTCAATATTGGAAACACAATCAGAATAGCCCAGGACCTGGTAGCTTCTACACTGAGGGATTGAACGGCATGGAATATGGTATTCCAGAGGGCAAAAGAGCTGGGAATGAACTCAAGGGTCACCTACCCAGCAAAACTGAGTATTTTGTTTCAGGGGAAAATATGGTCATTCAGTGGAATAGAGGACTTTCAAGCATTCTTGAGGAAAAAACCAGAATTGAATAGAAAATTTGACATCCAGACACAAGAAGGAAGAGATGCCTGAGAAGGTAATCAGGGAAAAGAAATCAAAAGGAACTTATCAAAGTTGAACTATTTACATTCCTATATGGAAAAGCAATAACTGTGACTGATGATATCTTTCTCACTATGAAAATAATGGAAGAAGGGGGTGTGGTCATATGAATACATATGTGAATGTGTGTGTATATGGTTACAGTTATATATGGATAGAGGGCATAGGTTGAATTTGTTGGGAAGGGAGAATACTCAAGGGATGAAATTATGAGGTGAGAGAGGAAAGTGGCAAGAGGAGATGGGGAGAGACAGGGTAGGGTAAACTATCCCATGTAGAAGAAGCAAGGGGAAGTGGTTGCAAAGGAGGGGGAGAATAAGGAAGGCTAAAAAGGCAAAACCACATTCACATTGAATTTGGTTCAGGGAGAGAATGACATACATACTAAATGGGATATCTCAACCTGCAGCAGGATAGGGGGAAGGGGGATGAGAGGAGGGATGATGGATGGGAGGGCATCCTTGGGGGGAGGGGAGGTTGGAAGTACCCACTATAGAAGAGGGACAGGATCATGTAGGGAATGGACCAGGTGGGGGGTGGGATGAGTGGGAGGGAATTATAAGCAGCCTTGTACAATATATCTACTATGATAATGTTTTGCATAGCTAGACATGTACAACATATACTGAATTACTTATCTCCCCAGAGGGAATGGGTGACAAGGGAGGAAGGAAATGGATCTGAAATTCGAGGTCTTAACATTAAATGTTTCAAATATATATAAATACTATTATTAATACTCTTTTGCTTGTAATAGGGAGATAAGATGTGCAGGCATTGGGACACAAAGATTCATCTTCCTCCAATGGAAAAGTCGATGGGGGTATGGGAGAAGGTATGGGAGAGAGCAGATTGGAGGAAGCGATATCTTGTGGGACTGCTATTCTGGGAGGTTGGGTAGGGGAATAATGGGGGGAAAATGATTGTAACTCAAAACCTGGCGGAAATGAATGATGTAAAACAGAAGTTAATAAAGTATTTGTTTTAAAAAAAAAA
The DNA here is from genome assembly GCA_011680675.1 of Gymnobelideus leadbeateri. NCBI lineage: Eukaryota > Metazoa > Chordata > Mammalia > Diprotodontia > Petauridae > Gymnobelideus > Gymnobelideus leadbeateri. The sequence goes on along the minus strand of WOXC01001380.1, from coordinate 140,430 downwards.
AAAAAAGAAGTGAGATGTGAGAACATGCCAGGTATGGGGAATAGATGGAGCAAAGACATGGAGGTGGGAAATGGAATAATATTCATTGGGAATAATAATAAAATATTTTATGGTTTGCAAAACATATTATATATGCTATCTAATTTGATCCTCACAGGAACCCTGGGAGTAAGTGTTATTGTTATCCCATTTTACAGAGGAGGAAACTGAGGCAAACAGAGGTTAAATTACTTTATCAAGGTCATACAGCTAGCAAGTGTCTGTAAAGGGATTTGCAAATCTGGTCCTCTGTTCATTGCATCTCTAACTGCCTAGTTAAGCATGCTAATTTGCCTAGAATATAGAGTGATTGAGTAGGGAATAATATGAAAACAGGAAAGATAGGGAAAGTTGCAGCTGTCAGAAAGAGACCAAGACTTTGTGCCCCCCACCAATATTTGTCACTGCACATCTTCATCTCATTAAGTGTTTTTGTTAAATGGATCTTTTAACAAATATGCCTTGGTGATCTTTCTATTTTTCTTTTTCTTTTACAAAAAAATCAAGACTCATTAAATTTAATGAGTGTTTGAAAGGTCAGCCTCATGAAGGGAATGTTTACTGTCTCCCTACAAGGTGGGAAAGCTGAAAAATATCACTCTAATGAATCTTCTACGAAGCCCTTTGGCCACCTCTCAGGATTGAAGCCAACTCCCCATTTCACACTAGGCTTACCTTTTCCCCTTCTCTCCTTCCCATTGATCCCCTCCCCCAATCTTTCAATGAGTAATGTCTTTAACAGAAAACAGAGATGAACTAAAACTGAGCTGAGGGCTTGTGGCGTGCAGCGAAACTTAACACATTTATTAGAGGAAGCCTACAGGGGAAAAGCAAATGCTTAGGAAAAAAAATCCCTGGAAATAATCACAAAGAAAATAGGAAGGGAAAACACAAAAACATGTTTAGTGGAAAAGAGCCCAGAAAATCAAGACTTGGTCAAGTTATTTCATATCTCATCAAAGAGTAATGCTTATGGGGTGCCTAGGTGGCACAGTGAGTAGAGTGTCGGCCCTGGAGTCAGAAGGACCTGAGTTCGGATCCGACCTCAGACACTTAATGCACACACAAACAAACAAAAACTAGCCGTGTGACCTTGGGCAAGTTACTTAACCCCAATTGCCCTCCAAAAAAAAAAAAAAAAGAATGTTTATAGTTTTATTCCAATCTCCTAAGTAGGATTCCAGTGCATGAATCTTACCACCTGCATAACATCTGTATGCTAAAGTCTGGTTCTAAAAATTTTGGTCAAAGCCCCTTTTGGTCATCTGTTGAAATTGATGGGTTACTTCTCAAAATAACGTTCTTAAATGCATAAAATAAAGTACATGAGATTATAAGGGGAATCAATTATACTGAAATGTTGTTAGCATAATATTTTTTTTAAATCCCAGACTTCAAGAAACTATATGAATTCATGAATCTGCTAGGAAGGGGAAAAGTTCACTTTCTACTCAATCTGGGTGAGTTTAGAAGCTTGGGACCCACACCTACAGGATACTTTGAGAATGTTTCTGTCACTGAAGTTTGGGGTGTGTTTAGGGGGAATTATTGAAACACATATCTGAAAATGATGCCTAGAAGTCATAAGGCATTGAGAGGGGGCGGAGGGTAGAGTTATGTTCTTTCCCTAGTATTGTTTAGAGATAAAGCTCCAGACTGATACTCTTGAACAAAAATGTAACTAGAGGAGTCAGGGGATTGAGCTGCATAGGGACTAATTTCTACTGAGAGCTTCCCAGGTCCAGCTTTCTCCACTCCCACTTTACTCCCACTACTCACAAATAGACAGAGAGACAATTTCATTCTTCCACATAGACAGGACCAGCCCACTGAAGAAAGAAGAAAATCCCAGGGGGACTGACAGACTCGCCCAAAGAGGAATGAGAACCAAAACCTCAAAATTGTATGGAAATTTTCCCAAGTTCTTCATCTTCATCCAATAGCATTGCCAAGGAATTTTAGAACTCTGTTCATGTCACTTAAAATAAGATGGGGTTGGATTCATTGACCTTTAAGGTTCCTACCACCGCTCAATTTTTGACCTGATGATACTAGTTCTAATAATCAGCAAGCATTTACTAAGCTCCTACTATGTACCATGAACTGTGCTAAGCACTTGGTAACAAAGACAAAGATGAAATAAGGTTAGTCTTTAAAGAGCTTAAAGTTTATCAGGGGGGACATATGAGCACATAAGCAGATGTAAACTATATTCAAAGTAAAGGCAAAGCAATTTTTGGAAGAAGTACTAACAATTAGGAGACTGGGAAATGGGGGAATACTGGAAGTTCCTCACTATGAGATTTGTAAATGACTGTCCCCCAATAATGTTGGATGGTGGGTAGTATGTTATTATCTTCATTTGACAGATGGAGAAATCTAGGCATAGTAAATTACCAGAGTCATGCCATTGATAATGTCCTGTTATCACAAATCTAGTACTTATTCCATTTCCCAGAGGCAGTTTAAAAATGTTAGACTCGGTATCAGGGAGACTTAATCTCTATGAGTCAACCATCACTCAACAAGCTGTTGTTAAATGCTTACTATGTGCAAGGCACTGTGCTAGGCTCTGGGGATGCAAATAAAGGCTAAAGCAAAGTCCCTATTCTCAGGAAACTAATATGCTCAGAGAAACACCATGCAAAGAATAATATAATAGATGATTTGTACATATATGCAGGCATCCCATTGTAAATGGCAGGTAATTCCATAGAAAGGCATTAGCAGGAGGTGGGTTGGATGAAGAAAGGACTCCTACAGAGAAGGAGATTTTAGCTGAGGCTTGAAAGAGGCCAAAAGGTGAGCTGAGGAAAGATAGAATCTTAGACATGGTGGACAACCCATTAGTCAAAGGCACAGATTAGGTGAATAGAGTGTAGTGTGGGAAAGAAGAAACTGTAAGGTGGAGCAGAAGGGGCCAGCAGTGAAGGTAGTAAAGGGCTTTAACCTTGGGCAGGCCTTGAAGCTCTTTGAGCCTTGGTTTCCTCACCTGAAAAATGGGGATAAGAATGCCTTTGACATCTATCTCAGATTGTGATAACACTCAAAGAAGATTTGATCTACATAAAGGATTTCATAGACTTAACATACTGTACAAATGTCAATTACACAGTCTTAAACAACAACTTTAGCACTTGGGACAAGCAGCATTGAAACAAATGTCCTCAATTCAGCTTCATCATCCATGAGATGAAAACGGGACAAGAAGCAATTGAGATTAATTCGGGTGAACAAGAAAGAGGAGAGATTTAATGCTAGGGCTGCTTACAGATGCGTATTATTCACAATGCTTCCTGTTGTAATGAAGCATTCTTTTGGACTAGCTGCTAAGCTCAGTTGTTTCTATGCTGCTTAAGGAGGACAGATGTTAAATTTATACACCTCTGAATTTTGGTAACCAGGGGAAAAGCCCCAGTTATTCGACCCAGATTTCAGGGATTCTTTACCTTTATGTATGTGTTATATCCTTTTGACAGTCTGGTGAGATCTGTAGATGCCTTCTCAGAAGAAGGCCTTTAAATTCATAAAATAATATACTTAGGATTACAAAGGAAATAATGCATGCTGCAATGTCATTATGTTGTACAGGGTGATGCATACCTGTAACCCTGGTGACTGTGGAGGCTGAAGCTGGCAGATCTCTTGGGCTGCAGAATCTGAGGCACAGTGAATTATGCTAATCAGGTGGCCAAACCACATTTGGTGTTTAATGGGGTTGCTGCCAAACTGCCTAAGGAGGCGCACACTAGCCCAGGTTGGTAACACATCAGGTCCAAGTTCCTTCTTCAATCAAATTGGGATCAGGCATGTGAATGCAATTGACCTTCCAACCTCAGTGAGATAAGGGAATGAGTCTGGTTGTTGTTGTTGTTGTTTTAAGAAATAGTTTTTTTTAATCTAATGATGTCAGGTTAAGAATTTCTGCCCTAATTATTTAAGGCTTTGCTGTTAAACCCTGATGACTTTGTGTATGTTTTGTCTCCCTCAACAAGACTGCAAGCTTGTTGAGGGCAGACCACATATTTTACCTCATTTTTACCTCCCATAATGCTCAGCACAGCCCACAATACACAGCAGGTCCTGTGTAAAGATCAGCTGACTATCTACCAATTCCACCAATCCATTTTAGGAAGCCAGCAATGGGTTCTAGAAGCACAATGATACATAGATGGGATTTTCTCATAAGTCCCCCTTTGCCCTTTAAAAGTTCACTGGGAGACAAATGCTGGAGAGGATGTGGACAAATTGGAACACTAATACATTGCTGGTGGAGTTGTGAACTTATCCAACCATTCTGGAGAGCAATCTGGAATTATGCCCAAAGGATTATAAATAATTTCGTACCCTTTGACCCAGCCATACCACTTCTGGGGTTATATCCCAAAGAGATCATAGAAGTGGGAGGAAGACCCATGTGTACAAGAATATTTTTAGCAGCTCTTTTTGTGGTTGCAAAGAATTGGAAACTAAAGGGGTGCCCATCAATTGGGGAATGTCTAAACAAGTTGTGGTATATGAATGTAATGGAATATTATTGTGCTATAAGAAACGAGGAGGTGATGGATTTCACAATTACCTGGAGAGACTTATACAAACTGGTGCTGATCAAGAAGAGTAGAATCAGAAGAAATTTGTATACAATCACAGACATACCATATCTGTGATGACCAACTATGACGGACTGGACTCTTTTCAGCAATGCAGTGATATAAGTCAATCCTGAAAGACTCAAGAAAGTGAGAAAAGCGCCATCCAGAGATATAACTAGAAAGAACTGAGCCTGAATCCTGATGGAAGCAAACTAAATGATCTTTTTATTTTCGTTGTTTGGTTTTTTTTCTTCCTTACCATCTTTCATCCCACCTAGTACAATACGCCTTTGTAATTGGAATAATGTCTAATATGAATGCATTTGCAGATCTTATACTGGCTGTCATAGGGGGAGGGGGGAGGGAAGGAAAGGAAATTTGAAAATCAAGGAACTATGGAATTGAATCTTGTTAACTGAAACTAAACTAATAAATTAATTTTTAAAAAAAGTTCACTGGGATAGAGATGGATTTATGGCTGGCTCTTGGTTCTTTTACTCCCTTTAAGGAAAGGGAAACTAATGGAGAAACATCAGGAATTAGTATCCTCTCTGGGCTTCGTTTTCCTCATCTGCAAAAATAATAATAATAAATGGCATTTATATAATGCTTTAAATTCTGCCAAGTGCTTTATGAATATCTCATTTGATTTTCAAAACAACCCTGGGAGGTAGGGGTTATTATTATCCTTATTTTATGGATGAGGAAACTAAAGCAGACAGATTAAATTACTTGCTTAGGGACACAGAGCTAGGAAGTGTCTGATGCCAGATTTAAACTCATGTTTTTCTAACCCCAGATCTGGTGCTTTATTCACTGTTACACCTCATTGTAAAACGAGGTACGTTGGGAATGAGCTGTTGATTTGGGGCCAACATCTGGAAAAGAAGATAGAGCTCTAGAGAATTAAGGATACCTTTCTTTTTTTTAATTAACAAGCATTTATTTTCTCTCTTTCCCACTCCTTTTCCCCCATTACCAGAAAAAAAATGAAAATAAAAACTCTGGTAAAAAATAAATGCTCTTCCTCCTCCTGCTCCTGCCACTGCTGCTTCTCCCCCTAGTTACCTAGGAGAGGGCCATCCTTATACTCTTTTTGTGAATCAGTGACTAAGGAGACCTCCAGACTCTCCATGGCCAACAAAAAACTAGAGGAAAGAGTCAAGACTGAAAACAATGACCACATTAATTTGAAGGTAGCAGGGCAAGATGATTCAATGGTGCAATTTAAGATTAAGAGGCACACACCACTTAGTAAATGAATGAAAGCCTATTGTGAACTACAGGGTTTGTCAATGAGGCAGATCAGATTCTGATCGATGGGCAGCCAATCATTGAAACAGATACACCTGCACAGTTGTAAATGGCACATGAAGACCCAATTGATGTATTCTAGAAGCAGACTGTAATGGTAATGGGATTTGAAGATCTTCCATGTCCCTGGTATGGGCAAACTAACAGGTACTTTGTTTCAAGTTCATAATTGTGTTAAGTATTAAGACCCAGAACTTGTGAATCCCACAGTGGGATAAACTTGCTGATGTAGCAGGAAGGGGTGGGGCAGGGAGGAGCTAATACCATATATAAGGAGAGGCCCAGGCTGGAGAGGAAAGAGATTTTGAGAATGGAACTGGTGGTGGCAGAACTTCTGAGAGGCAGTCAGAAATTCTGCTGAGAATTGCCAGGAACAAGAACTGCTATGAGCCAGAACTACAGGGAGCAAGCAGCATGGAGGCTGAGCAGCTACCGTGAATGAGAAGAAGATCCTTGCTTGAGGGAGTGAGTGAGGAGGGGAGGATCTTTGCCTGAGGGAGCCTGTTTTGTTTTGAAGGCTTGGGAATGTGGGTGTTCACTGCATTAACTACGTGTTCCAACTTCATGGCTACTGTAATGGCTTTGACTTTCTGGTTTTGGGACTCGACTTTCTGGTATTTGAATAAATGCTTTGGCTTAGTCCTCCATGTAGAGAGCCTATTACATTTTGTGATTCACAACTACACTAGCATATTTATAGTTCCTGTGGGAGTTGTGAATATTGCAGTGTTGTTACACAGACATGAGGTGTTTAATAAAAAGAGAACCTGCAACTCTACTGCAGAACTGTGATCCCAAAGAAAACAATACATTCACAATGAGAAAACCAAGATTTGGTTCATCTACATCCTAACTACTGCAGTATAGCTTTCTCCCTTCTTTGATTCCCTTCCCCCATTCCTTTATTGTACATAAAGTAACTGGTGTATGTGCACAGTTATGATGCATATTTTTAAACTATAAGCCTGGTGGTATGTTTTGATCAACATAAAATTAAGATGGGGAGGGGAAAAAACAAACTGGTTCTGTGAAAATATCCCTTTTTTCCATTAGCAGCATGCTCATTCAACTTTTATCTTTATATTCTAGTAAGTTATTTTGCTCTCACTGTTTAACAACAATAACCAAAAAAAAATCCTTGCATACCTTGTTTGACTGTATAATTTCAATGTTTGTCTTTTATTGTTGTAAAACAAAGGATGATTTCATAACTATTTCGTATATAGCTGTTACATATAGAGCAATTTCTGTCTCTCAGTAGGGATACATAACTATAAAGAAATTGGTCCTAGATAGTTTTCCCTTCAAGTCAAACATCTTGTTGTTTAAATAAACTTCTTGTTTAAATTAAAAAAAAGAAAGTCTGCATGACCAGGCAAAACAAATCCCCATATTGATCATGTCCAAATATGAATGTCTCTTTCTGCAAATTGTGTTTGTTGTTGTTATTGAATTAAATTTGACACCTTTCAACAGAACAGCACAATGGACAAAGTCATCCAAGCACCTCAATTTCCCTTCAAAATGATTATTAGTCCTGAGCCTTAATGATACTTTTCATAGAGATTCAAGCATTTTTCAATTCTTAGCAAAGAATTCCTTTATTGAAATACTCAAAAGGAAGATGTTCCTAGAGGAAGCACTTGCACATCTAACTAGAGGTACAAGTCACACTTCTCACAGTGAGATCTCCTCCAAAACTTCCCCCTCCCTTTTTATCTAGGATAAAAATATCTGACTTTACAGATTGAGCTAACCATGTCTCATTCCACCTAAACTTGATTGGTGGTACTGAGTAAGGCAAGAAGAAGAGTTCTGTCTGAAATGCAGAGTGCATGAGGGGTACTAAGGTAAAACAAACACAGAAAAAAGCTTGAAGCCAAATTGCAGAGGTCTTTAAACACCAGGTAGAGGCATTTCGACTTGATCCCAGGGGCAGTAAGGAGCCACAGAGCTTCTTGAACAGGAGAGTCATAAGACATGGGCTGTGGCAATGTCATATTGTTAGACTTGTGTAGGATGGATCAGAGAGGAGAGGGTTTCGAGGAAAGGATCATGGCTGAAATAGAATCCTTCCCTGAACAGACCACAGTGACTGCCCCAGAGACAGATTCTCTGACCTAATAAGAAGCCCCCCACACACACCACCAAATGTTCTAGATAGTTGGTTTTCTTTTTAGTTTTCCAGAAGCCTTTGGAAAATGACGCAGTTTCTTATCCAGAAGAAAGTCTGAAAATTACTGCCATGAAAAAGCCAAATGAGTTTAATCAGTTTTATGAGAAGGTTTAATATCAGAGACAATTATCTCAAACTCTCTAGCTTTCCTATATTTAGCTAGTAACAGCCTAGGGAGACTACAGAAATCCCTAGTGATCAGTTTATCGGAAAGTACAACATAACCTTTAGGACTGATAACTGTACCAAATATCGAACAGTTAAAAGCAAATGTTATTCTAATTAACTGCACTCACCAGTGGCAGCAGCTTTCTCCCTAAAGACTGACACCCCCCCCCCACCTCCAAGACCCCAGTCAAGAGTAGAGCAAAAGGACCAGTTTGGTTCAATAGCAGAGAATGTATGTAATCATCACAGGTTAGCAATAGTGGCTTTGCTTTCTATCATATAATCTATATTCATCCTAAGGTACTGACCACTCAAAGAGCAGTACAGGACCAGAAGACATCCTCAAAACCAGGTGGGCAATAACCATTGAGATAATATCTATAAAGTCTTTGTAAAAACTTCCTATCATCATCATCCCCAACCCCAAAGCAGGAGCAAGGACATTAGGAGGGTAGCACAGAGAAAAAAAAAACTTATTTCATGTCATCTCAGGTGAAGAAACAGGTCTCCTACAATTTCTCCTGGAGGAGTTACTTCCACCAGCCATCTCTTGCCCCTGCTGTGTCACAATGAGGTCCCAAATTGAGTACACATGAGGTTTATATTTAAAATATTAGCTCAGTATCTGTTACTTAATTCTAATAACTTCTACCAAGTAACAGAAGAATCATTACCATGTATCATCATGGAGAGGAAGAGACAGTCCATGAAACTCCAGACTCATAAGGTTTGATGAGAGTGAGACATTTTGGAATTAAAATGTGCTGCTGTGGTTGAGTTAGGTGCTCAGAGGACAATCTGAGAATATGAGGCTTCTGTGGGAGTGAAGTAGATTCAAGTCCCATCTCTTGGGCAAAACACTTAAACTCTTTGAGCCTTAGTCTTTTCACCCATGAAATGAAGTAGTTAGACTTGATGCTTCTGAGGTTCCTCCAGCCTCTCTGTCTGTGATCATATGATGAATTGTTTTAGCCTGGACTCGTGATTTAATTGGTGTAGAGAAGCCCTAATGGGAATACTCCCTCCACCCATACAGATGGGTCACTGGTCTGTAACTTAGAGTCTTAGAGAATTGGCCAGAACACTAAGAGGTTAAGTGATTGCCCAGGGTCACACAGTCAGTGTGTGTTAGAGATGAGACTTGAACCAAGGTCTTCCTGACTCCAAGGCAAGCTCTCTATCTATTCTGAAATATTGTCTCTCATTAGGAGGAGGAGGAGAAGGAGGAGAAGGAGGGAGGGAGAGAGAGAGAGAGAGAGAGAGAGAGAGAGAGAGAGAGAGAGAGAGATGGATGGATAGAGATAGATGGATAAATGGGTAGATAGATGGATAGAGATAGATTGATCAATGGGGAAATGGACAGATAGATAGATAGATGATAGATAGATGAATTCCTTGTTTATCCCTTCTTTGAGCAATGCCTGATAGAACAATCTCCATCATTATTTATTAACCTTTCAAATAAATTGGGTCCTTTCCAATTGCTGAACCCAAATTTCACATCCCCATGTTTCTGACTAAGACCAGCCCACGAAAGTAGGAAGCCTCAGCATAGCCATTTACCATGAGTGAGTGACAATTTATGATGGGCAGTTCAGTGTGCTGATGTCATATTGATTTTTTTATGCCCATGCACCCTGCTTTTGGCTGAAGTAACAGTTGCCACAGTCTGGGGAGCTACTGACCCACCTGACAGGCCATAATACTGTCTGCCAGGACCCCAGCAGAGAAGCATCTTCATTCTTTACTGAGGTGCCTACCTGCCTGTGTGCTACATTATATTCATTAATTTATTTATTCATCCATTCATCCATTGATTCATTCACTCATCCATTCATCCATGCAATCATTTGTTTATTCAAGCATTTATTAAGTGCTTACTATGTGTAAATTGGGCTAAATATGACAAAAAATACAAAGGAATCTGAAATGAGGGGACCAAAGGTAAAAATGCATCATAAACTCCTCATGTATGCCCCTTCCACCTCTAACATTCTGCCTATTTGACTCTACAATTACACTAGAGGAGTATTGATATTTTAAGTAGTAGAGGCAGTATAAGGTAGTGAGTAGGGCACTACGCTATACTAGTTTGGAAACTAATGACTAGTTTCAAAACTAATGACTAGTTTCAAATCTCATCCTTTTCTGATTCATATTCGTTGTGTGAACTTGGGCATGTTGTTCAACCTATTTGTGCCTCATTTTCCTAATCTGTAAAAGGAAGGTTGATCCCATCTAATATTTCTTCCGTCTCTGAATGCATGATTGTATTATCTTCACTCCCTCTCCTTCTTTCCCTTTTCCCTTTCCTCCATACAAATTATACCTTTACTTTAATGGAGTCACATGTAATTCAAATCAACTTATACTTGACAATGTTGATAATGACAATAAATGATACTTATCAAAGGCTGATGCACAGGATGTCTACCTAAGGTAACCATATCGTTATCTTAAATATTATGTTCCATTCCAGATATCATATTTTGGGGAAGGTATTAATAAACTAGCAGCCATCCAGAGGAGGAGAACATAGATGCTGAAGGGCCTCAACTTCATGTCATATCATACTACCTCCAGAGTCCTTGAAAGGCTATTTTGTGGTAAAGTGATTAGCTTGGTTCTTCTTGGTCATATAGGGCAGAATGAGGATCAGCTGGAATTTTCAAAAAAAGGCAAGTTGATACAAGAAAAAATGACCTAATCATTATATTCCCCCCAAAAGTAGAATGCCCTGCCTTGGGAAATAGTGGATTTCCATTCCTTGAAGGTCCTTAAGCAGAGGCTGAATTAGGCTATTTGTGGAGCATGATGTAGAGAGGGTTCTCTTCAGAGATCTGCGATTCCAACTCTGAAATTTGGTCTTTTTGTGATAATGTTTGACAAAGGTTTAAAAACCTTTGTGGGGCAGCTAGGTGGCACAGTGAATAGAGCACCAGCCCTTAAGTCAGGAGGATCTGAGTTCAAATACAGGTTCAGACATATGAGACACTAGCTGTGTGACCTTGGGCAAGTCACATAACCCCAATTGCCTTGCCTTCCACCCTCCAAACTTCCACCCCCCCCCCAAAAAAAAACCCTTTGAGAGGGGATTATCACAAATTTTAACCCTGAGGAAGGAAACTAAGCCCGAGGACAGTGACTTGCTCAAGGTCACACAGTTCGTTAGTATTGAAATAAAGACCCCAGCACATATCTTCCAACTTGATTTACCTCCAATCTACCTGTCTGTCTTCTGCTCACATAGTCGCTGGCATGTTGTCTCCTGCAATAGAATGAGTTTCCCAAGGGCAAGTGTTTTTATTTTGCCTCTCTTCATATTCCCCACAGTAAGAACATAGTAGGCCCTTACTAAATTCGAGTTGCCTGACTGACATGACTTTTTCCTTTAAAGTGGAGGAGAAAGGGAGGGAAAGATGAGGAGACAAAGGGAAAGGAAGAATGAAAACAGATGTCTGTCTGGGACATCTTCTTAAACCATCGATGAATTCCAGCTCAGATATTTTTCCAGTTTCTATAAATGTCCTCTCGCCATCTTGTTTAGAATTGTCAACGTTCTCTCTCCTTATGCCTTAATCTGTGTTTTCCCTAGATTCTGATACTTCTTCCTTCAACTATCTCCTGGCAAGGATTTTTTGAGTATTCTAAAACTGAAAAGGCTTCTTATACAATGACTTTTGAAAGACAAGGCTTAGTGGGGTTCATTTGCCATGCAATTAACACTTCATCAAGTGATGGGGAGCCTTTAGCTTAGAAAGAAGTGTGGGCTTACTTCCCACTTATTTGTCCTTTTTATCCATACCCCCATTGAGCCAATTAGAAGCTGCTGGTTCAGTAAAATATCCCCTAAGTGAGTCTAGATCAGTGATGTCTTGGAAAATGTTTAATAACTGGCTCTCCCTTCCCCCCCAAAAAAAAAATGTGAACTTGGCAAACTTTTAAGTTTAACCTGCATTAACATTTTCTCTATCATTGGCTTAAGTCTAAGCAATCACCAAAACAATAAACCAAACTGATTGTAGCATTTTCTGGCTCCCAAGGTATAAATGTTCAAACTGAAAATTTAATAATCAGTTCTCCAAGCTGGCATAAACTGGGTCCAGCACACACCTGGTCTAGAGACATTTTCTTGAGGGAGAGAGGGGATAAATGAAGGAAAGGAGAGAAACAAACGAACAAAAAAAGTTCTCTGTGTAGTTATTGAATTTTTTAATGGAAAGGCTAAGTGAAAGTAAAAGTAAAACCCAGAAAAACTCAAGATAAAAAAACCAATGGAAAAAAAGGCAATGAAGTGGCAATAAAATCATCAGTAATGACTGATGGCTTCTGTCAACCATGTGAACTTTCCCTGATTACAGAGGTAATGTGGAGTTCTAAGAACTGGGTTTGACTCTCAACTTATTTATTAACTACGTGGTTTGGGATGAGTTATTGGATTTCTCTGGGCCTTAATTTCTTCATCTGGAAAATGAGGAACTTGGAATAGACAATCTCTAAGATTCCTTCTAAGCCTGACTCTATTATCCTTTAATCTAAATTCTATGGTATTGCTACCACCAATAAATCATTAACAAACATTTCTCACGCACATACTATTTGCCAGATGTTGAGCTAGATGCTGGAAATACAAAAATGGAATAGTCCCTATTCTCAAGGAGCTAACATTCTCTTGGAGAAGACAACACATAAAAATATAATGTAACACACATGCACACACACACACACACACACACACACACACACACACGCCCCTCTCAAATTACCCCCAGGAGTCAGCTTATCTCCAGGGTCTAGGGTTAACACTCAGAAGTAATAGTACTGGGGCGGCTAGGTGGCTCAGTAAGTAGAGTGCTGGCCCTGGATTCAGAAGGACCTGAGTTCGGATCCGGCCTCAGACACTTAACGAACACACAAACAAAAACCTAGCCCTGTGACTTTGGGCAAGTTACTTAACCCCAACTGCCCTAAAGGGGCGGCTAGGTGGCGCAGTGAGTAAGAGTGCCAGCCTCGGAGTTGGGATGACCAGAGATCAAATCCGGCCTCAGAAAATGAGCACCCACACATAAATAATGAGTAGCCGTGTAACCTTGAGCAAGTTACTTAACCCCAATTGCTTAAAAAAAAAAAAGACCTCGAATTTCAGATCCATTCCCTTCTTCCCTTGCCACCCATTCCCTCTGGGAAGATAAGTAATTCATTATGTGTTGTACATGTATAGCTATGCAAAACATTACCATAGTAGATATATTGGACAAGGCTGCTTATAATTCCCTCCCACCCATCCCACCCCCACCTGGTCCATTCCCTACTTGAACCTGTCCCTCTTCTATAGTGGGTACTTCCAACCTCCCCTCCCCCCAAGAATGCCCTCCCATCCATCATCCCTCCTCTCATTCCCCCTTCCCCCTATTCTGCTGCAGATTGAGATATTCCATTTAGTATGTATGTCATTCTCTCCCTGAAACAAATTCAATGAGAATGTGGTTCTGCCTTTTTGCCTTCCTATTCTTCCCCTCCCCTGCAGCCACTTCCCCTTGCTTCTTCTACATGAGATAGTTTACCCTACCCTGTCTTTCCCCATCTCCTCTTGCCACTTTCCTCTCTCACCTCATAATTTCACCCCTTAAGTATCATTCTTCCCAACAAATTCAACCTATGCTCTCACTCCACATATAACTGTAAACATATATACACACATTCACATATGTATTCATATGACCATGCACCCTTCTTCCATTATTTTCATACTGAGAAAGGTTTCATCAGTCACAGTTATTGTTTTTCCATGTAGGAATGTAAATAGGTCAACTTTGATAAGTTCCTTTTGATTTCTTTTCCCTGATGACCTTCTCAGGTATCTCTTGCTTCTTGTGTCTGGATGTCAGATTTTCTATTCAAATCTGGTTTTTTCCTCAAGAATGCTTGAAAGTCCTCTATTCCACTGAATGACCATATTTTCCCCTGAAACAAAATACTCAGTTTTGCTGGGTAGGTGACCCTTGGGTTCAGTCCCAGCTCTTTTGCCCTCTGGAATATCATATTCCATGCCCTTCTATCCCTTAGTGTAGAAGCTGTCAGGTCCTGTGCTATTCTGATTGTGTTTCCACAATATTGAAATTGTTTCTTCCTGGCTGCTTGTAGTATTTTCTCCTTGATCCGGGAATTCTGGAACCTGGCTATAATATTCCTGGGAGTTTTCTTTTTAGGATCTTTTTCAGGAGGTGATCGGTGGATTCTTTCAACCTTTATTTTGCCCTCTGGATCTAAAACATCAGGGCAATTTTCCTTAAGAATTTCTTGAAAGGTGATTTCTAGGCTCTTTCTTTGATCATGGCTTTCAGGTAGTCCAATAATTTTTAAATTGTCTTTCCTGGATCTATTTTCCAGGTCAGTGGTTTTCCCATGAGATATTTCACATTGCCTTCTATTCTTTCATTTGTTTGGATCTGCTTAACAGCATCTTGATTTCTCATAAAGTCATTAGCTTCCATTTGCTCCAGTCTAAATCTGAAGGAATGAATCTCCTCAGTGAGCTTTTGAGATTCTTTTTCCATCTGGCAAATTTGGCTTGTTAAGGCATTCTTCTCCTCATTGCCCTTTTGGGCCTCCTTTGCCATTTGAATTAGTCTATTTTTTAAGTGTTGTTTTCCTCAGTCAGGCTGTTGACCCTCATTTCATACTTTTCCTGCATCCTTCTCATTTCTCTTCCCAATTTTTCCTCCACTTCTCTTATTTGATTTTTAAAGTCCTTCTTAAGGTCCTCTATGACCTGTAACCCGCCCATATTTTCCTTTGGGGCTTTTGGAGGAGGATCTCTGACCTCACAATCCTCTTCCTGTTCTATGCTTCTATCCTCTTTGCCCCCAAAATAGGAGTCTAAGGTTGCATTTTTCTGTTTATTTTGTTTCCTTTGATAATTCTGGAATCGCCACAGCTACTGGTGTTCTGGGGTCCCTCCAGCCGGCTGCTGGCCTGGCTGCCCTGAGGCTAAAACCGAGGCTCAGGTGGACCTGGGCTTGGCTCTCCGTGCGCTGTGCACTGTGCTGCCGGCTCCCAGAGTACTTTGCTGGTCCTTCCTGCAGGGCTGCTGGGCTGTCCTCAGTGGGAGGTTAGCTTCTCTGTGTCGTTCTGTGGGTGCTGGGGCTCCAGAAATTGTTCAGAGTCCCTTTTTACATAGTTTGGAGGTGATCTGGGGGGAGAGTGCCTTGGATGCACTGTTTCTCACTTTATTGTATTTTTAAATATTGTGAATACTGTAAGTCATTATCGTTACTCTAATTTGCAGTATCATCAGCAATGTACAGGTACAATTTTTGGACAATCCCGCCTCTATCACATTTCATAATTTTGTAGGTTGGGTTTTTTTGGTGGCTAATTTGATGGGGTATCTGAAAGCATCTTATAAGTATGGGTGCTCCTTCCAGATTCCCTTTCCTCCCCCCCTTCCTTGTCCTCTTCCACTTCCTCCTCCACAGTTGTAATAATGGTGGATTTCATTGCTGATGATACTGCAATTTGAAGTAATAATAGTGACTTACAGTATTCACAATGAGAAATAAAACTGCTTGCACCTTTTGATATAACAACCACACTACTAATAGGAACATAGCCCAAGGATGTCACAAAAGTGAAAGAACCATTTTGTACAAAGATAATAATGGCTATGTTACCTCTAAAGCAAAATAATACAAACATTATAAATGCTCAATAGGGAGACAATTTGTACACCAATGGAGTACTATTAGGAGTAACAAATATAAGGGATATGAAAAAAATACAGCTAAACAGATAATCATTAAGTAATTTAGAGTGAGGAAAGCAGGACCTGAAGAACAAAAGCAGGCATGTATAAATGAATAGACAATCAAAAAGATCAGAAGAGGAAAGTGAGAGCTCAATTGACCAGATGTCATCATACTTAAGTACATTTGAATTATAAATGGTTTCCCATGTCTCTTACATTTGTATTTGTCATATAAAGTCGCCCATAAGAAAAGCTGTGACAATTTGGTGTATCCATAATTTCATATGTGTAAATAAATAGGAGTTTGATTTTTTTTAAGTTTTTTTAAGTCCATGTTTAACTATTGGCATATATGAAAGCCTTCCTTCTGTGTGAGCTCATCCAAAACATCTCCTTTTAACTGCAGGTTTAAGAAAAAGGTTGATTGCTGAAAGTCACTTTATCAGAATACTGATAGCAAGGTGAAAATTACAAGATAACAAGATGGAAATTATAGCCAATTTTCAAAGGAAGATCAAATCAATTCTAGACAAGGGTTGGTAAGATATGTAAATAAGCATGTTGTTTTTAAAGCACAGGTTCTGAGCCTGCTTCATGCCCATTTCAATGGATATTTAATTTCCTCTTGTCTTTTTTGATTATATAATAGTACAACTGCCCCATTTGTTCACACCAAAGACACTCTTTACAGAACCTAAAGGTTTCTATTTCCTGGTCCACTCTCAGTAATAGGTGCAAAAATTGATTTATTCTCCACAAATAAGAAGATACTTTCCTCCTAGTAGAGTTTGACATTTTAAAGTGGATATTAGCTCACTCTATGGGGAGAAATCTATTAAGAGACAGATTTCCTACCTAAAAAAAAGATGTGATGGTCAGAAGAAGTCACCAGGGTCTACCACTGCCTATCTAATTCAGATGGGGGAAGCACATATATATTTCTTCTCTTTAATCTATCCCTATAGACTTGAAAAAGAGTCTGCTTTACAGCTTCATTTCCATAGCCAGTCAGTGAGACAGTGGAAACACCAACACTGCTTTATTCTAGGAAGCTGCTCTTGGCCTTTGATGAACTATTTCCAGAAGATTAGGTAAAAATATTGAGAGCCTCACCATGAAATGCCGGTTTGTGAGAAAGTTCCACTTCATTTGTTGTTTACCTTTTGATTTTGCACTTTTGTTTCTACTTTTTATATTTCCGATAGACTTATTCCCTTTGGCAGTCTTCATTGCTATTCTTTTAAACTCTGGAGCATACCTTAGAAGAAAATATGATAAACCCTGAAGGACTGGGGGTCAGAATGCACAGGCTCTTGTCCCCACTCTTCTAAGACAGTAACCTCACTTCTCTGGATCTCAGCTTTCTCATCTGTAAAGTGAGGGAATTAAGTTGCATTATCACTGAAGGTTCCTTTCAATTCTTAAATTCTGTTTTTATAAGCCAAGGTAAAGAGGAGCTTGAGTTCACGTAATAGGACTAACTTAAGGAATTAAGTATGCTCAACCTGGAGAAAATGTGGGTAGGAAGGGGTCAGGCACGAAGGTTGTCTTCAAGTATTTCAGGGCCATCATATGAAGAGGTTTTGGATGTATTCTATTGGGCAGAACCAGGAGTAACAGGTACAGATAACAGAGGCTAATATATGCTCAGTGTAAGGGAAAATGTCCTAACAATTGGAAGTGTCCAGATATAGAATGAGCAGCCTCTGAAGTCCTGATTTCATGACAGGCCTTCAAGTGAAGACAGAAAAATTGCTTTATTGAGTATGTTATATAAGGGATTCTTCTTACTTGTTTATGGGTTGGACTAGATGAATGTTAAGGGCCTTTCCAATTCTGAGATCTAGTGACCTGGCGATCTCTTTCCCCCCTCAAAACCAGAAAGACCTAGGGTTCAAATCTTGCCTCAAAAAATTTACTGGCCATGTTATCATCCATTTAATTTCTCTGTGGTTCAGGCCAGTTCTCTAAGACTCTAAGTTGCAGATGAGTTGTGTCTGAGGGAACTTCCATACTAGGAGTTTCCAATACTGGAAACAGCACAAGTCCAAATGAAAAAGGTGAACAGAGAAATAATAATAAAATATAATAGCTAACATTTATATAGATCTTCCCATGTGCCAGGCATTGTACCAAGCACTTAACAAATATTATATCTTTTGATCCTCACAACAGCCCTAAGAAGTAGGGGCTATTAATATCTCTATTTTACAAATGAGGAAACTGAGGCACAAGGAGGTTAAGTGATTTTCCCAGAGTCACACAGCTAATAAGTATCTGTGGTTGGATTTGAACTCAGGTCTTCCTGACTCTAGGACCAGGGCTCTATCAAATATACCATCCAGCTATCATATAAACAAAAAAAGGAAAGGAAAGGAAAGGAAAGGAAAGGAAAGGAAAGGAAAGGAAAGGAAAGGAAAGGAAAGGAAAGGAAAGGAAAGGAAAGGAAAGGAAAGGAAAGGAAAGGGGAAAAAGTTTACAAAAACAAAGGTCAAAGGGTCACTGGGGAATCTGACTCCCTTAGAATTCCATTTTGTGAGCCTTCTATCACTGGCTCACACAGTAAATGGCTTCGCTTTCTGTTTGGTAAAAGCAAGAGATCGACCATTGTAGGATAAACAGCTAAATGTAAACAAGCTTTCTCTTTTCCTTTCTCTCTCCAAGACTTCCTTTTTCCTTTCTTTCTTTTCTCTACACAGTTCTTCAGGTATGTTTATGAGGCACTTATCACTGAATAATTCAAGCATCCAAGCCAGGAGGAAAATAGCCCAGTGCTATCAGGGGGGTATATTTCCCACTTGATCTAGGGAGGAACCGAAAGAAAATAGAGAATGAACAAAGATTATGGAATGGTGGCAGTGTGAACTTAATCAGGTATTAAATTCTAATTTTCAGAAATATACCTCCTTCCTCGTGGCAAAGAGGCAGAAATCTCCAAGAGTGGATGTTATATATAATGTCAGATGTAATTCCCACTTTGGTTGTTTTAATTAATTGGTTTTTTCTTTGTCACCAGGGAGGATTAGGTGAAGGATCACCTTCCCTCTTGCACCCATGACTGGAATATTAAGACAAAAGGCATCAAAAATACATTATTTAATGAAAGAGAAAAATACATACATTTTAATTCTCTAATATCAGCTATGGTGTATCAAACCCAGTGACCTCACCTGATTCATAAGATCATAGATAAAGAGCTAGGTAAGATTGTAGTGATCATGTCCAATCCCTTCCTATTACAGATAAGTTAACTGAGGTTCCCAAGTATGAAGAAGTTATTCAAGGTCACACAGGTATTCAATAGGAAAGGACAGATTCAAACCCAGGTCACCCATCTCTAAAGCTAGTGCCTCTGGGATAGAAAATTCTTGTGAAAATTTAAGCATTAAATAGAAATATCAGTTATAATTCTCTTCTCAGCCTCATACCCTGAAGGAAGGGTTCTTAAGTGTTCCTGAGTCATGGACCCCTTTGGCAGTCTGGTGAAGGTTATCAGCTTCTTGTCAGAATAATGTTTTAAGTGCATAAATTAGAACACATAGATATGCAAAGGATACAATTATAGTGAAATAATTTTCTAAAAAATATTGTTGTTTCTGTTGTTGTTGTTGTTTAATTCATGGACACCATGTTAAAAATGTTAGGCTAATCATTGTCAACAGATCTGGAACAAAGAAAATTCTTACCACAGTCTGATGCCCCAGATAGTCTAGAATATTCCATACAAGTTTCATTTCAGTATAACCTGTTTGGTTTAAAGGTAACAAAGTATTAAACTTT
Organism: Gymnobelideus leadbeateri; assembly: GCA_011680675.1. Classification (NCBI taxonomy): domain Eukaryota; kingdom Metazoa; phylum Chordata; class Mammalia; order Diprotodontia; family Petauridae; genus Gymnobelideus; species Gymnobelideus leadbeateri. Next base: position 120,614 of record WOXC01001380.1, on the reverse strand, counting down.
ATGAAAAATGGATGCTTCCTCTTGGCTACTAAATAGTATTTTTTTATATTGTGAACTGAAGGTTCTATCTGACCAGTAAGTCTCGAATGCTTCAGTCCTAAAGGGTAGAGTTGTTGGTTTTTTTTTTTTAATAATGATTATAAATTACATTTCTCTAGCATTTTTGAGTTGAGTAAGTGCTAGCTTACCAACAAGCATATAATATATCTAGGTCAGTTTTATTATCCTTAGGATAACAACATTTTACTGTTGTTGTTCATTTATTTCAATTGCGTCTGACTCTTGTGATCCCATTTGAGGTTTTCTTGGCAAAAATACTGGAGTAGTTTGCCATTTGCTACTTCAGTTCATTTTGCAGATGAGGAAACTGAGGCACATAGAGATAAATAATGTGCCAGGTGTGACACAGCTAGTCAGTATCTGGGGTCAAATTTGAACTTAGGTCTTTCCAATGCCAAGCCTGTTGCTCTATAAGCTGCACCACCTAGCTTCTCTAATAATATTTTACAGGGGAGTAAAGTGAGACATGAGAGGTTAAACCATTTGCCAAATCATACACCTAAGGATGCTTTAGAATGAGAAGTTAGATACAGATCCTTTATCCAAAGTCTAGTGGGTTTTTTTCCACCATACCTCCAATGAAAGGCCAAATATGTTCTAAAAAGGCTACCACTAGTGAATCTATACTGGTGCAATCCCATCATGTTATTTGTGACAAAGCAACTCCATTGGGTTGAAGAAGCCATAGCAGGGTATGTCTCTAGACCTGACTTCAAAGGCTCAGTGAGGGGAAAATTTGAGTAACCAAAATCCAGTATCTTCTAATTAAAGAATTTTGGAGCTGGAAGAGACTTTAGAAATCATACAAAATGCTGATTTCAAAATAAGAAAGCATGGCTTGGCTCTCCTATGACTTATAGGAGTCACTTGGCAAGTCACTTACCTCTCCATGCCTCAGTTTTCCTATCTGTAAAAGGAAAGGATTGGACTAGAGTGTCAAGATTGGATTAGATGGTCTCTTAGATACCTTCTAGCTCTAAATACTATGACTTAATCATTCAAAATAGCATCATACCTGCCCATCAACTGGGCATGGCTGGACAAGTTGTGGTATATGAATGTAATGGAATACTATTGTGCCATAAGAAATGAGGAGCAGATGGACTTCATATTTACCTGGAGAGGCTTATACAAATTGATGCTGAGTGAGAAGAGCAGAACCAGGAGAAATTTGTACACAATTACAGACACAATGTATGTGTGATGACCAACTTTGATGGACTGGACTCTTCTCAGCAATGCAGGGTTATAAGACAACTCTAAAAGACTCATGATGGAGAAGATGTCTACATTCAGAGAAAGAATTAGAAAGAACAGAGTTTGAATGCAGATTGAAGCAAATTATCTGCTCTTTTTCTTTTTCTTGTTTGGTTTTGTTTCCTCTTTCCCATTGTTCATTCCATCCATTACAATCCTTCTTTATTATCTGACTAATGTCTAATGTGAAAGTATTTGGAGATCCTATACTTGATTGTATACCTCAATGTGGGGGGAGGAGAGAGAGGGAGAGAAAATTTGAAACTCAAGTTATTGTGGAACTGAATCTTGTAAACTAAGTAAGCAAACAAATTAATAAAGACCCAAAAAACTTTAAATAGCATTTATCACAATTGCATTTATCACAGTTTGTGCCATAGAAAGCTGCAAGGGAAAAAATATTTTTCCTTTCCCAAATTAGGCCTCAGGAGCTCTAAACAATCTAATATTTATAGATGTTTTGACAGACTAATGAAAAGAAAAATATACCTCAGAAGAATATCTATATTTTGAAATGAACATGGAAATGTGACAAAGAGTAAGTCAATGAATGAGTCAAGAAACCCCACTCAGTTCAACAACAAACATTCATTTAAGACATTCTTGTTATACATCTGGCACTAGGGATGAGAATGCAACAATGAAAGCAGTCCCTACCCTCAAGGGGATTATATTCCATAGGACAAGGGTGAGGTGGAGAGATATAAACATATAAACTCTTTTTGAAACAAATCTTAGTAAAAAAAATGCAGCAATATGTACAAAAAATATTCATTATAACCAAATTGTATTTGAGAGGGGAGAGGAGAAGGAGAAGAGGGAGGAGGAGGAGGAAGGAGGATAAAGGAGGAGGAAGAAGAAGGAGGAGGAGGAGGAGAAGGAGGAGAAGAAGAAGGAGGAGGAGGAGGAGGAGGAGGAGGAGGAGGAGGAGGAGGAGGAGGAGGAGGAGAAGGAGAAGGAGAAGGAGAAGGAGAAGAAGAAGAAGGAATAATCCATATTCTCAAAAAGTTTAACGTTTACATTGCAACTGGGTAGACAGTATGTATATACATAAATGTATACAGAAAAAATATAATGGCAATAAATATTTAATGTTGAAGCATGCTGTGCACCTCTAGAGTAAGAACTGATAGTGTCTGAATACAGACTCAACCGTGTATTTTTCATTTTCTTTCTTTCAGTCTTTTGCTTTCATTCTAGTCTTCTTGTAAATAATGACTAACGTGTAAATATTTTACATGATTGCAAATGTATAACCAATATCTGATTGCTTACAGTCTCAGGGAAGGGGGAGGGGAAGAAGGGAAAGAGGGATAGAATTTGGAACTCAAAACTTTTTTTTAATGTTAAGGGGCCGCTAGGTGGCGCAGTGAGTAAAAGTGCTGACCCCCGAAGTCTGGAGGATCCAGGATCAAGTCCGGCCTCAGAAAATGAGCACCCACACATAAATAATGACTGGCCGTGTAACCTTGAGCAAATTACTTAACCCCAATTGCTTTTAAAAAGAAATGTTAAAATGTGTTTTAACATGTAATTGGGGAAAAACAAAATATATTAAATTTTTAAAAACAAAATGTAAGAGAGGTTAAAAAAGAGAGGAAAAGCAGTAGCAATTATGGAGATGAGTCAAGGTTTTGTATAGAACAAGAATTCTTCAAATGACATCAGTGAAATTGATTTTTAAAAATATTTATAACTATATTTCGGCCTGCCTCATTTTCTTTGTAATCCTATGTATTTTATTTTGTGCATCTAAAAAGAGTTATTCTGAAAGGGGGTTCATTGGCTTCACTAGACTATCAAAGAATCTTGAGTACACAAAAAGAATCCCTGAGGTAGGTAGTGGTGCCTGAGCTGTGTTTTGAAGGAAGAGGAAGCTTTTCAGTAGGTAAGGAAGGAGTGCTTTCCAGGCATGGAGGATGGCTAGAACAAAGACACAGAGACGGTGAATGTGTGCTATGTGTGAGGATGAAAGGAAGAGAAGGCTAGGATGTCTAGACGGCACCACGTGAGAGGGAGAATAATGTATAAACATAATGCACTAGAAAAATAGATACGTTGGGGCCAGGCTGAAAAAGGTTTTAAAAGCTTGAAAAACATAGTCAATGTGTGTGGACTGGTTTTGTTGTATTTCTTTTTTCCTCTCTTCCTTTACTTATTTTTTGGCTTGTTTTGTTTTTACATTGGATAAAAGAGGAGGAAGGATAGATCTGAAAATAAATGGTGACCTAAAACCAAAAGATTTTCTTTATAAAGCCTCCTAATTCTTACTATGCATCATGTCTCCCTTTATCTTCTAAGCAAGACACCTATCCTTACAGAAAGTAACTTAGGCAGGTCCCTCCCCAGGATATGTGTCCCTTGACTTGTTATGACTTTTTGAAAAAATGTCACTGTGCCAACTCTCTCTTCACTGCTGGAATCTGGAGACTGCAGCAGTTTCTGTCCAAAGGTTTCAGAAAGCTTTAGTTCTGAGCTGAGGAAACAGAAGGGGTCTCATTGAAATGACATCCTGTGGAAGTGACCTAAGCTGCATAGTTCAAAGGAACCCTGCCTAGATGCTGGAAACAGCTGACTGCATTGGACTTTCACACATTAGCAAGTTTCAAATTCATATATTTATGGATGGGTATTAATAGGAATTTCCACGGTAACTTTTCTTTCATCCAGCTGGGTAATTTGCATGACACTCTTTCAATCGTCCCCTGGATTAAGTAGCTATAACTGGCTGTTGTGAATGACCCGTGGGAACACAATTGCATTTATCACAGTTCGTGCCATAGAAAGCTGCAAGGGAAAAAAATATTTTTCCTTTCCCAAATTAGGCCTCAACACCTCAAAACAATCTAATATTTATAGATGTTTTGACAGACTAATGAAAAGAGAAATCTTTGCATGGCAGGATAAGTGCCAGCTTCTAGATATGTGAGAAGTGCAAGGTGATAATATATTCGAACCAGACAAATATGGTAGTCGGCTATGATTATAACATTTGACTATCATGAAAAATTGAGGTAGTATATCAGCCATTTTATATGTAGATCCCCCAACTGATCAAATCATCTTTATGTTTCTGCTAGACTCTAATATTCTTTAGATTTCTCTCCCAATTTTGCTCCCTCATATCATAATTACTCAACCTATAGTGTAATTTGGATCTGGTTTTCAAATTACTCATTTCCAATGGGCTTTGCATATGAATCAAGTCCACATTAGGGACATCTGGAGAAATGGCAAAAGAGGATTGGTTCTCAACATTCTGGTAGATAACAATGTGGTTGATCTTCTCTCTGGAACATCTTTATCCCTGATGATAAAGGCTCCCTGAAAGACAACAGAAGAAAGGGGAAAGTACATTTTCCAGCTACTAGGTGGCTACCAAATTGTCAGCATTCTTTCAAATCTGCCACTTAAAACAGATGAAACTTGCAATGCACAGCTGGGTTCCCTTGGTTTTTAAGACTCAGTTTCCTCTCTGGCTCGTTGATCTGGTCAGCATGGGAGTTCTCCCCACCCCTGCTTCCTACACTATTCAATTCAGAGTACCCAGTAAGTGCCATGCACTGTGTTAAATGCTGAGAATACAAATAAGAAAAAGAAAAACAGTCCCTGTCCTCATGGAGCTTACTATCTAATGGGGGAAGACAAGACACAAAAGGAAGCTGAAAAAGTGGGCCAGGGGGTACCCAGCAATGGGTCATCTTGTTCTAAGGAGCTGAAACCAGGCAGGGCTGCAGGTAGAGAGTGGAGTCTCTATCATCTATCAATACTGTATCCGTGGCTTTCACAGAGTCCCCAAAGGGGTTCAACCCAGCACAATCAAAGCTTCTCACTGAGACTTTCAACATTCTGTGGGTACCTGGGATGTTCGTGCCCCACCCCTTTTTGAGTCATTGTCATATGGTCAACAATTATTGCTAAAAGGATTACTATGTTCCATGAGTCCAGTGAGTCAGAGGACCTGAATTCAAATTCTACCTGTCCCATTCTACTTTGGCAAGTCGCCTCATCATGTTAGTGCTCTTGATTCTACCCCCACAAAAAAGTGCATTCTATTTACTTTATAAATATCTTGTACAAAGAGATAGATCAGCCCAATAAACATAGCACAAGACTTGAGATCAGGAAGACAAGGGCAAATCCATCCAAGGGCAAATCAGACATTTACTAGCTGATTGCCCCTGGGCAAGTCACTTAAGCATCATTTGCCTCAGTTTCCTCCTTTGTTAAATGAGAATAAAAATATCATCTGCCTCCCAGGGATGAGGTAATATATTCAATAAACATGTATTAAGCACCTACTATGTGTCTCAAGGAGCTTCAAATCTAATGGGGAAGATGTATGCCAGGCACTGCGCTAATTAATGTGTAAAACCTTGCTTAATACATGCAAACCTTAAACCCTATATAAATACTTGCTATTATAATCATCATCATCATTATATTTACTGTTTGCCAGACTACAATATGCTCAGTACTGGCAATACAAACAAAAACTAAAAATAGTTCCTGCCCTCAAGAAGATTACCTTCCATTAAGAGAGAAGATACGGTTCATTACTGCATAAGAAACATCGAACTGAGGGTCAGGGGGTCTTGATTTTTAGTCACCCTATGAGGCTGCTATTACAGGCATTATGTACCCCCATTTTACAGATGAGGAAATTGCCTTTCCTTTGGTTACTGAGCTAGTGAAGTATCAGATTGAAGATTCGAATTCAGTTCTCCAATTCAAGTGTTGATCCTCTTTCTATTATTTATACCTGTGATCTGTCCAAACAAATTTATTTACAAAGTGTTTGCCTAAAAAAAATCCTTGGTGGTATGAAATTATCTCCTTTATAGATGCACCTAACTGGTTTCCTTGAATTTCCTCCTAAACATTCACTCTCATTCATTTGCTGTCACTCAGTCCCCACAAAAGCTAGAGACTACTGCAGGGGAGTGGAAGGAGAAGAGAGAAAGAAGAAGAATGGCACCAAAGGTACCCAGAGCTTAGGGAAATAAAAGAATCCTTTGATCTCTAAAACTCACATGGCCACAACTGCTGGAAGAGCCAGGACTCATGTGGACATACCCCTCACTGCTTCTCTGGGAGCAGAGTGTTGGGGGGGAAGGGAAGGAGGTAGTTGATCAGAACCTGGGATAACTGCAGCTATATATATATATACATATACATATATATAAAACATGCTTACTTTTTAATTTTCTTATTTTTAATATTTCTATTTCTAAGTTATGTGCTTCTCCAGGCACAGAAATGGAGAGGACAATCCAACAGAGACAGGGTGCCATGGACAAAAGGAAAACTCCCCCACTACTCCCACCATCACTGCTATAGGAGCAGAAGGGAAGGCAAGAGGAAATCATGTTTCACTAGTTCTGCACTGTGGTGCAAAGGCATATCTCTCCCATGCCAGTTAACGGCTCTGGATCTTGGTGAGTGGGTATTAAAGCAGAACAGAGTTGGCCTGATGTTTATGTTATTCCTTCCCACCTGGAGATTGTGAATTTATTTCAGGTTCCTTCTTCTGAGAGAGTAGAATGGGTTGAATACAAGCCCAAGGAAAGGCAGGAGGCTCCACAGCTTCCTCCTGTTTCCACAATGTTCCTTAGGATAGAATGCTGCCATCATTCTCCTTCACTTTCTTCTTGGGCTTCATTGGAAAACAAGAAGAAAAATCACGGTACTTCCAATAACCCTGGAGGCCCTGAAGAAGCTGCTGAAATATTCCTCCAGGCCAGTCACTTGCTACATAATGACTTCAGCTTTCACTTTTCATTAGGATTAGGCAAGCAGAAAAAGAAACACATTCCCAGGCCTTTCATTCAAAGCTCTGGCTGGAGCTCTGACCCAATAGCCTGGGAAATCCTAGCAAAGATATTTTCATGACACCTTCTTTCATCATGCCCTTTAATAAAACACATGACCAAGTCTTAAAGAGCACTGAAAGCAACTCTCATTAGTAACGAAAATCTTCATCCAACTTAGAATGTGTGCTCCTTGAGGACAGGAGCTGCTTAGCTTTTTGCCTCTGCATCCCTGGTTTCTAGTGCAGAATATTTATCTGCAGTATGTGTATAATAAATCCTTGTTTGTTGATGGATTGACCCATCAATTCCAACAAATACAAATTCAACAAATGTTTATTAAATGTCTTGTTCAGTGCTGTTCTAAGGTCTACAATGTACATGTGCCCCAGGCTGGGGTGTCATGGAAGCCTTTGGTGGTCTGTCCCAGGGAGCCTACAGATCTCTTTTCGGAATCATGTTTTTAAATGGATAAAAAAATGGAGGGCATTGCAAGGACACCAAAGGTTAGTGAAAATAAAGATTTAAGTCTTGTTTTTCCCATGAAAGTTCATAGACTCCCTGAAATCTATCCATGGATCCATCCCCAATTTAAGAACCCCTGAGGCCAGGGGATGGATGGGATAGAAAGCTCGAAATAAGAGAAAGTCACTGGATTTCAAGAAATTGGAAGGAAGGGAAGGAAGGAAGGAAGGAAGGAAGGAAGGAAGGAAGGAAGGAAGGAAGGAAGGAAGGAAGGAAGGAAGGAAGAAAAGATGTTATTGTGCCCATTTCACAGTTGAGGAAACTGAGACAGACAGAGCTTTAATGAATTACTTGCCCAATGTACACAGCTAGTAAATGTCTGAGGTCATATTTGAACTCAGGTTTTCCTGACTCCAAGCCCAGCACTCTATCCACTTCATGACTTAGGAGGAAAACAAGACACCATCAAGGCACTCAAATATTCTAATGGGCCAGAAATCCAACTGATCTTTTCATTCCCTCCCCCTTGCAGATTCATCCATGCCTGCCCATCCCATGTGACTCTTGTCCAAGTGCTCCCATAGGACCAAAAAGACTTTATTTCTCTTGAAACCACACACATACCCTTGGAACATAAGCCTTGTGACTGTGTCCTTACTGCCTCCTGTCTCTCTTAGACTTAACAAGAAGCAGAGATGTGCATCCAGGGTCACACACTAGTTCAAATGAACACAGCTACCCAGTGTTACTATGCTTGATGGTCTAATGTTCTGAAGTCTCAGGAAGGGACCCCATTTCCTCATATCCTGGATGTTTATACCCAGGTCACCAGGAAGTTACATAAATTAGTCAGCCTTAATCCCCTGAGCCAATGACAGTTTTTTAATACCTTTTCAGAAAAAAAAAATACTAGCTTAACTGGAAATTTGCATGAGGGATGGAGGATATTGTCCCCAACCGCACTCACTGAACCTGAGTCAAGAAAAAAGCTTTAAAAACCGTGAGTATAGCCTTCATTATTAGGGAATGAGTGAGGGTCAAGAGATAAATCAAAACCCTTGAATGTAAAAAATATATACCAACTGACATACCTACTCCCACTGAATCAATGGGCTTCATTTGATTTTTTGTTCAGTACGAGAGCCAGTTGTTGGTAGATAACTTGTAGTTATCTTTCAAAGCTCCCTAATAAGATACAAGATCATTACAAAGATGTCAATAAAAGTTGGTTTGGCCCAGATATCTCATTTGGCACTCAGTATAAGTGAGGGTTCACTGGGAACAAACTAATTACTAATTTAGCATGGGTTGGCCTTCCTTATAAATGGTTCCTTGACAATAGAGAAGAGTCTATTCACCAATATGTCTAAATCTAAATACCGTTTCCTCCTTGACTGATACTATTATAACTTGGTTGCTGAAAATAGATTTGGGGGAGAAGGGAAAGTAATACTTTTTTTTTTTAAATGAGAAAGTTAAAAGGTAAATATGTCCTATAAAGAGTCTGTGAAGTTTGTATATTTAAACACATATGAGTTCCTTTCCATCTGAGAATGCTTTGTTGGCAGCATGCCTTCCTGAGCACAGAGGGATGAAATCCCAGCCCCTGACTTGAAAACAACAGAGAGCTGATTGGGAATCCCACCTCTCAGACATGCTTGCTTTGCCATCACTGAAGACCCTGAGATGTTTGAGCCTCAGTTTCCTCACCTCTGAAATGGGGATAATAATACCAATAAGTGTTTATCTTATAGGGTTGTTGAAGAGTGACGAGGATAATATAATAGCTCTAGTATTTTACAAACCTTAATGTATTTCCTGAATGTCAGTTATTATCACGGCCATCACTGCCTTCAGTATCCACCTCTGTGGGGCTGAGGTAAGGCCCAAATAAGATCCCATACGTAAAGCATGTTATAAATGCCACTTTCCATCATCTTCATCATCGTAGTTATTGGCCCAGATGTCAACAGTGCACATCTAATAGCTGTCAAGGAACAAAATAAAAATTACATTTACATCATCAATAGGAAAATAACTAACAATACCCACTTCCATTTTATTTAGCTTTTAAAGCTTACAAATCACTTTCCCATAAGATAAGTAGGCCAATGTCATTATTCCCACTTTACAGATGATGAAAGTCAGTGTCACAGAGAGCTAGTGACTATCTGAGCATTACTCACCTTGTGAGCAAAATAGGACTTGGATAGAGGTCAAAGTCCCAGGTAAGATCCAGCCGTAAGTTTCTCTGAAGTCCATTCCATTTCCAGCAAGCTGGGCCTGGTACAGGTTCAGGGAATGAGTTTCAGAACTGGAAGGTTGTTCCGTATGAAAGTATGTTAGTATGTCCTACTTCCTTCCTTCCCTCCTTGCAACTCCTTGAAATCCAATGACTTTCTCTTATTGCTAACTTTCTACCCCATCCATTCCCTGACCCCCGGGGTTCTTAATTAAATTGGGGGTTGGATCCCAGGCATTTTGACACCTCATCAAGTTCATCCTTCTATTGCTCATGAACATTTAAAATCATCATAAAATCATAGACTGCAGTTTAGTCCAGGGGTTCTCAGCCACGGTGTTTGAACTATTTTTAAAAAGTGTTTTGGTGGCTGCATTTCCATGTAATTGGTCTCCTTTGTAATTTTATGTTTTTTACTTTCTAGATTTAAAAATATTATTCAGAGAAGGTCATATGTTTTATTAGAATACCCAAGGAGTCCATGACCCAGAATAAAGGATAAAGATCTCTTAAATTTGGAAAGGATCTTGGAGGTCATCTAGGACAGCTATGAAGGAAACTGAGGCCAAGAGAAGTTTAAGGGCCTTGCTCAAGGTTATACATGTAATAAGTGGTCTTAGCACCCTTTCCTTTGCAAACATAATGAGTCCATCTCCAGAACTTGGCCCCAAAGACCTCCAGTGCCATGTCCAAGGTCACACACATAGTAAGTGGCCCATCCTGATGCCACCATATTGATATAGTAAGGAGTGGCTTTTGCCTCTTTTTGTAACCCCAGGGCTTAGCATTGTGCAAGGCATGGAGTAACCATTTAATTTATTGATGATGATGATATTTTGATTCCGATTTTAAAACAGAGACCAGGGATCTCACATGTAGGACACAGAGAAGTCTTCTACCTTCCAGTCAAGAGTTGTTTCCATTAAACAATTCTGCCTCTGCCTTATCACAGTATCACAGAGGGTGAGATGGAACAGTGAGGAAGGCTTGCTGTGAGTAAACAGGCTGGTTCAAATGACAAATCCGGCTTCCCAGGACCAGTCCTACAGCCCTGATATTAAGTCTGGGCCTTCTGCCATCCTTATATGGAAATGAACCAAAATCAAAACTGGTAAGGTAGTCAAATACTTCTCCATGGATTGACCTTTTCCCCAAGTGAATCTTCCCAGGGAAGCTTTTAAGGACAGGAAGAAACTGAATGTAAGGAGACCTTCCTGGGTATAAGGAGAGAACTGCATTCTGAATTCAACAAAAACTCAATGAAAGCAGGACAAGATGACAGTTATGTTTTGCTGTAACTTTCAAGTTGTTCAGCTAAAATCCTGAAGGTCTGGAGAGCAGTAAGTGATGCACAGAACAGGGAGCATACCTGTAACTGAAATCAGCAAAAATAACGCAAAACATTGCTTTATTGCTGGACTCCAGGACTGAGGTCCAGTAATAATAAACCAATTAAGTTATTATAAGGCCAAGTTAACAGAGTTAGTAGATTAAGGGGTGATATAGAGAGGGTCTGGGCTTTCAATTTTTTATTGTCTAATATTAACCATCACTTGAAATATGATTATACAAATGCATATTATATCCCGGTACATAATTCCACTTACATTCATACTATAGGTACAGGGACTATTTTAATGTCTGTCTTTGTATCTCAAAAATCTAGCCCAGTGTTTGACACAAAGTAAATGCTTCCATATGTGTTGGTTGATTCCATATCTCAGTATGTCCTTTATGATCTCCTTTTGTGGACCTACATGGGAAAAATATGGAATGAAAACATCTGACCATAGAAATCTTGGATAGTATTCTTTCACAAAGGTCCACGAAGTTCTCAGAGAAGTGAGCTGATTTAAACTTATTTTATTTCTAAAAAGATGTGCCATGCAATGGTATAGGCTGGAGGTGGGGAGGAAGAATATCACAAAATCTCAACAAATAAAAGAACATCACAGTTTAAAAAAAAATCACTGTTCTAGTCCCATGCTAGACAAACAAAAACTTTCTTCTAGCTCAACTCTTTCAAATCATTTATTATGATTAAAATGATATGGGGGGAGGAGGAAGGAAACAAAACCTGTGTGATTCTATTAGTATTCAGAACTCCTTGGGATGGGAACTCTTTCAACTAATTAAATTGGCAACTCATCTCCAAAGTATGGGCTTAGTGAGTTAGCTGGGCCTCTTAAAGGTTAAATTACTGCCCCAGAGTCATAAAACTAGTAGTATGCATCAGAAGTACACTTAAACCCAAACTTTCCTGATTCTACCATCCAAGCCTCCATGCACTACACCATGCTGCTAATACTCTTTAAAGCACATTTTATCTATTATCTCATTTGAGTCATATAAAATCCCCTATGAGACAGTCCAGGTAATCCAAGGAATATCATTGTACCCATTCTGCAGATGAGGAGATTAGGGTTCATAGATATAATCTGAGTTTCTAGATAAGCCTAGAGATATTGCATAAGTATATATCCACATGGACATCTAACTAAAAGGGAGTCATTGACAGTAATTTCTTCAATCTTGCCCATTCTTCTCCAAGGAAGACTATGATTCCTGCCTTGAAGGAAACAAGAAAAGGGGCCATGAGACTGATCACTCTCTTCTCTTCTGAGAAAAGGGTGCTGGACTAGAAATATATCTAGGCGGGCAGAGCCAAGATGGCAGAGCAGAAACAGCAGTTTCATGCAGCTCCAGCTCCCACCACTTCAAATTTATGTAAAAGAAGACTTTGAACAAACTTTGGAGCTACAGAACCCACAGAATGACACAGAGAAGCCAACCTCCCACTGAGGACAGCCCAGCAGGGAGCAGCCAGCACAGTACTCTGGGACCCAAGCCCAGCCCCGCTTAAGTCTGAGGTTTTAGCTGGCTGGAGGGACTCTAGAACACCAGCAGCTGTAGCATTTCCAGAATTATCAATATATAGATGCCAAGGACAAAGGGAGAGGTCAGGGCAGTTTGGACCTTGGGACCTACTAGGTGAGAGAGTACATCGACCTCTTGCCCCCAGGGCGAAAAGTCACTGAAGAGCCAGGTACAGCCTGCGCTACATTGTGGCTTCAGCTCCTGGCCTGTGGATTGTAGGGGGATCGGGAGACCAGTCTGGAGGGGAGGGGGCGTGGTTAATCATTCTTGCTTTAACCTTCTTGGATCTAGATTGCAGTCTGGGGTGGAGGTCTTAGGGTGTGTGACCAGCTTGCCAGAGCATGTGGAGGCTTCAGAGAAGGCACCCAACTAATACCTCTGGCAGCTGAGAAAACCCCAGCATTTGGAACGGAAGCTCCCCTGTCTGGTGCAGAGTCCTACTGTGGCAACAAGCCCAAAAGTCAAGTAATTAAGTGGCAACATGCCTAGGCAAAGGAAACAAAATAAACAGAAAAATTCAACACTAGACTCCTATTTTGGGGGCTAAAGAAGATCGAAGCATGGAACAGGAGGAGTACTGGGAGGTCAGAGATTCACTTTGCCCTAATGGTAAAGTCTAAGGGGGTATGGGAGAAGATATGGGAGAGAGTAGATTGGATGAGGGGATATCCTGTGGGACTGGTATTCTGGGGTGATGGGTAGGGGAAAAATGGGGAAAAACGTAACTCAAAATCTGGCAGTAATGAATGATGTAAACCAGAAGTTAATAAAGCATTTGAATGAAAAAATAAAAAATAAATATATCTATCTGCCCTCCTAAAGATTCCTGGTCTAAGGAGTCTCTAGGTTCAGAACAAAATCACTAACCCCTTTTAATTATCCCTTAAAGGAAGAGGGTAGGTAGCCTTCATCTCTAATTCACCAGTTTGACCTTTTCTCACCAAATGCTAATTACGCAAAAGATCATTATAAATAGTGAAAAGCAAGTAAATATATTTATCTAAGCAAATAGAAAAGAGAAACTGGAGACATAATGAAGTATAAAATATACCAGCAAATATACAGTGTGAATTAAGAGATCAAGTACTCTGATAATACCATAAACCTTCACATAGCTCATAGATAGACTAAATTTTAGGTAGCAATAAAATGAAATTTAATTAAACCAAAATGGAAGCTTTGATCTCACCCAAGGGGAAATCTGCCAAAATATCTAAGGAGGCAAACTGGAAGTCCAGGACATGTAGTAGACCCAGATTCCCTTATTTCCTTACCAGTCTGCTTCCAAAATCTCTCTCTCTCTCTCTCTCTCTCTCTCTCTCTCTCTCTCTCTCTCTCTCTCTCTCTCTCTCCCTCTCCCTCTCCCTCTCCCTCTCCCTCTCCCTCTCCCTCTCCCCCCCATTTCTGGAGTTGAACCCTACTAGAGAGTTTAACACCACACATGTCCTCTCAAAGACAGTATAAAGTTGTCTCCTATCAAAAGCTCTCCCATAAACTCTTCTCCTCACACTGTCCCACTGAATTGGATCAGCATTATCTCCACCAGTTCCATGCAAATTCTGCAAGCTTATCCAGAAATTATCCTGAAAATCCCATAGGCCTTCACAGAGAACATAGAGAGGCTAAACTTAGTGATAGGAGGAATTGGCTTCCCTGACCTTCCACAGATATATCCCTCACTGGTTACACATTTCTAATTTCTTTTTGGACCTGAGACACCATATAAATGAGGCTCTCACCTCTACTACGTTTGCATTATTTGGCTCATAGTTGGGAGCCCCAATGGATGAGTATGGGGCTCAAATTTATATTCTGTTTTCTTCAATAGGAACAAAAATATCCATTAGAAAAGCAAATTTAATGCCAACAGCTGAGCCATGGAGATCATGAACCTTCCTTAATAAAATAGCATGCTGTGCATGTTCTCTATGACATTTGTAATGGTGGATACCCAGGGTATGGAGGTAAACATTTTTGTTAGGGAAATAAGCAAAGCAATCAGTTCTCATTAAGGACAAGTAACATGTATGCCATCAGGTCCTAAAACAAAGGCATTTTACTTGAGTGATTTAAAAACACAATCTTTCTTTCTATTTTTTTATAGAGCTCACAACTCAGATTTTCTCAGGCTAAAAAACTTTTATTCTTTTAATGCAATTCCATGCATCTCACTTCCAAGGCATTTAGTGCTTACTGAATTGAAAGGGGGGAAAAGATCAGTATGGATAAGAAATGTGGACAGTTTTTACCCCTAGATCCCTAGAGTTGGTAGAAGTTTTATAGAGACTGTTACTGAAAACATGAATGTCCTTCAGATATCTTCTAGCCTCCGATGTAACACTGTAACTGATTATTACATGCTCACTCTCTCATGCAGTAGCCAAGCCTAGTTTTTTGGGTCTGTTCTAATTGCCAGAAGAACCTTTCTTACATCAAAATCTGCCCCTCAGTAATTTACACAAGTTGGTTTTTGCTATATGGGGCCATGTCAAAGAAGTCTAGGTTCTTTTCCATATGACCCTGCTTCGGTTACTTGAAGGTCCCTAACTATCCCCTCCTATTCTCAACACTATACACACAGGCAATTAACTGATCTCATAGAATCCAATGAGCTCAGAGACATCAGCATAGGACTCCTCCACTCTGTACCTTTAGAAAAAATAAGTTGGGGGGCAGCTAGGTGGCGCAGTGAGTAGAGCGTCGGCCCTGGAGACAGAAGGACCTGAGTTCGGATCCCACCTCAGACACTTAACGCACACACAAACAAAAACCTAGCCGTGTGACCTTGGACAAGTTACTTAACCCCAATTGCCCTCCAAAAAAAAAAAGCAAAAAAAAAAAAATAGTCCTGAGTCTATATAGTAGGCCCACTAAACTATGTCCCTTCAGCATCTTAAAAAAAAAAAAAAAAAGAAAAAATAAGTTGGTCATTCACCTTACTTTCTGTGGGTTTCAATGCTAGAATTTTAAGAAGGCCCTAGATATTGGATGATTGAGGGCAGAGCATTTTTTCTTGTGGTTTGGATCTTTGTAGTCTGCCATAATTCATTTCAATGGTGGCATCTTGAAGTAATTCAGCGAGGGCTCCAGCTGGGAGAAGACAATAGCTCCACTCAAGAGCCAGAGCAGGAAGGGACTGTGAAAGGCCCAGGGATGTTAAGCGACCTATCTATATGGTAAATGGTCAAAGTCAAGATCCAGTATGCTTTCCAGATGGCCAGTTCACAACCTCTCATCTGATATTACCAGTGAAAACCCTTTATACTTTCAAAGCACACCCCAAGGCTATGAAGTGCCCTTTTGTGACTTCTTTTTCCCTATGAAATTGTATTTAATCTTAACTTGAATCCTTTGGTCCTTCAAGCCATAGGAAATGGGGCTAGTTGTAAAGGAAGATAGGGAGAATTCTCCATTTAAAAATTAGCACCAATAATAAACCATAATTCCAGAGAACCAAATATGAAGCATGATACCTACCTCCTGCCAGACTTGTAATTGTATTAAAAGGCAGAATTAAATTTTCAGTGGGGCTGAAATGGGAGGAAGAGAATGCTACAAAAAATAAATAATAAAAAGTAAATATAGGTTTCATATAGATATAGATATAGTTACAGATATAGTTATAGTCACAGTTAGTTATAGTTATAGCTATAGTTGTTATTATGTTTGTCCGTTATTCTCGAAGGGGACCATGACATCAGGGAAGTGATGACATAACTTGCAGTTGACTTTGATTTGAGTGAGCGAGGGTTGTACAAAGTCACCAGCCTCACTCTCTCCTCCAGAGTCATCTGGGTCCAGTGGCTAGATATTTGTCAGGACAACTGGAGGTGACTCAGGATGCAATGGGAGACTCAGGCCCTTTTAGGTTAAGACCTTTTCAGGTTCTCACTTTAAGTGAGGTAACACCCATTCAGTGAATAGGCCTTTTAAAGAAGTGAGCCAATTTAATTGTAGATAGATAGATAGATAGATAGATAGATAGATAGATAGATAGATAGATAGATAGATAGATGGATGGATGGATGGATGGATGGATGGATGGGTGGATGGGTGGATAGATAGATAGATAGATAGATAGATAGATAGATAGATAGATAGATAGATCAAACTGGGAGAGGAAGACCCTCAGGGTTGCTGGTCAAAAGAGAAACAGTTACTATTGACATTCACTCTGAACAGAGAGGGCCCAAAGTGAGAGCCTGAAAAGGCCTTAGCCTAAAAAAGGCAAGGTCACCCATTACATCCTGGGCCATCTCCAGTCATCCTGATGAATATCTGTCCACTGGACTCAGATGGCTCTGGAGGAGAAAGTGAGGTTGGTGACTGTGCAGTCCTCCCTCACTCAAATCGAAGTCAACTGCAAGTCATATCATCATTCCCTGATGTCATGGGCCCCTTAGAAAATGAAGGACAAACACCACCAGTAAGTAGTCTGAGCTGCCTGAATTGGGAACCACACAGTCACTTGGATAACTCAGCTTTTCCTCTCCTTCTCCCTCTCCTTCTCCTCTCCAAAGGAAGGTAAATTTTGATGGCCACAAGTTGCCCAATTAACTTGAGGTTTACTGGAAAGATTCTTTCTTTTCTTTCTTCCTTCCTTCCTTCTTTCCTTCCTCCCTTCCTTCCTTCCTTCCCTTCTTTCTTTCTTTCTTTCTTTCTTTCTTTCTTTCTTTCTTTCTTTCTTTCTTTCCTCTCAAAGACCAAACATTAAACTCTGGAGATCATAGATTGGACCACAATAGGTCCCTGCTCAAGCACCACTTAATATAGATAGATAGATAGATAGATAGATAGATAGATAGATAGATAGATAGATAAATATAGATATATAGATATATAGTTATACACACATATGAATTGACATTTTGAAATTAGGGAAAAAAAGTTTGCATCTATTAGGATGGCAGCTAGGTGGCCCAGTGGATAAAGTTCTGGGCCTGAAGTTAGGAAGACTCATATTTCTGAGTTCAAATCTGGCCTCAGACACTTACTATCGGTGTGACCCTGGGCAAGTCATTTCACCCTGTTTGCCTGCATTTCCTCACCTATAAAATAAGATGGAGACAGAAATGGCAAACCACTCTAGTATCTTTGCCAAGAAAACCCTAAATGAGGTCACAAAGAGTCAGACATAACTGAAAAATAATCAAATAACCACAAAGATCCACCAAGTCAAATCAATCAAATCCAATGCAATTTAGGTACCCCCATGATGTAGAGTAAATGAGGACTGAACACAGTGAGTGTCCCTCTTTCTAATCCTTGCTGTCTCCTGTTGAAGTTTCCCTATTCTGGCCAAGGTCATTGTGCTTCTTACTCTTACTGATTATTAGCATTCGAGTAGGAGTATGACCAATTAATTTGTGAGGGTTTTAAAATTAATTTAACCTTAATTAAGCTTACTTCTTTTTGATATACAGCCATAGCCTCCACCCTCATCCTAGAAATAAATGCCTCAGAAGAACTCACAAGGCAAAGGAAAACCTCAATGGCTAATGTGAAGTCCCCACTGTCTCATCATTGCCAATATCAGTGGCAAATTTATGAGACATTCTAAAGTGGTCATGATTATCAGCAGTACTCCATGGAATGCCAAAGCAAGTAAATTACCCAATAAAAAGCACCTTGCTTGTTCAGGTGAAAAATTCTAGGGCATCAGAGTGCTATTAGTACATAGGAAGAATATACTAAATCAATTTGCTGACCCCCAGATGGTCATAGACACATAATAGATGTATATTAGTTGTTTTTTACCCTCACAGGTAGTTTGATTCATCTCACTCACAAAAATCACTTTAGAACCTTCTGCTTTCCTGCTCCTAAATACGTGTAACACTATTGTACAATGGAAGGCTTTCTGATCTTGGAGGTGTGAGATCAAAGTTCAAAATCCCGTTCAGCCACTTAACTGTGTGAGCTTTGTTAAGTTCCTTCCCCTTTAATGGGACTCAGTTTACCTATCTCTAAAATGAGAATTTGGATTAGATGATATAGATGATGATTATCTATAATCCTGTACTATATCATAATCCTATATTAATTCTGTGCATCTCCCTTATTCCACTGACTCTTCTAATTCACCACCTTTAACTTCTATCTGCAATATCAGATAGGTCCACTCTACCTGGCCCTAGCCACACAATGCCATGACCCACTAGCCTTAAACCAGCATTCTGGAAGACTCTCCAATGGGCCACCAAACTCAATATCCTTTCTTCACTCTTCATTCCCTTTGATATCTCTCTTAATAGAGTTTAACACCATTGATGACCACTCTCTCTGAATCTCTCAACTACTTTGGTTTTTTTGATATGATATTCTCTGAATTTTCGCTCTTGCTTCTTTTAAAATTTCAGTCCCTGGCCTTTCTTCCTTTTCTTACCTCTTAGAAGTAGATCCTCAGGGCTACTAGGTGGCATAGTGAGTAGAGCACCAGCCCTGGAATCAGGAGGACCTGGGCTCAGACCTGTCCTCAGACACTTGACACACACAAAAAAACTAACCGTCTGACCTTGGGCAAGTCACTTAATCCCAATTGTCCTACCCTCCCCCTCCAAAAAACAAACAAACAAAATGAAGAAATAGATCCTCTCCAAATACTATGCTTGTCCCACTGCGCTTTTCTCCATGTATCATCTTCCTAGATCTCAGTTGTCAATCCTTTCAGCCTTACTTATCAGTTCTATGCAAATAACTTCTGAATCTGTATTTCCATCCTATAACAAGACACTGGAGAGGCAGTAAGGTTGCAAAGGTGAATGCTAGCATAACCCCTGTCCTCAATGAATTTATGATCTACTAGAAAGAAGAGAATATGACAAGCAGATATATCAGTATAATTCAGAGTATATTGGAGGCAAAGGAACAATTCATAAAGGATCAATTTCATCTGGAGGGCTTAGGGAGGATCTCATGGAAGAAGAGCCCTGTGAACTGGTCCTGAAGGAAGGGTAAAGAAGCAGATAGAAGGGAGTACCTTCCAGACCTATGAGATGATCCATTCAAAAACAGAAGCAGATGTCAGCTTGAGATTTGGGAACTGCTAGTGGTTCTGTTGGTTACAATCAATCAAAAATTATTTATCAAATGCCTAATATACGCCAATGATTTTCCTAGAGTTGAGGTCTGCTCCTGTAATTCCCTTACTCAAACTCCATTGGCTCCCTATCACTTCCAGGATCAAATACAAATTGTTCTGTTTGAAACCCTTCATAGCTTAGCTTCCTCCCCTTCCAATTTTTTTCACATCTGACCATAATGATCTATCTTTGGTTTACAAGAGATGGACAAATGACCATCTTTTTATTAGTTATTCCATAGCCATAATTAATAAAATGATTAATTACCCAGAGATTATGTCTCTCCAATTTTTCCTTTGTCATATTATTCACTTCTCTAGCTTCCTTAAAGTCTCAACGAAAACCCCATCTTCTGCAGGAAGCCTTTCCCAAGCCCTCTTAATCCTAATGTCTTCCATCTCATAATTATTTCTTTTTTATACTGGACACAACTTCTTAGTAGATAATTGTTTGCTATTTAACTCCCCCATCAAATTGTGAGGTCCTTGAGAACAGGAACTTCTTTTGCTCTTTTTGTATCCCTAGCCCTTAGCACAATGCCTGACACATAGTAGGGACTTATAAATGTTTATTGAGGGGTGTTTATTCACACCTACTGTATGCCAAACTATATGAAGTTCTTTACAAAGAGTATCTCATTTAATCCTCATAATATCCCTTTAAGGTATGTGCATATCTACTATCTGGCTGCTATGCCAGGGAATGTACTAGGCTCTGGACATAAAAAGAAAAAAAAAATCAAACAGCCCCTGCCCTTGAGGAGCTTACATTCTATCAGGTAAGCCAAATATACACACACTTGTACATATATAAGTACATGCAAAATAGATAATTTGGGGTGCATTTGGGTTGGGTAAAATAGAATATAGAGTACATGAAGGGAATTAATGTGAAATAAGGATAGGAAGGTAATTTTGAGTTTACACCAGATAGTGGAAGGTCTGAAACACCACATTAAGGAGCTTAAAATGCAACTTTCATCATGGTGCCCCGTTTCCAAACACTATCAATGGCTCACTATTTTTATGAACCCACACAAATATGCACTGATCTCTATCACTTCCTATGCTTTCTTTTCATCCATACATTAGGGCTTTCTTCTCATCACTCCCCAAGTGCTAGAATCACCTGATGAAAGAGCACTAGGATCCAGGGCCACTCATACACTCACACCTGTGGAACATGTGTATGTGTGTGTGTGTGTGTGTGTGTGTGTGTGTGTGTGTCAACAACCACAATTAATAATTCACCCTGGGTAGAAACCCAGTTTTCTGGATAATAGCACCTTAGACTGATCCCTAACTTCTGAAGACGTACACAAGAACACACAAACAAGCCATTCACACTCATTGCTCCCACATGATTCTAACACTAATAACATTCTCTCTTACCACACTTTGGCTACAATTCCTTCTTTTTACCCACATCTATGCCAATGATCTCCAGTCTCAATAGCTTTTAACACTCTATCACAGAAACTTACAGATCTGTTTCCTATCCATATCTACTCCTCCAATTACCAGGATTGTGGCTTCTTTTTTTAGAATCTGGGGGAACATAAGGACAATTGTGAGTTCCCTAACTTCAGACTCTATGGATGAATGACAAATTAATCATCTTGGAAAATGACTTTTATCATGATACTTCCCACATCCCCAAACTCAAAAACTTTCAACTGTTCCCCATTGCCTACAGGATAAAGCCTAGATTCTTTCAAGTCTTCCATAATCTGTTCCCAGAATATTTTTAAACATTGCTTTATAATAATCCACTTAACAAACCCATGTCCTTCAGAGAGACTGATTTACTTACTGCTTTGTTGAATGGCCGTACTTTATACATTGCAATCTCTGCTTTATTCCTCCAAAATGTAATACCCTTTACACCGCTTTACTTATCTAAATTGTGCCCAACCTTTCAGTCCCATCTCCTTGATGAAGTCTTTGTTGGTGTCTCCAAACTCTCTCTTGATGAATTCATATAACAGTTAGTTAAAGCATTTGCTACCACTCATATAGAACCTAATATATAAAAATACAAGGTTAGGTTGATCTATGCTTTACCAAGAACTCCATTCTCCAAGATTTCAAACAAGTGGTCATCTAGCCCCTGCTTCTAGAAACCACAGCATCCAGAGACAGACTTTGCACTTCAGGATAACTAATCATTTGGAAGTTTGTTTTTAGTTTCCTTAAATTAAACCTAAATCTGGCACTTTGTCATTTTAACTTCTGGCATCAAACAGAGCAAATTTAATTCCTCTTCCATATGGCAATCCTTCCAAAAGGATCACAGATTTGGAGTTGAAAGAGACCTTTGAGGTCAGTAAGTCCAAACCAAAGTGAGGAAACTGAGACAAAGAAAAGTTAAATGGGGGCAGCCAGGTGGCTCAGTGAATTGAACACTTGCCCTGGAGTCAGGAGGACCTGAGTTCAAATCCGACCTCAGACACTTAACACAAAGAAAATAGCCATGTGACCTTGGGCAAGTCACTTAACCTCAACTACCCTGCATTACCCCCTCCAAAAAAAAAAAGTTAAATGATTTGTCCAGAATTACACAGCTAATAATTGCCTGAGGCAAATTTTGAACTCAGTTCTTCATTTCAGACCTGGTATTCCATCTGCTAGGCTGCCTATTGCCTCAGGTCATGGAAGGATCATGTCCCACCCCAGATACATAGATCCCCCCTCTAGACTAAACATCCCCAGTTCCTTTCTCTATAGAATGTTCTCTATCCCTCTCACCATCCTGACTGGGCTCTTGGGAACATGCTTTAGGCTGTCAATGGCTTTCTTAAAATGTGGTGTCCAGAGATGTGAGCCTGAGCAGATTAGAACATAATGGAACCATTAGCTCCTTTAGTTCTGGGCACTCTGCCTCTGTTGATACAGTCTAGGATGGCATTATACATTTTGGCTCTCACGTTACTCTGCTGAGTCATACCGAGCTTGGATCGCCCAAAACCTTCGGATCTTTTCCACTGGAAATCTTGCCTAGCAATGCTTCCCCCATCCTGTATTTTTCACTTAACATTATTAAATTCTGTCTCTGTAAAAGGGGCAAAAGGAATATGGTGGATGGAAGGCTAGACTTTGAATCAGAAGAACTTGGGGTAAAATCCTATCTATGACATTTACAAGCTGAGTGACCCTGGTCAACTGGCTTTACCTCTCTTAAACTCAGTTTCCTCATCTGAAAAGTAAGAGAGTTGTACTCCAAGGCCTCTATAGTCTCTTGCATCTTAAAATCTATAGTCCTGTGATTTGATTTTAATCCCATCTTTGACACTGACTAACTGCGTGACTCTGGATCAATGGTTTACCCTAGCTTAACCTAACATTTAATAGAGGGAAGGCTGGGTTTGGAGTCAGGTAGATCTGAGTTCATATCTGACCTCAGATACTTAGCATCTGTGTGACCCTGGCCAAGTCACTTAACCTCAGTTTCTTCTACTCTAAAATGAGGATAATAACAGAACCTACCTTGTAGGATTGTTGAGAGAATCAAATGGGATAGTATTTGTAAAAGCTCATCAATGCTTATTCTGTCCCCTCCCACATACCTTAGGCATCTCCTTAAGGTTTACTTCCTGTGGTAAATATGGGTCGAGATCTGTCTTGGCAGACTGTGGGTTCACCTCTAGAATTCTCCATATATCATGTAAAAACAATTAATAATAATACTTTATAAGTCATTAGTACCTTATCATGTATTATCTCAATTTCATCTTGCCTCATCTTACATCTCAAGTTTCACTCACTTGAAGCATATCTCTTAAATATTTTTATTTAGGATATGCAAACAAAAATAATGCTGCAGAAATACCAGTCCCACATATGCAGGTGTAGGCTTGAGGGTATGGAATAATGTGTACATTAGAGGCTAATACTATTTGGAGAAAATGAAAATTCAACTTAGTTGTTGACTTAATTTCATGGCCAGCATAATTCAGTCAGTGAGTGATGGTTGCCAAGGAGAGAACCTGCTTAAATGAGTCATCTATAATTAGCGTGTTAATTGTTTGTATGCAAATGCACATTCCTAAGTGCTCAAAACTAGCTTGAAATGGAAATATGCCTCCTGGAATCCTTTTGTTTTTACTCTTCCACTTACTTAGAAAAGAACCATTTTGCTCATAAATCTAGCCAAGTAAAACTTTCTCCAGGATTATTCCAACTTTGGGGGCTTTCAAGATTCTAGAATCTAGCCCCAAACCTTCTCAAGCTTATCACAGAGGTACCCATTGCTTCTTCTACCTTCAGCCAAACTGGACTCTTCTGTAACCCTCCTTCTTGTCTTCCCCTTTCTATTTCCATGAATAGAGTAGAAGGAGCCAGAGAACCCAGAATCGAATCCTTAATCTATTGTTGCTCTTCAGTTTTTCCAGTCATATCTGACTTCATGACCCCATTTTGGGGGTTTTCTTGGCACATATACTGGAGTGGCTTGCCAATGTCTCTTCAGCTCATTTACAGATGAGGAAACTGAGGCAAACAGGGTTAATTGACTTGTCCATGGTCATACAATTAGTAGGTGTCTGAGGCTGGATTTGAACTCAGGTCTTCCTGACACCAAGACTAATCCATCGCACCACCTAGCTGCCCTCTTAATCTCTTAGTTACTATATCTGTGATCCTCAGCTTACTGTATCTCTTAAGAGAAGCTGTTTATCTTCTACGGGCTTCAGTTTCCAGATCTGCAAAATGAGAGGGCTGAGCTTGAATCTCCTCAGCTACCTCTCCTCTTTTCTCCCTCTCAGAACAAGATTTTGCTCCCTACTGTACTACAAAAAAAAGAGGCCATCTGGTGCAAATTCTCTCTTCTGATCTATTCTGAACCCTTCTTGCACCTTTTCACTAATGTTCTTGCACCCATGTCCTCTAAGAGTTTGCTCTTTCAATTATTCCTTTTCTTTATCACATCTCCATCTCTCCTTATCCACTGGTTTCTTTTCTATTACCTATAAACATATGCAAGTCTCCCCAATATGAAAATAAAACTTTCACTTGAGCCTGTCATTTTCTCAATCTATTCTCCTATTATCTCGTCTCCCTTTTATATCCAAGAATGGCTCCTTTCTGTTGCTTGCTTCCATTTCTATCCCTCCCACTCATTTCTCAGTTCCTTGCAATCTAGCTCCTGCTTTCATGACTACACTGAAACTGGTCTTCCAAAGGTTACCAGTGGTCTTTTTAAATGACAAAATCCAATGTTGTGTTCTCAGTCCTCATTCTTTTTTACTTCTTTGTAGCTTTTGACCTAGAGCACTACTCCTCGCTCTTTCTACTTTTGGCTTCTATGGCACTATGTTCTCTCTCTCTCTCTCTCTCTCTCTCTCTCTCTCTCTCTCTCTCTCTCTGTTTCTCTCTCTCTGTTTCTCTCTGTCTGTCTGTTTCTTTCCTCTTACGTGTCTAATCACTCTTTTTCCCAAGACTACTTCTTTCTTCTTTTTGCATGCTTCTTTTCATTCTTTATTTGCTTTCTCTTGATGATCTTATCAGCTTCCATGGATTTTGTCATCTTTCCTCAGTTGTCTCTGGGATGCCCCTAGCAAACTACCCTTATGGGTTAAGTATGTAGGGATATTATTACTCTAGGTTGAAGGTATTCCTAAAACTATAGCTTACAAGACAAAATTGATGCTTTTATTTTTAATGATCATCCAGTTGACCATTCATAGCAGATGCACTTACTGAAATCACATAGAAATAAATAGCTTCAAAACATGCTTCCACCCTGTTGCATACTTTCCTATAGCATCATTGAGAAGAATAGGTCCATGCATAAAGTATACCCTAACAGAGATGCACATATTTGAGGAACACATTGGGCCAAGGAACTCATGCCTCTGAACCTGTAGGCATCCCTTCTCTTTTCATGGTATCCATACATGATTCCCATTATACAACATCTCTTCTGGATAGGTCACTGAGATGGGCTCCTTAGACCTTCTCCTCTCTGAAGATCAGATCCTGACTGTGAAGGCTAATTCTATATGCTTCTCACTGACTCCCTTGACTCACATCAGGACTGTGCTCCACTGTATACTGCCATGGGAGGGAGTGGGGAAAGGAAAAGATTCCTTCTCTGCCCCATGCTGAACTCCACTAGCAACTTCTCTTAGATCTGGCTCCCTCAGCTGATTCTTTCTTTAGACATTCTTATCAAAGTCAGAATATGTTATCTGCAAGATTTTTTTTTAAATCTGATGGATTTTTATAAGCCACTGGGTTGTTGCTAATTCTTCACTCAAGCAATTTCTAGTCACTCCATAGTTCTATCAAAAAGTTGATTGAAGACTGAAGAACTTCACTCTTCCTAAAGGAACAACAAATTGTACTTCCCTTAACTTCTTATTGCCCCTGAATCTCTTGTTATCTGCTCACTACATCTTGTAATTCCATCCAATGGACTGAGGGGAACTCAATCAATCCATAATATTCATTAATCACCTACTTTTTCCAGGCACTGTGCTAAGTACTAGAGATACAAAAACAATTCCTGTCCAAGAAGCTCATTATAAGGAGACCACAACAACAGACACCAAATATACACAAACAAGCTGTATGTAGGATCAATAGAAAACAATAGAGAGAGATGGCTCTACAATTAAGAGGGGCTGGGGAAGGCCTCCTGAACTCAGGAGTCAAGGGTTTTCAGTTTGTCAAGGGTTTCATGATCAACATCCTCTACACATGCACTATATTAAGAATTAAGTTCAGGGCACCTAAGTGGTGCAGTGAATAGAGTACTGGCCCTGGAGTCAAGAGGACCTGAGTTCAAATTCAGCCTCAGACACTTAACAATTACTAGCTGTGTGACCTTGGGCAAGTCACTTAACCCTAATCGCCCTCCAAAAATAAAAAAAAAAATTAAGTTCAGGAGAAATGAGAGTTGAATATATATAAAGAGAGAGAGAGAGAGAGAGAGAGAGAGAGAGAGAGAGAGAAGGATTTCATCTAGTCTGAAGACTTCATTTTACAGATGAGGAAACTGAGGCCCCCATAGGTTAAATTACTAGTCTCAAGTGACATGAGTAAGTAGCTGAGTTAGGATTTGGGTTCAAACCCTCTGACTTCTAGTTTAGGGCTCTTTTCCCTACACCTCAGGGCTTTTATGATGCCTTTTATGCCACTTCCACATGTAAGTCATCATTGGTTATATGCTACATATAGCCTGCTTATATGACAAAGACTTATGACTATAGTATATGATGTCTTTGGAATCTAGTATGGCAGATTTTTGTGCTCAGGGAAGGTTATGCTGTGGGTAAGGCTATGGAGTTTATTGAATCACAGGATTTCACAGTTAGAAGGGTCATCAGAGGCCATCTGCTCCAATCTAGACCCGAAAAAAGTCCCCCTGGCAGCATACCCAACAACTATTCATTCCACCTCAGTCTGATGGCCTCTAATGAAGGGGATAACTCTAATTATAATGAAGGTGTTTTTTTCTCCCTCATATCCAGATCAAATTCATCTCTTTGCAACCATTATCTCCTGTTCCTAATTCTGCTCTTCGGGACCAAAGAGAATAATTCTAATCTCTTTTCCAAATGGCAACTCTTCAAATATTTGAAAACCATTATCATTGTCTCTGCCACCCTCACCTCCACCCTATAGTTTCCTTTTTCCCAAGCTTTGTTGATCCTTCAACAGATCTTTACATGGTATTAACTTGAAGTCCTTCATCATTAGAGTCTGAGGAGAAAATTGTGTTAGGAAACTTCTTGGGAATTCAGAAATGGAATCCAGTGCCTGGAATACACTAGGTACTTAATGCTTGTTGACTGATAGTCTGGAAGGGCATCAATTGCCTAGACATTGTGTATGCAGACCAATCAAATGTAAACACAAGTTTCTTCTATGACACTTCTGGCCAACATGCCCAAGAACAGCTTCTTCAGTTGCCATATCTTTATCTTGTAATGCTTAAATATCAGTAAGCCAGAACAAAGTATCTTAGGAGTGTGCTTTGAATCTTCAAAAATTTTTCAAAGGAATGTAGATTTTCTCCCATTGATTGTGTTCCAGGAAAAAGTCCCTTGCCCAGATTTCTTATTCTTCTCCAGGGAGTTACATGGAATCAAAGCCGGGAGAACCAAGTCTCTGCATCTACTGTGATCTGCATAGATAAAGGCTCCTTCAGAAAGAGAGCTTTAAAGAGCAAACATATCATATTTCTGCATATGTTCTCAGGCAGAAGGTGTCAGTTTCATAATCCACCCTTCCCTGATCTATCTCGAATCAACCTTGAAAAGTCCTTGTGCTCAAAAAAGCTCAAGTTAACTCCAAGCAAAGAACATGGTACTTTTCACTTTGGCTTCTAAAGAGTAGTCTTGCAGTGACTCATGAGTTATTCTATTCTGAAGTTCCTTAGTAGTTAGTGATTTAGAGATTCATCTGAGCAATGGCATAACTCCTTTTCCAGACTAGATAATAGTTCAAATTCCTTCAGAAGATAGAATCAAGGACAGATGATAAAGGATGAATTATAAGAAGCAAGGTGTGGTGCTGTAAGGAGGGTAGCATCAGGCATTATAGTCCTCAGAATGAGGTGATGAGGCTGATGATGAAAAAACAAGGACAATGAAAGGAGATAGCATTGTTGTTTTTTTAATTATACTGAGGATAAGAGGAAGGTCAAAGAAGGGAGAAGAACATTGATAGGATAATGATAAGTGATGATAGAGAGAAGACATTGTTGTTTAGCTCATTTTGTTTCTATTTCCTCTAATGAGTAGAAGGATCTTTGGATTGGAAAGGACAGGGGAAAAAAAGGAGTTGATTGCCAAGACAAATGGGGGATAGTAATGGAGAGTCTAACTGCCTTTGATGAGTTCAAATCCCAAGCACAGATATATTGCATCCTCAGGGACTAAAGGAACTGGCAGTTGTGAAAGCCAAAGCACTCTCAGTCACCTTGGAATGTCAAGGCACAAGAGGAAAATAGCCACCAGTCTAGAGAAGGGGAAAGGGGAGAGAATGAAGCTGGTAAACTGTGGGTCAGTGAATTGGACTTTGATTCTTGGAGAAACTCTGGAATATTCCATTGAAGGAATGATTAGTGACCACCTAGAAAAGGAAGCCATGCTCACACAAAATGAGCATGGTTTCATGAAGAATGAGTCATGGCAGCCAGTTCTCAGTATTCTTTGACAGACCAAACAGACCAGTAGAACATGATTTTCTATATTAGAGCTGTAAGGGACCTAGAGTCTATGTAGCCCATTTGTCTCATCTTACAGATGAGGAAACTGAGGCCCAGCAAGTTCTATGTCTGGTAAATGCCAAAGGTAGGACTTGAGCCCAGGTTCTTTGACCATAGATTCAGTTCTCTTTTCATTGTACCACACTGGCTCTCAAATCCAGGGAAGTGTGTAGCTATACTGTAATTTACCTAGATTGTAACAGAGACCACCAAAGCTCTTATGCAATTTTTGTGGAAAATATGGAAATATGAGAGCTACATAAAAGTATGTACAAGTGGAATTAGAACTGGTTAAAGAGTCAGAAATTAAGACTGTGAAAAACTGTGAACTGTTCAATGTCGACTTCAAAGATCCCCAGAGGAATACTCCAGGGATCAATGCTTGGCCCTGTTCTATGCAGCATTTTTATCAAGGACTTGGATAAAGGCATAGAAGGTAAGGTTATCATATTTGCAGATGACACAGTGCTGGGAGGAATAACTAACAACTGCATGACAGTCGGGTTCATAAGAGATCTTGACAGGCTAGATCATTGGGCTGAAAGTAAGTAGGGGAGATTTAATAGAGATAAATGTGGTCTTAGATGTGGCTGCCAAAATCCAAAGTACAAGTTGGGGGAAGGATGGCTATAGACTGTTTGGTCTGAAAAAGATCTGAGGATTTTAGGAGATGGAAAACTCAATATAGATCAACAGTGATATGGAAGCCAAGAAAATTAATATGGTTTTTATGCTACAGAAATAAGAGAGGCCTAGTAATATGCCCCCATAGGATCAAAGAAAGGGAATAAAAGGGATGATATTTATAAAAATACTTATAGCAATTCTTTTTGTGGTGACAGCTAAGGGGGTGCCTATCAATTGAAGAATAACTGAACAAATTATGGTATATGAATATAATGGAATACGGTTGTGCTGAATGAGATCATGAAAAGAATTACTTCAGAGGAACTTGAGAAGATTTGTAGGAACTGATGCAAAGTAAAGTGAGCAAAACTAAGAGGACAATTTATACCACAATAATATTGGAAAAGACAAACAGCTTTGAAAAATGTAAGAACTCTGATCAAGACAATGACCAATCACAATTCTACAAGATGAAAGGAGACAAAGGTTTTTTTTCTTTAAATTAAAGAAATAAAATTAAATTTTTTAAAAGGAGAGACTTACTGACCAGGAATGAAGATATAATAGTCCTCTATCCTTCCCTGTTCATTCTCCATTTGCAGTAGCTTGCCCAGTTTGGAATACCACATTTTAGGAAGGATATCAATAAGCCAAAGAGCATCCAAAGGAGGGTATTCAGTATGGCAAAAACCTCAAGATCTTGTCATATAAAAATTGCCTAAAGGAATTGTAGATATTTAGCATGGAGAAAATATTTAGGGAAGACATGATAGCTATCTTTATGTATTTAAAGGACTATCATATAGAAGGAAGGTTAAACTTCTGCTTTAGATGATTAGATAGAATTTGGAGCAAAGATTGGAAGTTGCAAAGGCAGATATAGGCTCACTGGAAGGAAAAAATTCCTAACAATTAGAGCCAACTAAAAGTGAAATGGACTTTATCAGAGTATCAGGTTTGTCTTCTCTGTCGCTGTTCTTGTTACTGAGTTGTATCAGTCACTTCTGACTATCTGACTCCATTTGGGATTTTCTTGGCAAAGACATTAGAGTGGTTTGTCATTTCCATCTCCAGCTCATTTTATAGATGAGGAAACTCAGTCAATCAGGGTTTAATGATGTCCAGAGTCACAATTGGTAAATGTCTGAGGCTGGATCTGATCTCAGGTCCTTCTCACTGTATCTACACTATCAGGCCAGCACTGCACCACCTAATTCTCCTTTTGTCCTCCCTAAGGGTCTTCAAACCATGATGAGCCACTGGTTAAATGCATTTCATTTCCTTCATCTCCTCTGAAGTCTCTCCAATTCTATGGTTCTATGAATCCTCTGATCCCTGGAATCCTCAGAACTAATTTATTATGCTCAGAGAGTGTTTCCTTGGGAAATGGCAAGCCTTTCAGGCATAGGGACATAACTCTATGGAGTCCTATGGCCTGACTGGAACAAGACAAAGCTTTGGTTGGCTTCTTTAGTCGATTCTTCAAAGGAAAAATTAACATAAAAAGGGAACTAATGAAGACCATGAATCAATGTATCAAAAGAGTGACCAGCCCTAACAAGGTAAGGGACTCACAAGCTGATTTCTACTTCTTTTTAGGCAATCCAATGATGTGTGCTGACTGAACCCAGAAAGTATTGTCCTCTTCTTCCCAAAGGACTCCCTACCCCCTTTTCAATCCACTTTTTCAAATGCAGATGTGGAGAGAAAGAGAGAATGAAAATAAATATGCCAGAGAACCTGAACCTTTGGTTTACATAAGCAATGAACCGTCTGATTGGAAAATGATCCCTTAATACTAGCAGATAGAAAGGGCTGTGGTGTTATGCCCCTGCGCAGCTACTGGGAACAATGAAAATCTGTTCAAGTAACACAATATAGTGCAGAAGAAAAAGTCCCCAAATAGGGGTACCTGAGATTCATGTCTCAGCTTTGACACTAGCTGTGTGTTCATGGGCAAGGGACTTGACCTTTCTGATTATGTTTCCTCACCTTAAAATGGGAAATTCTGGAGACTTGTCCTACTAATCTCACAGAATTTGGGAAACATACTTTATAAACTTTAAAGAACTTGAAGTGTATTATTCTTAGCATTGTTAGGGTTCTACAACTGTTATTTGTATACTGTAGAAAATAAAGTCTTGGGGCAGCTAGGTGGTACAGTGAGTAGAGCGCCGGCCCTGGAGTCAGAAGGACCTGAGTTTGGATCCGGCCTCAGACACTTAACACACACAAACAAAAACCTAGCCATGTGACCTTGGACAAGTTACTTGACCCCAGCTGCCCTCAAAAAAAAAAAAAAAGAAAGAAAGTCTTTAGGATTCAACTTTTTGAAGAAACCCATTAGTTTTCTATATTATATTTCCTCCAGTTCCAGTGACTTGAACTCATCAAGAGCAATTACATGTTCTCTTACTATCTTCCTACTCATCTTGAGGCTTAACTCCTTATTAGTCAGTTTTGCTATGTTTTCTTTTTGGTGAAAGGATTTTTTCGGCTCAAGTTGAGCCAATGGCTTTTCATCCCAGGGCAAAAAAAAAAGTGGTTGTGATCGTAGCTAAGAATAAGGAAAGGTATTTAATTTATATGGGTCCTAGGATGTATTACTCAGTTCAGTCCTGTCAATGAATGAGAAATCAGGGTTGGACTTAACTGAGAAGAAAGTTCAGAACCAGAAAGCAAGTTAAATTGACAGGAAATCAATCAGTGAGAAGCATGCAGTCTATGGCTCAGAGAGGGCTATGAACCTACAGCATGGACCTTGACCATCAAAGGTCAAATCAAGCAAGAAATGTCTATCTAATAATATTGCTTTCAAACAGACCAGCCTGAATAGGTAGAAACTGGACATGGTGAGAGAATGAGGAGGAAGGAGGAGGAGGAGAAAGAGGAGGAGCAGGAGAAGGAGCTGGAAGAGGAAGAAGAGGAGAAGGAAGAGGAGAAGGAAAAGGAGAGTGAGAGGCAAAAACTTTTCACTTGTGAAATTGCTATTCCCTTAATTTTACTTCTATATCAACATGAGAAGAAAAGGAGAAAGGAAGAAACAGTATGGCCTTCAAACTGTAGTGGTCTGTAATGGAAATGCAGATTGGAAGATCTTCCCTGCCCCTAGGCCCTTTGATTGGCTTAAGTGACTCTGAGAACCTTCTTTAATTTGAAAGTATATTCTGCCTCCTAATAGGCTGAATGTGGTCACATGTAGCCTGTGGTAGGAGGCTTGGTTTTCAGGAATGACCATACCTTGATGCTGTGTGATTGGGCAGTGGGTCAAGAGGGCGGTTACATTCTCTGAGCCAGGAGAAGGCTATATAAACCCTGATGGGAGGCTTTGCTTTTGGGGCTCACTTTGAGAAGTGTTGTGTAATTTGACCAGATGAAACTCTGGGCAGCCATTGAGAGCCCCCTGGCTTTGAAAACCCAGATGTTGATGCTTCCCTCTCTGGTAACTCTGATTTGGTATTGATGTAATGGTTGGACAGTTTGGAAACCTGTCTATTTGATCTGTCTGTATACTCTGAAGTTCGGGGTGCTGACCTTTTTCCCCTGAACTAGGTAATATATGTTTGTTTGATTAAAGTAAGCTTGTTAACCCATTTTGAGTTGCTTTCCTTTACAAAAGCCGATTTAAGAACCTGTGTTGACAGCCATTCTGGGAATGCTGGGGTGCTTGCTGCTACATGGTCTAACAAATAGTGAAGCAAGGGAAACTAGAGAGAATGGTAGCAACAGAAACTCAATAAAGAATATCACCTGTCTGAATCTCAGACTCAAGATACAGCACCAACATAGGTGGAAATGATGGGGTAGCCCCTATTCCCTGTACCCAGCCATTGTGGCATCACACCACTGATTGAAACTTCATAGAAATATCATCTCTAAGAGGCAACATCGACTTATAAAATAGACAAATCTCAGGGATCCATCCTATGTGGAGAGGGCGGGGTATCAGTGTAAGTCTCAGTTATTTTTAATTGGATCTAGAAAGAGCTGAAACAAACACAGTCTTACAATGAGTTGTCATCCTGCTTGGTACCCTCACCTCTTTCCTAGGGGAGAAAGTGAGGATAATGAGGCAAAATATGGAAATCATTTCACTGTCCTACTCAAGCAGATACTATTGTCATCAATTAATACAAAGTACCTACTTGGGGTGGAACATTTTGATAGATGATACTATGAGAATCATATGCTACTAAGACAATCATCTTTCTCTTACTGTTGGTAGAAAGTATTATCTTTGCTATATACACATGCATGATGGAAACAGCACTGGATTTGGAATCCTAGGGCTTAGGTTCAAATCTTTCCTCTAACACTTAGGACTTGTTTGACCATGGGCAAATCATTTAAACTCTCTGGGCCTCAGTAACCTCAATTGTAAAATAAAAGATTAACTGGCCTCTGAGGGCCCTTCCAGCTCTAAATCTATGTTTCTATGTTCATTCTAGTTATAAATATCTATGGAATTCTATTTCCCTTATTTAATAGATCCTTGAACATTTATCTTAGTCCCAGGTCATCATATCATTTTTCTCTTCTACTAACTGTTTCTAGTCTGCCTGCTCAGTCATGCTTGGAAATATTATAATTAATAAGTGACATCAAATTACTTTCTAGCTATTTAAAACTGTTGGAGGGGGCAGTTAGAATATTATCTCCTCTGCTTCACTTGGCTCCAAATAGGACAGTAGGTCGAAAGAAATTGTAGTCCTCAATAAGTCCTGGATGAGGGAGAAGCTTTCCGCTTATTAGTGGGGCAGGATTCTATTAATTCAAAACAGATTTTTTTTCTTGGAGAAAGGGACACTACCTCCAATGAGAACAACAACAACAACTTCTTCTTCTTCTTCTTCTTCTTCTTCTTCTTCTTCTTCTTCTTCTTCTTCTTCTTCTTCTTCTTCTTCTTCTTCTTCTTCTTCTTCTTCTCCTCCTTCTCCTTCTCCTCCTCCTCCTTTCTCTTCTTTTTCCTCTTCTCTTTCATATTTTTTCTCTTTCTTCCTCTCTCTTTCTCTTTATGTATGTCTATATATCTATTACTTTCCTCTCTTCCTCAGACTCATGAAAGCAGCATTCTCCAGGGTCTTTTTTCCCACTCCTCTCTCTACCTAGCACCCATGAAAGCATAAACTTTGGGGGGTGAAGGAAAGGGGGAAGGTTGAGCAGAACTCTCTCTCTCTCTCTCTCTCTCTCTCTCTCTCTCTCTCTCTCTCTCTCTCTCTCTCCCTCTCCCCATTGGCTTTTCCACTTCTATCACAAGACTTTTGTATTGACTCCATTGGACTAGGATAGGTATTTATTGCTAATTCATTGCCATCATCTTTTCAAGAATAATAGTGTATAATATTCTTGGGGTTATTTCTAAGAAATTCACTTTTATAATATAGGGTTTCTGTGACTCATAGGTTTAGACTGAACTGGGATGTGTCCCTGAAGGCCCAGAGAAATGATAGTTCTGAATTCTTCCTTTTATAGTCCACATGTCCTACAGTACCCGTTAATTAGTTCCCAACAAAATTTATTTGGTGGGTCCTTTATTTTGTGGGCTTCAGCTCCTTAGGCACTCCAGTGGCCAATGTCTAGAAGAGTACTGTTGCCCAAGAAATTTGAAGTGTGTCTGGCTTAGTAAGAGATGGTGGGAGGTGTGACTTTAGAATTTATTAAATATTCTCCCCAGTGATTCTCTCAATAAGAGTTGGTAGAAAATATTGACAACATCTCTCCAAAAGACTATTTTTCCAACCTTTACAACATTTGTCACATGAGTCATAGTATGACATTAACCTTACTGTTAGGTGATTGTTTCCATTTGTGGTATTTAATTCAACAAATATTTTTTAGCCATCTATAAAAATTAGGAAAATAATAGCACCAGCTTCTCAGAGTTGTTGGAAAGATCAAATGAAATTATATTTGTGAAGTGCTTTGCAAACCTTAAAGCACTATATGAATGCCAGCCATTATTAAGCAAAGCACTGTACTAAACTCCAGGGACATAAAGTGAAATAAGACAGCTACTGTTCTCCACCAGTTTCCTGCACAACAGGAGACCCAAAGATATCATTGGCTCTTCTTGACCACTCAGAACATTAAAATAAATGCCTGATATCATCAATAAACTTGAACTATCCTGACTTGAAAGCCTGGTAGCACCTGATAAACAGCAGGTAATAAACATGCATTTTTCTCTGCCTATGGAGCAAATTCTTCTGAATTCAGAATAAAAAAACAAAAGCATGAAAAGCTCTGAAATAATTAGCGGGTGTCCTTTGTAAGCCACTATCATTGATCTTTTTAAAGTTATGGAGAATGAAAGAGGTGACTAGAGAAGGGAAGGACCTAAAGAAGGGAAAATATTCCAATTAGGAAAAAAAAAATTTAAATGGAGAATTCAGATTATAGACCAGTGAACTTGGCTTTAAAGCCTGGAAAAATACTAGAATGTATAATTAAAAGAATGGTGTGTGAGCATTTCAAAAGGAAAGAGATAATTAATTAAAGATCAGCTGCCTGAAGCAAGAAGAGTTCAAGCAAGAATGATGTCATTTCCCTTTTTGGCAGGATGACCAGACTGGTGGACCAAGAAGTACTCTATATCTAGATGTTGGATATTGAAATATTTCAGCAAATAATTTGACAGTTTTAATCATGACATCCATATGATCAAACTGGAGACACATGTACCAGATGATAGAATAGGAAGGGGGATTCAAGCCTGGTTGAATTACTGGACCCAGAAAGTAGTCATTAATGCAATGAAATCATCTTGGTGTGCCCTGGCAAGTAGTGAGGGTGTGCTCTATGCTCTCTACATTTTTATTAATGACCTGATTTAGATACCTTAATAAGCATTTAAATGTTTGTTTCCTTCCTTTCACCTAAGTGCCTTATGAGGATATTATGAGAGACTTTTCCAAATGCCTTGCTTTATCTATATATTTGATATTTACAACATTTCTCTTATATTTTCCATCTCATGACAAAAAAATAATTGAGTTTATTTTGACATGACTATTTCTTAGTGAACCAACACTAGCTTCTTATAATCTTTGCCTCTCTCTTTGAATGTTAAACTTTGATAGACCATCCTTTCTATACCTTTTCTTGGCATGAACCTCAAACTTCAAACACTTTACAAAATGCACATTTTATAGACTAATAATAAGAGTCTCCTCTATACCCAGAAGAAGATGGGCATGTACATGGAGACAGCAAAATGACCAATGAGTATCCCTGATTGCAGCCTCTGACTCTAAAGGAATACCACCAGCCATGAGTTTCATTCTAGACTTACTATAGACTGGTGCATTTCTAAGAGGTTCCAACTCCCTCTAACTCAAGATAAAACCACATAACCCCAAAAACTGGGGTCCAATTGGAGGGCAGGCTAAAATTATCCAGATAGGGTCCATCTTGTGGGAACCATTACATGCACAGCCTCATTTCTTTGGATGAAAGGGAAAGACCCAGTGATTAGTAGTCAAGTTGACCAAGGATGCACACACACTTTCTTTTATCCACTCTTTTTATTTATTATTATGTATTTAACAACACTATTTACAAAGTGTTTATGTTCCACAAACACTATATTTAAAACAATTTAGTGTAAGGCTTTGTGCTTTCCAGCGCTTAGCACAGTACCTGGCACATAGTAGGTATTTAATTAATGTTGATTGATTGTCAATGTTTCTTGAAATCTTTAATCTGATGAACACACCATATTTTCCCTCTATTAAAAATCTGGAAATTTTCATGTTTCAAATTATTCAACATATTTCAGTACACTCATAAAAACTCACCTATAGCAGCTCTGTGATCCTACTAAATCATTTACTGAGTATACATTATTGAGCAACAGTTTTCTTCAAGTTATTTGAAGTCATCTGAAATGATCAGACATTTTGGGTAGTTGCAGAATGTAATGCTAGTATCCATGAAGGTTGTCTTTGACTCAGTATATGAAATAACTTTATGATTCTTTCAATAATTTGGCAAATGTTATTGAGCACCTACTATGTGCAAGGTACTGAGTCAGATACAAAGGTGAATAAAGCAAGGTTCCATGCCCTGAAGGCATTTACAATCTAATAGGAGGAAGGGGAAGTTAGAAATATTCACAAAGTGAAGAGGCTACCAGATAGAATAGTGAGTTTCCTTTCACTAACAATTTTCTCTTTTATTGCCTTTATTAATTTGTTTGTTTATTTTTAGTTTACAAGATTCAGTTCCACAATCCCTTGAGTTTCAAGTTTTCTTCCCCTCTCTTTCCTCCCCTCCCCTCCCCATGGCAGCATGCAATCAAGTATAGGATCTGCAAATACTTTCACATTAGACATTAGTCAGGTTATAAAGAAGGATTGTAATGGATAGAATGAACAATGGGAAAGAGGAAACAAAACCAAAAAGAAAAAGAGAGGAGGTAGTTTGCTTCAATCTGCATTCAAACTCTGTTCTTTCTAGTACTTTCTCTGAATGTAGACCTCTCTCTCCATCAGGAGTCTTTTGGAGCTGTCTTATAGCCCTGCATTGCTGAGAAGAGACCAGTCCATCAAAGTTGGTCATCACACATACATTGTGTCTGTAATTGTGTACAAATTTCTCCTGGTTCTACTCTTCTCACTCAGCATCAGTTTGTGTGAGCCTCTTAGGGTAAATATAAAGTCCATCTGCTCCTCGTTTCTATAGCACAGCAGTATTCCATTACATGCATATACCACAACTTGTTTAGCCATTCCCCAATTGATGGGCACCCCCTTAATTTCCAATTCTTTGCCACCATAAAAAGAGCTGTTATAAATATTTTTGTACATATGGATCTTCTCCCATTTCTATTATCTCTTTGGGATACAACCCTAGAAGTGGTATTGCTGAGTCAAAGGGTATGAAATTATTTATAGGCCTTTGGGCATAATTCCAGATTGCTCTCCAGAATGGCTGAATCAGTTCACAACTCCACCAACAATGCATTAGTGTTCCAATTTGTCCATATCCTCTCCAGCATTTGTCATTTTCCTGTTTTGTCATCTTATACATTCTGACTGGTGAGATGTGGTACCTCAGAGTTGTTTGGATTTGCATTTCTCTAATCAATAGTGATTTAGAGGGTTTTTTTTTCATATGCTTATAGATATCTTTAATTTCTTCCTCTGAAAACTGCCTGTTCATATCCTTTGACCATTTATCAATTGGGGAATGACTTGTATTCTTATAGATTTGACTCAATTCTTTGTATATTTTAGAAATGAGGCCTTTGTTAGAGACACTGGTTGTAAAAATTCTTTCCCAATATCCCACTTCCCTCTTAATCTTGGTTACATTAGCTTTGTTTGTACAGAAACTTTTCAATTTAATGTAATCAAAACGATCCATTTTGCATATTATAATGCTCTCTAATTCTTGTTTAGTCATAAAGTGTTCCCTTCTCCATAAATCTGACAGGTAAACTATTCCTTGCTTTCCCAGATTACTTACAGTATCAGCCTTTATACCTAGATCATGCACTCATTTAGATTTGATTTTGGTATATGGTGTTAGATAATGGACAATGCCCAGTTTCTGTAATACTATATTCCAGTTTTCCCAGCAATTTTTTGTCAAATAATGAGTTCTTATTCCAAAAACTGGGGTCTTTGGGTTTATCAAACAGTAGATTGCTGTAGTCATTTACTGCTGTGTCTCCCGTACCAATCTATTCCATTGATCCACTACTCTATCCCTCAGCCAGGACCAAGTAGTTTTGATGACTGCTGCTTTATAATACAGATTAAAATCTGATATGGCTAGGCCACCTTCCCTGGAATTTCTTTTCATTAATTTCTTTTGATATTCTGGAACTTTTGTTCTTCCAAATGAATTGTTACTTCTTTTTTCTAGCTCTATAAAGTTATTTTTGGTAGATTGGTTGGTATGGCATTAAATATGTAATTTAATTTAGGTTAAATTGTCATTTTTATTATATTAGCTCAACCCAGCCATGAGCACCTGATGTTTTTTTTTTTTTTCAATTAGTTAGATCTGACTTCATTTGTATGAAAAGTGTTTTGTAGTTGTGCTCTTATAGGTCCTGGGTTTGTTTTGGCAGGTAGATTCCCAAATATTTTATAATGTCTACAATAACTTTAAATAAGATTTCTTTTTCTATCTCTTGCTGTTGGATTTCATTAGAAATATGCAGGAATGCTAAGGATTTACGTGGGTTTATTTTATATCCTGCAGCTTTGCCAAATTTATTTATTGTCTCAAGTAGTTTTTTATTTATTCTCTTGGATTATCTAAGTATATCATCATATCTTCTGCAAAGATTAAT
This sequence comes from Gymnobelideus leadbeateri, assembly GCA_011680675.1. NCBI lineage: Eukaryota > Metazoa > Chordata > Mammalia > Diprotodontia > Petauridae > Gymnobelideus > Gymnobelideus leadbeateri. Next base: position 80,678 of record WOXC01001380.1, on the reverse strand, counting down.
AACTTAGCCTTTTTTGCCTAATTTGATGCCTTTGATTTCTTTTTCTTCTCTAATTGTTACTGCTAATTTTTCTAGTACCAGATTAAATAAGAGGGGTAATAGTGGACATCCTTGTCTCATCCCTGATCTTACTGGAAATGCTTCTACCTTATCCCCATTACATATAATACTTGCTGATGGCTTTAAATAGATGCTACCTATTATTTTATGGAAGACTCCATTTTTTCCTTTACATTCTAGTGTTTTTAATAGGAATAGATGTTGTATTTTGTCAAAAGCCTTTCCTGTATCCTTTGAGATAATCATATGGTATCTGCTAGTTTTAGTGTTGATATGATCAATTATACCAATGGTTTTCTGAATATTAAATTATCATTGCATTCTTGAAATAAATCCTTGTGATAAGTTGCTGTACTATTTTTGGTAATATTTATTTAAAATTTTTACATCTATATTCATGAGAGAAACTGGTCTATAATTTTCTTTCTCCATTTTGTCTTTTCCTGATTTAGGTATCAGTACCATATTTGTGTCATAAAAATAATTTGGTAGGGCTCCTTCTTCACTAATTTTCCCAAATAGTTTGTAGAGTATTGGAATCGATTGTTCTTTAAATGTTTGATAGAATTTGCTAGTAAATCCATCTGGCCCTGGAGATTTTTTTCCTAGGGAATTTACTGATGGCTTGTTCTATTTCTTTTTCTGAGATGGGATTAAGTAATTTACTTCCTCTTCAGTTAATCTGGGCAATTTGTATTTTTGTAAATATTCATCCATTTCACTAAGATTGTCAAATTTATGTGCATACAATTGGGAAAAATAATTCTTAATTATTGTTTTAATTTCCTCTTCATTGGAGGCAGATTCACACCTTTCATTTTTGATACTTGTAATTGGTTTTCTTTTTTTCTTTTTTTTATCATATTCACTAAAAGTCTATCAATTTTATTGGGTGTTTTTCATAAAACCAGCTCTTAGTTTTATTTATTAATTCAACGGTTTTCTTATTTTCAATTTTATTAATCTCTCCTTTGGTTTTCATTATTTCTAATTTAATATTTAATTAGGGATTTTCAATTTGTTCTTTCTCTAGCTTGTTCAATTGCATGCCCAATTCATTGATCTTTATTTTCTCTAATTTATTCATGTATGCATTCAGAGATATAAAACTTCACCTAAGAACTGCCTTTGCTACATCCCACAAGTTTTGGTACGTTGTCTCATTATTGTCATTCTCTTGAATGAAATTAGTGATTGTTTCTATAATTTCTTGTTTAACACACTCATTCTTTAGAATTAAGTTATTTAGTTCCCAATTAGTTTTTAGTCTATCTTTCCATGGCCCTTTATTGCATATGATTTTTATTGAATCATGATCTGACAATGATGTGTTTAATATTTCTGCCTTTCTTCACTGAATTGTGAGGTTTTCATACCCAAGTACATGGTCGATTTTTGTGTATGTGCCATTTGCCCCTGAGAAGAAGGTATATTCCTTTTTATCCCCATTCAGTTTTCTCAAGAGATGTATCATGTCTAGCCTCTCTAACATTCTATCCACCTCCTTAACTTCTTTCTTGTTTATTCTGAGGTTAGATTTATCAAGTTCATAGAGGAGGAGGTTGAGGACCCCCATTAGTAAAGTTTTGCTATATCTTTCTTCCTCTAATTCCATTAACTTCTCCTCTAGGAATTAGGGTGCTATACCACTTGGTGCATATATGTCAAGTAATGATATTGCTTCATTCTCAATGGTGCCTTTTAGCAGGATATAGTTTCCTTCTTTATCTCTTTTAATTAGATCTATTTTTGCTTTTGCTTTATATGAGATAAGGATTCCTACCCTTACCTTTTTTACTTTAGCTGAAGCATAATATATTATTCTCTAGCCTTTTATGTTTACCCTGTGTGTATCACCTTGTTTCAGCTGTGTTTCTTGTAGATAGCATATTGTAGGATTATGGTTTTTAATCCATTTTGCTATTCACCTCTGTTTTATGGGAGAGTTCAACCCATTCACATTCACAGTTATGATTATTATCCGTGTCTTTCCCTCCATGCTATTCCATCCCCTGTTTATGTTTTTGTTTCTTCCTTCTCCCTTCCCCTCCTTAAGTTTTCCTTTTGACCTCTGCCTCCCTCAGTATTCCCTCCCTGTGACCCCCCCCTTTACCTACACTTTCCCCTTACTACTATTTCCCTCTGTTCTAACCCCCTTACTTCTTTACCCCCTTTGCCCCTGCCACTGCCTGTAGAGCACAATGGATTTTTATACTTTTCCGAGTATGTTATTCCCTCTTTGATCCCAAACCAATGAAAGTAAATTTCATACAGTGCTCCCTCCTTTCCCTCTATTATAATGAGTTTTTGTGTCTTTTCACATTAGAATCTTAAACTTAACTGTTTATGTTGATCCCTCTTTGAACCAGAACCAATGAAAATAAAGTTTATATGATATTTATCTCCCTCCCTCCTTCCCCTCTACTATAGTATGTTTTTATGCCATTTCATGAGGCACAATTTACTTTTTTCTGCCTCATTCTTTCTTTTTCTCTCATTACAATCCTTCTGAACCCCTTAATAAATTTTTTAATAATCAGATTAGTTCATTTATACTCCCACATTCTATGTATATCCCATTTAAATGTCATGATAATCATATAAGTTTAAATATTGACAGGTATCATCTTCTCATATAGGGATGTAAACAGTTTGCTCTTATTGAATCCCAAGTTATGTGCATGTGTGCATGTGTGTGCATATGTGTGTGTGAGTGTGTGTTTTCCTTGTTTACCTTTTTATATCTTTCTTGAGTCTTGTAATTGGAGATCAGATTTTCCATTGAGCTCTGGCTTTTTCACCAGGAAAGCCTGGAAGTCCCTTATTTCCTTAAACGACCATGTCCTTGTCTGAAAGATTATGATCAGTTTTGCTGGGTAGTCAATCCTTGGTTGCAGTCCTAGCTCTTTAGCCTTACTAAATATCAAATTCCAATCCCTCCAATCTTTTAATGTACAAGCTGGTAGGTCCTGTGTAATCCTTACTGTAGTTCCATGATATTTGAATTGTTTCTTTTTGGTCACTTGCAGTATTTTCTCCTTAACTTTGTAATTCTGGAATTTGGCTACTATATTTCTTGGAGTTTTCAATTTGGATCTCTTTTAAGGAGGAGTCCAGTGAATTCTTTCAATAACTATTTTACCCTCTGATTCTAGGACTTAAGGACAGTTTTCTTAGACAATCTCTTGGAGTATGTTCTCCAGGCTGCTTTTTTCATCATAGCTTTCTGGTAGAGCAATAATTCTTAGGTTCTCTCTCCTGGATCTGTTCTCCAGGTCAGTTGTTTTTTCCAGTGAGATGTTTTATACTTTCTTCTAATTTTTCAATCGTCATCTTTTGTTTGACTAACTTTTGATGCAGTATTATATTATAAGCTATATCCTTAGCTTCAATTTGACTGATTCTAATTTTTAGTGAATTATTTTACTCGGTTAGTTTTTGAAGCTCATTTTTAGGGAGGTATTTTCTCCAGCTATATATTGAACTTCCTGTTCCAGTTCACAAATTTTATTTTTTAGGTATTTGTTTTCTTCAGGGAGATTTTTCCCCCAATTTTGTCACTATAGATTTAAATTTATCTTCTACCTCTCTAATTTGATTTTTAAAATCTTTCTTGAGCTCCTCCAAGAATGATTTTGGGGCTTGACACTAGTTCATAGTTCCTTCTGTGGTCTCAGGTGTAAGTATAGAGTCCATGTTATCTTATGTATTTCATTGTTCTTGCTTAGTATAATAAGCTTGGATCGATTTTCTTGCTTTTCCCTTCTCAGCTTCCCTCTTTCCCATTTGATTTCCTATTTCCTGATTTCTCAGGCAGGTAGTTAAGGACCTGGTTGTTGACTTTGTTTGCTGTAGCCTTTGGGTGTCTAGACTGAGGCCAAAGCCAGGATTCTCATTGTTTCCCCTGAGTGACCCTGAGGCTCACAGAGTAACCTGTGGTGGAGGGGTGGTCTGGCCACCTCAGATTTCTGCCTTTATGACCCTAGGCTACAGCTCAGGCATGCTCAGCAACTGGCAGCTGGCAATGCTGGTGTATGCAGATTCCCCTGGTGGTGCTAAGGCACACCTGGGATTGTGTTGTTAGCTCTTACTTGCTCTACCACCCTGGGCTTTGGGAGATCCTCCTGGTCAGCTGGGATGGGGCTTGTTGGGAACCCTACCACCCTTCACTTCAGACTCCTTACTACCTCAGTTACACCCATTCTCAGTGACTCCTAAGCCTGAAGTTATTTCCACTATTTCAGGATTTTACTCCGAGTGGGACATTTATCTCTGGGTTTTCTGGGTGAGGGAGGGGGAATTGGGGCAGCTAGGGTTTACTCTGCTGTCTTGGCTTCTGAAAAATCAGATAGGTGGTTTTTAAATTTCCAGGCTGTGGGCTGACAGCCCCAGGAAAACCTGCTGTCTCTGCTGTGAGCCCTGCGCTTTCTCTTACCCAGCTCCAACCAATCATCTGTCCTGTGGTGAGACACCTATGTACCGCCCTTGGGGTGGGTGAGTCTGTTGACTGGGGCTCCTTCCTACTCTGCTGTAGTCGACACTGTCACAGCCCCTACATTCTTTGTGCTTCCCCTGACCAGATCTACATGGGCACTTTCCTGGGCTGGGAATCTGCCACACTCCATATCCCAATGGGTTCTGTCACTCTAAAATCCATTCAGATTAACTTTTTAAAGTTTAGTGATGGAATTCATGGTGGAGCTTAGAAAAGCTTCTGCTTCCATTCTTCCATCTTGTCTCCACCCCCAACCCCCACTAGCAGTTTTCAAAGGCTGAATGACTAGCCACTAATCAAGGATATTGTGGAGGACATTCCTTGATTGAAGCAGTGTTTAGGTAAGATGACTTCTAAGATCCTCTTTAATGGCAAGGTCCCATGGTTTTATTATTCTATGTAACTCAGATTATGTGGCTTTCCAACCTAACTGACTTTACCATCTGCCCTGCTGTACAGTCCTAAGGACCCCTAAGCCTTGTCACATATTCTCTGGCACTGGACCGTGAGGACCTGGGTACTTGCCATGCACCCTGCTTTGAATTCAACTATATGTATCAGGTCCCCATAGTAGAATGTCAGATTCTTGAGATGAGGAACTGTTTTGCTTTTCTATTTGTATCCCTAATACTTCACACACAGTAAGTACTTAATAAAAAAGTCTGCTTTGATCCCCAAAAGAATATTTATATTTTAAAGGAGTAGGTGTTACAATAAATCTTAGCTAATTTTCCATTAGATGAGATTTAATCTTCCAATGTGTTCCTTCCTGGTTCCACCTTCACTTTTCAGTAGCACCTAACTTAGTAATATGTTCCATGGCATTATTTTTACCATTTAAGATCTGGTGTATGTGTATGTTCATGAAAAGTGTCTGTTCAGGTGCTACATGGGACAGAGGGAGAAGGAGATGGAGAAGAAAATATGAAAGACAGAATTGCCTTCCACATTGGTGACTGTATCTAAGTCAGAGGTCTGAATCAACAACAGAAGGAATGATGTTTCACATGAGCCTTACAGAAATTTATTAAGGGCCTCTCTGGGTGGGATCAAAGATTTAATCACTATCATTTTCAGAAATCTGTTTGGGGAGATACAATAACTGTTGTCCTATTGAATGGGATTGAAGGAGAGAAAACAAGGAACCAGATCTCTGCCATCTAGGCCATTTACACATTTAGATATTCTGTCATTGTACTAATTCCTCAGGAAATCAAATAAGGTAACCACTCAATTTGCACTTTAATTGACTTATCCAGACACTCAAGAGGAGACAGGAGGGGACTGGTCTTAGGGGAATAGGCAAGCACAGCTTGCTCAGAAGTCATGTGATTCTACGTTCCATGAACATTACTATCTCTTCCTTTTTTTCCCAAATTTTAATTGATTTATTTTTAGTTTTCAACAAGATTTTGAGTTGCAATTTTTTCTCTCCCCATCTTTCCCCTACCCCCACCCCAAAATAGCAAGCCTACTGATTACCACTTCCCACATTCTGTTTTCTTTTATATCCTCCCCTTTACCCCCCTAACTTTCTAGTAGGACAAGATGGGTTTCTATACCCCATTACCTGTATATCTTATTTCCCAGTTTCATGTAAAAAACATTTTTAAACACTTGTTTCTAAAACTTTGAGTTCCAGATTTTTCCCCTTTGTCCCTCCTCATCCAACCCCACTAGAAGATAAGCAGTTCAATATAAATTATATATGTGTAGTTACCCAAATCATTTCCATAGTAGTTATATTGTGAAAGACTAACTATATTTCCCTCCATCCTATCCCATTCCCCACTTACTCTATTTTCTCCTTTGACCCTTTCCCTTTTCAAAAATGTTTGACTCTAATTATCCTCTCCCTCAATCTGCCCTCCCTTCTATCCTCCTCCCTCTTATCCTCTATCCCCCTATTATCCTGTAGGGTGACATACCCAATTGAGTGTATATGTTATTCCCTCCTTAGCCAAATTCAATGAGAAGCAGGTTGTCCCATATGAGATAATTTACCCCAATCTATCACTCCCTTTCTTCTTCTCCCAATAAATTCCTCTCTCCCCTCTTAATTTTTTTTATTTTATATCACCCCTTCACATTCAACTCATCCTGTACCTTTTGTCTATGTATACATGAACATACATATGCACACTCTCACAGATATTTATATATACATACATCCTCCTATACATACATATATGTATGTATACATATACATATATATATTTCCTTCAGGTATCCTCATACTAAGAAAAGTCTTATGAATTACAATTTCATTTTTCCATGTAGGAATGTAAATAGTTCAACTTTAATAAGTTCCTTATGGTTTCTTTTCCCTGTTTACCTTCTCATGATTCTCTTGTTTCTTGTATTTGAAAGTCAAATTTTCTGCTCAGCTCAGGTTTTTTCATCAAGAATGCTTGAAATTCCTCTATTTCATTGAATGACCATATTTTTCCCTGTAGCATTATACTCAGTTTTTGGGTAAATTATTCTTGGTTTTAATCCTAGCTCCTTTGACCTATGGAATATCACATTCCAAGCCCTTCAATCTGTTAATGTTGTGCTATCCTGATTGTGTTTCCACAATACTCAAATTGTTTCTTCCTGACTGCTTGAAGTATTTTCTCCTTGACCTGGGGACTGTAGAATTTGGCTATAATATTCCTCAGAGTTTTCTTTTTAGGATATTTTTCAAGAGGTGATCAGTGAATTCTTTCAATTTCTATTTTGCCCTCTGGCTCTAGAATATCAGAGCAATTTTGCTTGATAATTTCTTGAAAGATGGTGTCTAGACTCTTTTTTTGATTGTGGCTTTCAGGTAGACCAATAATTTTTAAATTATCTCTCCTGAATCCATTTTCCAGGTAAGTGGTTTTTCCAATGAGATTTCACATTGCCTTCTATTTTTCATTTGTTTGGATGTTTTATAGTGTCTTGATTTCTCATAAATTCATTAGCTTCCAATTGCTCCAATCTAATTTTGAAGGAGTTATTCTCTTCAGTGAGTTTTTGAAATTCTTTTTCCATCTTGCAAATTTGACTTTTTAAAGCATTCTTCTCTTCATTGGCTTTTTGGGCCTCTTTTGCCATTTGAGTTAGTCTCTTTTTAAAGGTGTTATTTTCTTCAGGTTTTTTTTTGGGGGGGGGTCTCCTTTAGTAGGCTGTTGACTCATTTTTTATGATTTTCTTGCATCATTCTCTTGTCTCTTCCCAATTTTTCCTCCACTTCTCTTACTTGATTTTCAAAATCTTTCTTGAGCTCCTCCATAGCCTGTAACCAATTCATATTTTTCTTGGAGGCTTTTGATGCAGGAGTTCTGACTTTGTTGTCTTCCTCCCACTCCATGACTTGATCTCTTTTGTCCCCCAAAAAGGATTCTATCATCTGTTTGTTCTTCCTGTGCTTGCTCATATTGGCAGCCAATTACTTGATTTTTGAGCTCTTTGCCATGGTAGAACTCTGCTTCCAGAATAGAGAAAGTGATGTCCCAAATCACTGGGGTTTTTGCAGCTGCAAGAGCCATTATATGTGCATCCTCTCTATAGCCCCCACATGCTCTGGCTCACTGGTCACACACCCCAGGACCACCACCCAAGACCACAATCCATATCCAAGCAGGTTAAAGCAAGAGTGATTTGAATGGTCACTTGTTCCCCTTACAATCTTCAGGCCAGGAGCACTGGAAGCAGCCACTGCACCTCCTCCACTTCAAGCTCTGGGGACAGCAGCTGGACCACACTCCCCCTGTTCCCAACAAAGTTCCACACTGATCTTTTACTTTGTCTTTCACATTTGTGGATTGAGAAGTCTGGAAACCACTACAGCTACTGGTGATTTACTTTTGTGAAGTTTGCTCCAGCCACAGCTACTGGTTGGGGCCACCCTGGGGCTAAAACCACCGTTCAGTCGGCACTGCACTCAGCTCCCAGCATGCTGTGATGGACCCTTCCTGCTAGCCTGTCAGGCTTCCTTCAGTGGGAGATTTGTTTCTCTCTGTCACTTTGTGGGTTCTGTAGCTCTAAAATTTGTTTAGAGTCCTTTATTTACATGTATTGGAGGAAGTGGAAGCCAGAGCTCCACGGAAATCCTGTTTCTACTCTACTATCTTGGTTCTACCCCCTTCTATCTCTTTCAAAAGTGTTGATAAAGATAGATTAGCAGGTTTCAGATTGATTTCTGTGGAGAGTATGCCATGTGAGTGAGGTAGCCTTGACCTGAGATTACTTCTGGAGGCACTCTTCCATCCACCCATATGCTAATTTTTTTGTTTCCTTCTCATTCCTTTACCTCCTCTGCATAGGGGGATGGGAGGCCAACCTCCATATGAAGTCATATTCCTGAAGTAAAAACCCCACCTATTATGTAAACAAGAATCAAGGGAAGTGAGGAAGATTTTTTTTATTAAGGGCCTATTATGTGCTTGGTGTTGAAACATACAAATTTGAATATGGCATATTTCATACTCCAAGATTAGAAGTAATGCTTCTGATTGCCTCCCTTGTCCATGTTAAAGAGGGTCAACCTAAAACTGTTCTTAGATTCTGAAGGGGGGCTCTTAAGTTAAGCAATGACTTCTCTTGTCTTCTATGGTATCATAGACACTACAAGATGCATCTGTTTTTGCTAAAAGTATGGTAAAGACACTAGTAAAGGGATTTGAGGAAAAGAGGAGATGATGGGGCATTCCATTATGGCTGAAGTAATAGAATTTGTATGCCATCCTCATTTATATGTAGGTAAGTTAAACACATTGTTCTTCATGCCCAATATCATTGAAATCCAGCTGTAACCTCTCTATGGACAAGAACTATATCTACTCTTTATTTTGTATTATCTTTCCCCTTATCTTCTATCTCTATACCAACCAGGATGATAATATGAAATAATGGCTGATATAAAAAGAACAACCCACAAACTTATTCAGCCAAGAATTAAGCCCATGTCTTATATCTCAAAGTTTCCTACTTGCTGTTCCTAATTTGGGGCCTTGTGCCTAGTAGATTCTCCATTAATGTTTCTTAAATAAGTGCTATCTTGACATTCTTCAAAGGATTTGGGGAGTGCCTCTGCAGCTGATCATCCTCAATGATACCAAGTCTTTATTCATTTAACAAATATCCAAGTGCCTACTATGTACAAGATATTCACTCATCCCACACACATTTACTCAGTGCTGGTGACTGTAGTATGGCAGTTTCACATAATGAGAACAATATGGCTGAATGAATAGGATGAAAGATATGGTGTCAGATGTGCTTAGTGACGTGCATCTTGGCTACTTGCCCAGGCATCATGGCAAGTCATTTAAGCTCTCAGACCCTCAGTGTAATCATCTGTAAAATGAGGATGATATAAGTGTTGACTTCATGGGGTTCTTGGGAGGGAAGAGCTTTTTAAACACCTTGCAGTATCCTAACAATAGGAGACATGACTCCACTGGTTATTTGTTTTTTTAAGTCACATCTCCTCACTTTATTCTTGACTCTCTGGACTTTCTCCATGATGACACAGCAGCCTTCTCACTCTGGAAGTTCACTCTGCCTCTGAAGCACCTTTTTTTCTTATTTTCCAATTCTTCCCAGACATCCCATTTCATTCTTGTCTGGGCTCCATTCCTGGCTCTCCATGTCTTATCCACATTTTCACCCCATTCCCAAATACTCCATTCACTTTTCAGTTTCCTTTTTATGCATCCTCCTCTTACCTATTCGAATATAAACTCATGGAGGGCAGGAATTGTCTTTTTTTTTCCCTCTCTATTCCCAACACTTCGCATAGTGCTTGGCACATTGTAAGCACTTAATAAATACTCATTAACCTGACATCTTTGTTATAATAAGACTTTTCACAATAAAAATAATGTTATCAAAACTTCAAAGCTTAGCTCAAACCCTATTTTTGCTACATTAAGCCTTTACCGATAACTCCCAGTTGCGGGAGATCACTTGTATTCCCCAAATTACCTTGTATTTTGTATATGCTTATATGTACATGACATTTTCCAGGATAGAATATAAACTTCTTGAGGGCAAGAACTGTTTCACTTTAGTCTTTGTTTCTCCAGCCCTATCTCTATGTGTATGTGTGTGTGTGTGTGTGTGTATACACATATATATATACATATATATATTATATATGTAATATGTGTGTGTGTTTACAAGTCTGGTGAATAGTAATTGAGTCTCTTACTTCATCTTTGAAGATATCTTTCTAACACATACGTATACATACACACACACGTACATATATAGATACACACACACGTATATATTATACACACACACACACACATACACATAGAGATAGGGGCAAAGCTTGAAGTCCTTGGTCATAAGCTTTAACCAGGAATCCATGATTTATCTCGCTATCTTAGAAGAAAAAGGAGTAGAAATTAGATTTTAAATGATTTGAACTGATATCAATACAATTCCAGAAACTCTGTTGAATAGAATAGTTGCTTCTTGGCAAAGAGAGGACAGTAAGCAAGGTGAGTAGTCTGTGATGACAGCTTTGAAAAGCTGAATCAATAATTTATCTCATTAGGAAAGATAACCCCACCCACCTAAGACCACTTAATGGCCTTGGCAACAATAGGATATATCCCTCTAATTTTTGTTGTTCAGTCAGATCCAACTCTTCATGATCCTTTTTGGGGTTTTCTTGGCAGAGATATTGCAGTGATTTGCCATTTCCTTCTCCAGCTCATTTTATAGATGAGAAAACTGAGGCAAATAGGGTTAATGTCCAGGGTCATTCAGCTAGTGATTCTCTGAGGTCAGATGTGAATTCAGGTCCTTCTGACTCTAGGCCCAGCACTCTATTCACTGCACCACCTAGTTGTTATTCCTCTCATACCCATTTGTAATGCTTTGTATCTAGAAGAAATTTATGATAACTAGATAGATAGACAGACAGATAGATGGATGGATGGTTGGACAGATGGACAGACAGATGGATGGACAGATGGATGAATACAGACAGACAGACAGACGGATACATAGATTAGATAGATTAGATAGATGGATAGATGGATAGATGATAGAGAGAGAGGGGGGGAGGAGGGAGAAAGAGGGGGGAGAAAGAGAGAGAGAAAGAGAGAGAGAGAGAGAGAGAGTAAGATCTGGGTTCAAACCATGCTTCTGACATTTAGTAGCTTTTGTTACCTTGAGTAAATTACTGAATCCCTACATGCTTCAAACATCTCTTTGGAATTTATTTACAAAGTCATGGGAAGGTAGAAGTCTAATTGGTGGGGAAGTCCCACACCAGGAACTTCCTCACTATAACAAAATCATAGAGTCTCAATAAGTCCATCTTGGAAGCTTTTTACTCTGTTTTGGGAAATGCCACACAAAAGTAAAATCCACACTTAAGAAAACACATAACACCTTCACTAACCCTGATTTTCTTTAAATTATTAAAAATAGCTGGAATTTATATAGTGCTTTAAGGCTTGTAAAGCATTTTAATTGTTATCTCATTTCATCCTCACAACAGTCCTCTGAGTTAAAAGTAATCATTTCCATTTTTCAGATGAGAAAACAGAGAGATTAGATGACAGCTAGTATCTAAGGCAGAATTTGAATTCAAGGCTTCCTGACTCTTAAGTTCAACACCCTATTCACCAGACCACCTAACTCCCAGAAGGGGAATGTTTAAAAATGAAGTTTCCAAAAGGTAATTGCTGCAAAGAAAGACTTAACAGTCATCCATGGATGAAATGAAACAAATGGCCATCAATCTAGAGCTGGAAGGCACCTCAAAGACTACTGAGTCACTTTACAACTAAGGAAAGTAAGACCCCAGAGGGTTAGGTGATTTACCCAAGGTCACACAGGTGACAATGACAATGATGGGATTCAAATTCAAGTTCTCTGACTCAAAATCTTTTAACGAACTTTGAGTGTCTTCAGGGTGCTGCAGTGAATAGAGTACTGGCTCTGGAGTCAGGAACACTCATCTTCCTGAGTTCAAATCCAGCCTCAGACATGCACTAGCTGTGTGAACCTAGGTAAGTCACTTAACCCTGTTTAACCCTGCTTCCTCAAATGTCAGATGAGCTTGAGAAGGAAATCATAAACCACTTTAATATCTTTGTCAAGAAAACCTCAAATAGTTTCACAAAGAATTGGACATAACTTAAAAATGACTGAACATCAACTAATCAATACTTATCAAGTGCTGATGTACCAAGTACCAAAGATATAAAGACAAAAATGGAATAGTCCCTGCCCTCAAGGAGCTTACACTCTATCAGAGGAGGTAACATGAATCTAAGAAATATTATCATATACTTGATGAACAAAGGCAGACTGCATTGAGATGAGATATTTTGGTGGACATTCCTGGCCCATGGATTTTCTAATTAATCACAGAGGACAATGGAAAACTGGCAAATCATTATCAAATATAGTAAATTTTTGAAATATTTCCTAGTAAGAAATGATTAGTATACTTATATTAATATAGCAACAATGAATTAATTTTAATTACCTACCATTTCCTTTTTAATTGAAGGCATTGAGTAATACTTTTTTAAAATCTTTAATTTGATTGTCATAGGCATTCCTTCTTCTAATGCAGATAGAAGTTTCTTAATGTCTTAGTAATTGTTTTTATGAATATCTGTCTGTTGCCTCAAAAAAAAGAGTCACCTACTGGGAAACATTTTGAAAACTGTGATTCCTTTTCTTACTATGAGTCAAAACATTTTATTTTAAATGGCCCTCCCCAGACCTGAATTAAACCTTTTCTTAAACAGTTGAGCAATAACAACTGATACAATGACCATGTCTGAAAACATATGCAATATTCTGTTCCCATAATTCCCTAATTCTCTGACGAGAGCTTTGTTTTCTATTCTCATGGACTAAGATTAGTTAGTACACTTCCTCAGTGTTTGACTTCCTCTTAGCATTCTATTCACTTACATCATCGTCATCACTGTATACATTGTTTTCCTGGTTCTGATTATTTAACTTAAGCTTTCCCTTCTTTCTTTCTTTTTTTAAGTTTATATTTAGTGTTCAACATTCACTTCCATAAGATTATGAGTTCCAAATTTTCACCCCATTTCTCCCCTCCCCCAATCCCAAGACTGTGTAATATGTAAAGAAGAATTAGAACCAATGGGAGAAAGCATGAGGAGAGAGAGAGAGAGAGAGAGAGAGAGAGAGAGAGAGAGAGAGAGAGAGAGAGAGAGAGAGAGGGAGAGGGAGAGAGAGAGAGAGAGGAAGTAGAATGCTTTGATCTGCATTCAGATTCCACAGTTTTTTTCTGGATGTGAACAGCATTTTCCATAATGAGTCTTTTGAATTTGTCTTAGATCCTTACATTACTAAAAAGAGATAAGTCTATTAAAATTAGTTATCATACAATGTGGCTGTTATTGTGTACAATGTTCTCCTGGTTCTGAACATGTCACTCAGTATCGATTCACATAAGTCTTTCCAGGTTTTTCTGAAATCCACCTGTTCATCATTTCTTACAGCACAATAGTATTCCATTACATTCATATACTCCAACTTGTTCAGTCATTCCCCAACTGATGGGCATCTCCTCAATTTTCAATTTATTGCTCATACCAAAAGAACTGCTATAAATATTTTTGTACATGTGGATCCTTTTCCCATTTGTATGGTCTCTTTGGGATACAGGCCTAGAAGTGGTGTTACTGTGTCAACTGGTATGAATAGTTTTACATTCCTTTAGGCATAGTTCCAGATTGCTCTCAAGAATGGTTGGATTAGTTCACAACCCCACCAACAATGCACCAGTGTTCCAATTTTCCCACATATCCATCAATTATCTTTTTCCTGTTTTGTCATGTTAGCCAATCTGATAGGTGTGATATGCTTTCCCATATTTCTTTAAATAACTCATGATGTATTCACATAGTTGCTTGATAATATTCTATTTCATAGGAGCATAGATTTATATCCCCTTGATTCCTCATGGTATCTATGCACATGAACAACCCTTTGTTGAGCATTTCCAACCTTAGCTCAGTTGCGCTTCAGCTACAGACACGTCTTCTGTCCCCAGGGCCATAGACAAGTCTTTTCTGTTCAAGAATTTTCGTCATTTTTTGTGTCCCTGGGTCACTGTTGTTATGAGGTTCTAGAATAAGATGCAAACAAAAGTACTGAGGGATAATGAGTCAAGTAGGCCTGAGTTCCTCAAATAGTCCCTATGACTGCATAACAAACACAATAGGTTTGGCCTAATGAACAAATGAAATCTGGATACATTGAACAAAAAAGTGTTGGGGGGGGGCACTCTCTCTCCTGCTCATTTGTGCATTCTTTTTACTTGAATCTCCAGAGAATGGTCTTAACCAAACTCTAATAAAGCATCATCTGCACCAAGTTTTGACCATCAGCCAGACACACTCAGGGAGGGAAACCTCCCACAGAGTCAAAAATGAGATGTGAGCACAACTGTCTGCTTTTGTTTGTGGATTTCCTTATACTTCTGGGTTTTTAAGGGTCTTTTTGGCTGACTCAGCAGAGTTCACATGTTTACCCCTACTCCTCCTCCTCCAATTATCTTCTGGTAGCTGCCACGGCTGAAAGGATTTCTCGTTATCCTCATAAAAAAAAGAAAGAAGGTAGAAAAGTAAGCATCAGGTAAATGGACTTTGGCACCATCTGCTTTTGACTTAGTCATGATATATCACAGCTCTCTTTGCTGATAAAAATGTGGAAATGTTGAGCACACCCTGAAAGCAATAGCAAAGTAATTTAATGCACAGTTGTGTATGATGAGGCACTCAGGTTGTACCAGGGAATTGAGATACTGAGTGTAACTGCTGTAGGCATTATGAAAGAAAAGACAATCAGGGATTCTACAAGGAGAGATGGCCCTGGAGGGATAGAACTGGTGGATGGTCTCAGAACCTGATGGACTGAATGGCTGAGTCAGAAGGAGGCTTGCCAAACCTCACCAAGGATGAGGCCAGAGTATGAACAGCAGGCTGGGGCAGAGTAGGAAAGTAGCTATAATAAAAATGGTCAGAGAAGGAACTGATACAAATTTATAAGACTAAGAGTTAGCATCAAATTGAGAAATTATGTAAGCATATGCACAGGCAATTTTCTAAGGACAAAATCTAAGCTATCAACAACCAAGTAATCTAAAATACTAATGTGGAAAATGCAAATTCATATGTATCAGATTGTCAAATATGACAAAAAGGTAAATGGCAAATGATGGAGGTGCTGTGGAAAAACGTCCACTTTAATGCACCATAGGTGGGAGCTGTGAATGAGTCCAGCCATTCTGGGAAGCCAGTTGGAACTGTGACCAAAAAGAGACCAAATTGTGTATGCCCTTTGACCCAGTGATACCACTCCTTTGTCCATACACCAAAAGAAAACAAAGAAAGTGAAAAAGAACTCCTATAGACAAAAATATTTATATAAGCTATTTTTGTAGTGCCAAAGAAGTGGAAACAAGGTTCACCTATCAGTTGTGGTCTGGCTAAACAAAATATGGCTTGTGAATTTAATGGAATACTATTGTGCCAAAAGAAAACGGCAAAAGGGATAGAATAAGAGAAACCTGGGAAGACTTTTATGAGTCAATTCAGAGTAAAGTGAATAGGTCCAGAAGAATAATATTTTACAGTATTAATAACATTATAAGGATGAATAAATTTAAAAGAATTAAGAACTCTGATCAATGCAAATGATCAGCCATAATTCTAGAGAACTGAAGGTAAAGGATAATATTCACCTTCTTACCCATCATTGATGGACTCAGGGTAAAAGTGTGGTATGTATTTCTGAACATGTCTAATGTTGGAATTTATTTCAGTAGACTATACTAATCTGTTACAAGTGTTTTTTTTGTTGTTGTTTTTTGCAATGGGGAAGTATTAACAAGTACCCAACAAGTATTTAAGTGTCTACTATGCATCAGGTACTCTACTAAGGGCTGGGGATACAAAGAATGGCAAAAGACAGTCCTTCCCTTCAAGAAGCTCACAGTCTAATAGGGGAAACAACATGCAAACAACTATGTACAAACAAGCTGTAGACTGGATAAATTGGAGATAATCATAGAAGGGAAAAATCACTAGCATTCAGGGGCCTAGGGAAAGACTAGATCAGCTAAGTGGTTCAGTGAATAGAGTGCAGAGCCTGGAGTCAAAAAGACTCATCTTTCGGAGTTCAGATCTGACCTCTGGTAATTACTAGCTGTGTGACCCTGGGTAAGTCACTTAACCCTGTTTGCCTCAGTTTCCTCACCTATAAAATGAACTGGAAAAGGAAATGGCAAACCACTCTAGTACCTTTGCCAAGAAAAATCCAAATGGGGTTATGAAGAGTCAGACGTGACTGAAAAAGACTGAACAATAACAAAGGGAAAGACTTCTTACAGAAGGTGGTAACTGGGTCTTGAAGGAAGCCATGGGAGCCAGAAGATAGGGTTGAGGAAGGTAAGAATTCTAAGGAGAGCAAGAAGAAATGCCTATCATCAGGAGATGACGTGTTATGTATGTGTTGCAGCAAGGAGGCCAATGAATGGTAGTATATGTGTGGGCAGGGAGTGGGAGGTGGAATAAAAGAATAAAGTATAAGAAGACTGGGTTGGATTATGAAGGACTTTAAAGAATTTCCCCATTGATCCCAGGAGTAACAAGGAGCCATTGGAGTTTATTAAATGGGTGGTTGGGGGGAGGGGGAGAGTTTGACATGGCGAGACCTGAGCTTTAGATCATTTTGATAGCTAAATGGAGAATGGTCTGCAGTAGGTTACAAATGCTCATTAGCTGAAAATTTATATACATATATATATATATATATATATATATATATATATATACATACACACACATTTGTGTTAAAAATATAAAAACTACTAGATGCAGAAAAATGCTTAAATTGGAGTCCAAAGCCCTGGGTTTGAATTCTACCTCCTCTGCTCCCTACCTGTATGACCATAAGCAAGTCTCTTAACCTTGCGAAACCTCATTTTCCTCATCTGTAAAAGAAAAGAGTTGAGCTAGATGACCTCCAAGGTTCCTATCAGCCCTAACTAAACCTATGATCCTGTGACCAGTGCTTTGGAGAATCCATTGACAAAGAGAAACTCCCAGTACCCTGTCCTGCCCATATTCTGACTTCTTCATCTTATAGGGACAGTGTGTCATAATGAATAGAGAGCTAGTCTTAGAGTAGGAAAGAGCTGAGTTCAGGTTCCCTCTCTAACATATACTGGCTATGTGACCAAATCACACCTTCAAAAGATCTTTCTTGGTCCCACTCACCCCCCATTTTCCTTGGGTTAACTTCAGTTTCACTGTATATATCATATATGTACCTAGTTGTTTACATTTGGTCTTAACCATTACAATGTGAACTCCATGAGAGCAAGACTGTTTAGACAAAACAGACAATTCTTTGTCTTCCCAAAACAGGAACTCTTAATCTGAGCTTGTGAACATTAAAATAGCGATATTTTTTTTTGGTTAAAGATACTGCTGTTACAAATCTATATTTCAAAAGATTAATTTAAAGTTTTCTGAGCATTTTTTTATTTTTTAAAAATATTTGTTTATTTTTAGTTTACAAAATTCAATTCCATAGTTCCTTGAGTTTCAAATTTCCCTTCCCTCCATTCCCCCCAACATCCCACGATGGCATATAGTCCAGTATAGGATCTGCAAATACTTTCGCAATAGACATTAGTCAATTTACAAAGGCATATTGTACTAGATGGGATGAAAAATGGTGAAGAAGAAATAAAACCAAACAATGAAAAGAAAAAGATCAATTAGTTTTCTTCCATCAGGATTCAAGCTCAGTTCTTTCTAGTTCTTTCTCTGGATGTAAACATCTCTCTCCTTCATGAGTCTTTTGGGACTGACTTATATAACTGCATTGCTGAGAAGAGTCCAGTCTGTCATAGTTGGTCATCACACATATGTTGTGTCTGTGATTGTGTGCAAATTTCTCCTGGTTCTATTCATCTCACTCAGCATCAGTTTGTATAAGTCTCTCCAGGTAAATATGAAGTCTGTCTGCTCCTCATTTCTTATAGCACAATAGTATTCCACTACATGCATATACCACAACTTGTTTAGCCATTCCCCAATTGATGGGCACCCCTTTAATTTCCAAATGTTTGCAACCACGAAAAGAGCTGCTATAAATATTTTTGTACATATGGGTCTTCCTCCCACTTCTATGATCTCTTTGGGATATAACCCTAGAAGTGGTATTGCTGGGTCAAAGGGTATGAAATTGTTTATAGCCCTTTGGGTATAATTCCAGATTGCTCTCCAGAATGGTTGAATCAGTTCACAACTCCACCAACAATGCATTAGTGTTCCAATTTACCCACATCCTCTCCAGCATTTGTCATTTTCTTGTTTTGTCATCTTAGCCAATCTGACTGGAGAGATGTGGTATCTCAGAGTTGTTTTGATTTGCATTTCTCTAATCAATAGTGATTTAGAGCATTTCTTCATATGCTTATAGATATCTTTAATTTCTTTCTCTGAAAACTGCCTGTTCATATCCTTTGACCATTCCTCAATTGGGGAATGACTTATATTCTTATAGATTTGACTCAATTCTCTGTATATTTTAGAAATGAGTCCTTTGTCAGAGACATAGGTTGTGAAAATTCTTTACCAATTTCCCACCTCCCTCTTGATCTTGGTTACATTGGCTTTGTTTGTACAGAAGCTTTTCAATTTAATGTAATCAAAATTATCCATTTTGCATTTTATAATGCTCTCTAATTCTTGTTTGGTCCTAATGTCTTTCCCTCTCCACAAATCTGACAGGTAAACTATTCCTTGCTTTCCCGGATTGCTTATAGTACCATCCTTTATACCTAGATCATGCACCCATTTAGACTTGATTTTGATATATGGTGTTAGATAATGTGCTATGCATTCCAGTTTTCCCAGCAGTTTTTGTCAAATATTGCATTATTATCCCCAAAACTGGGGTCTTTGGGTTTATCAAACAATAGATTACTATACTCAGTTGCTGGATCTCGTGCACCCAACCTATTCCATTGATCCACTACTCTATTCCTCAGCCAATATCAAGCAGTTTTGATGACAGCTGCTGTATAATACAGATTAAAATCTGGCATAGCTAGTCCACTTTCCCTAGCATTTCTTTTCATTAATTCCCTTTATATTCTAGACCGTTTGTTCTTCCAAATAAATTTTGTTACTATTTTGTCTAACTCTAAAGTAGTTTTTTGGTAAATTGATTAGTAGGGCACTAAATATATAATTTAGTTTGGGTAAAATTGTATTTTTATTATGTTAGCTCGACCCAGCCACGAAAAATTGATGTCTTTGCAATTAGTTAGATCTGACTTTGTTTTCGTGAGAAGTATTTTTTAGTTGTGATCATATAGGTCCTGGGTTTGTTTTGGCAGGTAGATTCCCAAATATTTTATAATGTCTACAGTGACATTAAATGGGATTTCTCTTTCTATCTCTTGCTGTTGAATTTCATTAGAGATATATAGGAATGCTGAGGATTTATGGGGGTTTATTTTATTTCCTGTAACTTTGCCAAATTTATTTATCATCTCAAGTAGTTTTTTACTTGATTCTCTAGGATTCTCTAAGTATATCATCATATCATCTGCAAAGAGTGACAGCCTGATCTCTTCTTTTCCTAATTTGATTCCTTTGATTTCTTCTTCTTCTCTAATTGCTACTGCTAGTGTTTCTAGTACCAGACTGAATAAGAGGAGTGACAGTGGACACCCTCGTTTCACTACTGATCTTATTGGAAAGGCTTCTAGTTTATCCCCATTGCATATAATACTTGCTGATGGTTTTAAATAGATGCTATCAACTATTTAAAGGAAGGCTCCATTTATTCCTATACTTTCTAGTGTTTTTAATAGCAATGGATGTTGTACTTTGTCAAAAGCCATTTCTGCATCTGTTGAGATGATCATGTGGTTTCTCCTAGTTTTATTGTTGGTATGACGAATTATACTGATGATTTTCCTAATATTAAACCATCCTTGCATTCCTGGAATAAATCCTACCTGATCAAAGTGTATTATTTTTGTAATAAGTTGTTGTAGCCTTTTAGCTAATATTTTACTTAATTTTTTTGCATCTAGATTCATGAGGGAAATTGGTCTATAATTTTCTTTCTCTGTTTTATCTATTCCTGGTTTAGGAATCAGTACCATATTTCTGTTATAAAAAGAATTTGGTAGGACTCCTTTTCCCAAATAGTTTGTAGAGTATTGGAATCAATTGTTCTTTAAATGTTTGATAGAATTCACTAGTAAACCCATCTGGCACTGGGGATTTTTTCCTAGGGAGTTTTATTGATGGCTTGTTTGATTTTTTTTTTCTGAGATGGGGTTATTTAGGTAATTCACTTCCTCTTCAGTTAATCTGGGCAACTTGTATTTTTGTAACTATTCATCCATTTCATTAAGATTGTCATATTTATGTGCATACAATTGGGAAAAAATAATTCCTAATTATTGTTTTGATTTCCTCTTCATTGGAGGTAAATTTATCCTTTTCATTTTTGATGCTCATAATTTGCTTTTCTTCTTTCTTTTTTTTATCATGTTGACTAAGGGTCTATCAATTATATTGGTTGTTTCATAAAACCAGCTCTTAGTTTTATTTATTAATTCAATAGTTTTCTTAATTTCAATTTTATTAATCTCTCCTTTGGTTTTCAATATTTCTAATTTAGTACTAAATTGGGGATTTTCAATTTGTTCTTTTTCTAGCTTTTTCAATTCCATGTCCAATTCATTGACCTCCCTTCTCTCTGCTTTAATTATGTATGCACTCAGGGATATCAAACTTCCCCTAAGAACAGCCTTTAAAGTATCCCACAAATTTTGGTATGTTGTCTCATTATTATTATTATTCTCTTGAATGAAATTACTGATTGTTTCTATAATTTCTTGTTTGACAAACTCATTCTTTAAGATTAAAGTGTTTAATTTCCAATTAGTTTTTAGTCTATCTTTCCATGCCCCTTTATTGCATATAGTTTTTATTGCATCATGATCTGAGAATGATGCATTTAATATTTCTGCCTTTCTGCACTGAATTGTGAGGTTTTTATGCCCTAGTACATGATCTATTTTTGAATATGTACCATGCACTGCTGAGAAGAAAGCAAATTCCTTTTTATCCCCATTCAGTTTTCTCCAGAGATCTATCATAACTAGTCTCTCTAAAATTCTATTTGCCTCCTTAACTTCTTTCTTGTTTATTTTGAGGTTAGATTTATCAAGTTCAGAAAGGGGGAGATTAAGGTCCCCTACTAGTATAGTTTTGCTATCTATTCCTCTAATTCCTTTAACTTCTCCTCTAGGAATTTGGATGTTATGCCACTTGGTGCATATATGTTAAGTGATGATATTGCTTCATTTTCTATGGTGCCTTTTAGCAAGATATAGTTTCCTTCCTTATCTCTTTTAATTAGATCTGTTTTTGCTTTTGCTTTATCTGAGATAAGGATTGCTACCCCTGCTTTTTTTTTTACATTAGCTGAGGGATAATAAATTCTACTCCAGCCTTTTACCTTTACCCTGTGGGTATCCCTTTGTTTCAAATGTGTTTCTTGTAGACAGCATATTGTAGGATTATGGTTTTTAATCCATTCTGCTATCTGCCTCTGTTTTATGGAAGAATTCACCCCATTCACATTCATAGTAATGATGACTATCTGTCTCTTCCCCTATTCCCTTCCCTGCTTATGCTTTTGTTACTTCCTTCTCCCTTCCCCTCCTTGAAGTTTTCCCTTTTGATCACCCCCTCCCTCAGTGTTCCCACCCAGTGAGCCCCCTTCTTAACCTACCCTCTCCCCTTACTACTATTTCCCTCTCCTCTGATCCCCCCCTTTAAACTCCTCCTTCCCCACCCCCTTACCCTGCTACTGCCTATAGGACACAATAATATACTTATCAGAGTAAGTTACTCCCCATTTGACACTAAACCAATGAGAGTAATTTTCAAACAGTACTCCTCTCCCTCCCTCCTTTTCCTCTATTTAATGAATTTGTGTGTCTATTCACATTAGAATCTTAAACTTTACTGATTGAGTTGATCCCTCTTTGAACCAGAACCAGTGAGAATAGTGTTTGAATGTTGTTCCTCTCCCTCTTTCTTTCCCCTCTACTATAGTGTGCTTTTATGCCTCTTTGAATGGCATATTTTACCTTTTTCTATCTCATCCTTTCCTTTTATCCTATTATATTCCCTTTGATTCCCTTAATAAGTTTTTTTTTTTTTAATCTTCAGGTTAGTTCATCCATACCCACACCCTCAATCTATGTACAACCCTTTTGAAGGTCATGATAATCATAAAAATTTCAATATTGACAGTTATCAGCTCCGCATATAGGGATGTGAACATTTTGCTCTTGCTGCATAGCAAGTTATGTGCAAGTGTGCATGAGTGTGGGTGTGTGCATGTATGTATGTGTGAGTCTGTGTTTTCCTTCCTTACCATTTTATGTCTTTCTTGAGTCTTGTAATTGGAAATGAAATTTTCCATTGAGCTCTGGCTTTTTCATCAGGAAAGTCTGGAAGTCCCTTATTTCATTAAACAACCATCTCCTTGACTGAAAGATTATGCTCAGTTTTGCCAGGTAGTTAATCCTTGGTTGTAGTCCTAGCTCTCTTGCCCTACGAAATATCAAATTCCAATCCCTTCAATCTTTTAATGTAGAAGCTGCTAGGTCCTGTGTGATCCTAACTGTAATTCTGCGATATTTGAATTGTTTCTTTTTGGCTGCTTGCAGAATTTTTTCCTTAATCTTGTAATTCTGGAATTTGGCTACTATATTTCTTGGAGTTTTCAATTTGGGATCTCTTTCAGGAGGAGACCAGTGAATTCTTTCAATAACTATTTTATTTATCTTCTGATTCCAGGACCTCAGGACAGTTTTCTTTGACAATCTCTTGGAGGATGTTGTCTAGGCTGCTTTTTTCATCATGGCTTTCTGGTAGACCAATAATTCTTAAGTTATCTCTCTTGGATCTGTTCTCTAGGTCACTTGTTTTTCTAGTGAGATATTTTACATTTTCTTCCAATTTTTCAATCATCTTGTTTTGTTTGATTGACTCTTGGTGCATCATAGAGTTCAATTTGATTTGATTGATTCTAATTTTTAGTGAATTATAGTCTTTGGTGAGTTTTTGAAGGTCCTTTTTAGGAAGGTATTTTCTCTGATAACTTCACTAATTTTACTTTTTATGGATTTGTTTTCTTCACTGAGACTTTTTTCCCAGTTGGTGACTGCCTCCCTGATTTGGTCTTTAAAATCTTTCTTAATCTCCTCCAAGAATGCTATTTTGGCTTGAGACCAGTTCATATTTCCTTCTGTGGTCTCAGATGTGGGTAGAGAGTCCAAATTGTCCTGTGTATTTGATTGTTCTTGATCTACATAGTAAGCTCGGATAGATTTTCTTGCCTTCCCCTTCTCCTTCTCAGCTTCTTTCCTTCCCATTGTGATTTCCTATTTCTTAATTTCTCAGGCTGTGAGCTAAGGGCCTGGTTGTTGACTTTGAATGCTGTAGCCTCTGGGTGTCTAGTTTGTGGCTATGGCAGGAATCTCAGAGAGGTATGTTGATGTGCACAGAGTAGTCTGTGGGGTGGTTTGGCCACTTCAGAATTCTGCCTCTATACATCTGGGCTATAGCTCAGGCAGGCTTTTGCTGGTCAGGTGGGGTGGGGCTCTTTGGTACCCCTCCCTCTCCTTTCTTCAGACTCCTGGCTGTCTCAGTTACACAGCTTCTTGGAGACTCCCAAGCCTGAGGCTATTTCCACTAACTTGGTATTTCAATCTGGGTGGGAGACTTATCTTTGGGTTTTCTACTTCATGAAGGAGGGATGTGAGGATCAGCCTACTAGAATTTACTTTGCCATTCTAGCCCCTGTATTATACAGGCAGGCAATTTCTAAACTTCCAGGCTGGGGGCCACCAGCTGCAGGAAAAGCTACTGTCTCTGCTGGGTGCCCAAGCACTCTCCTACCTGGCTCCAATGATCCTTCCTATTCCCTAGTGAGATGACACCGAGATGACTGTGATTTGTCCTTGGTAAGTCTGCAGGCTGGGGCTTCTTTTCTCTCTGGTGTAGTCTGCTTCTCTGCTCTAATGTCTGAGCTGTGCAGACCCTACTTGCTCTGTGGTCTCCCTGTCTGGACGCACTGGGCACTTTCCTGGGCTGGATTCTGTCATATTCCATCTCCAAGTGGATTTTGTCACTCTGGAATCTGTTCAGATTCACTTTTTAAGGTTTAGCGATGGGATTCATGGAGGAACTTAGAGAAGTTACTGATTCTTTTCCACCATCTTGGCTCTACCACGATATTTCAATATTATTGGTTTTCTTTGCAATCTTAGATTTTTTTATATTTAAAAAGTATTATCTACACTGTTATGTCTATATCCCAAAGACATCAAAAAAAAGGGAAAAGGATCTATTTGTACAAAAATATTTATAGCAACTCTTTGCAGTGGAAAAGAATTGGAAATTAAGGGGATGCCTATCAATTGGGAAAAGGCTGAACAAGTTGTAGTACATCATGGAAATAGAATGTTATTGAGCCATGAGAAATGACAAGTAGGATGATTTCAGAAAAACCTGTAAAGACTTACGTGAATTGATGCATAGTGAAGTGAACAGAACCAAGAGAACACTGTAGACAATAACAGCAATACTGTTCAATGGAGAACTGTGAATGATTTAGGTATTCTCAGCAACACAATGATACAAAAAATCCCAAAGGACTAATGATGAAACATATTATCTGCCTCCCGAGAAAGAACTGATATTGCTTGAATACAGACTGAAACATGCTGTTTTTCACTTTCTTTTATTCTTTTTCTTTTTTTGAGTCTTTTTGTACATAATGATTACTATGGAAATGTTTTACATAATTGCACTTTTATAGCATATCTGATTTCTTACCATCTCAGAGAGGGGGGAGGAGAGAGAGGGAGGTAGGGCTAGAATTTGTAGCTCGAAATTTTTTTAAAAGTTTTAAAACTACTTTAACATTTAATTGGAGGAATATATATATATATATATATATACACACATATATATACACATATACACAAACACACATACACATGCACATGCACATACACATACACATACATATATATATGTATGTATGTATGTATGTATGTATATACATATACATATATTAAAGTATTGCCCTGAGGAGTCCATGCACAAAAAAAATTTCCTGACCAAGAAATTTGCAACAGTGCCCACCACACAGTAAGAACTTAATAAATGCTTGTTTGATTGACTGATATAACTTCTCAATGCCTCCAAGCAAATCTGTAAAACTATGGATTCCAGAATTATTGTCAATCTACCTTAGTGAAGGGTGTTTCCTCATGGGAATTCCCTACATTGATGATGTCATAGGTTTGCATTGAGGAAAAAATAATCTCATAGTCAAATTCTGCCTCAGATACTGACTAGCTACATGACCCTACTAAATCACTTAACCTCTCTGGACCTCAGTTTCCTTATCTGTAAAATGGAGATAGGGCAAACTGGATAGGACAAAAGACAAGTACAGATGTCTCAAGAGTTATAGTGCAGATCATCAAAAAGTATATTTAATAGCTCATGTTTATCAGGGACTGGATGGCATATATACTTACTAAACTAATTTTTAGCTAAAGTTTTTCAGGACGAAAAATCTTTGCATCTCATGTGTGGAATATATTAAGAATTGTTTTGAATTTATATGAATAAGAACCATTCTTCAATTGATATATAGTCCAAAGATATTAACAGGTTTTTCTTTAAGGAAGAAATCCAAGGTGTCAGTAGCCATATGGGGAAAAAATGCTCCAAATCACTATTACAGACATACAAATTGAAACAACTCTACCAATACAATGGGTATAAAGTGGAGCCTCAAAAAAATAAAAAGAGAAAAAATTATCATTGTTAGAGGGGTTGGGATAAAACATTGTGGTAGAGCTGCAGTCTAGCCATTCTGGAAAGCAATTTGGAACTATGCCTTCCAAGTCACTAAAGTATGCATACTTGGAGTCAGGGAAACCTGGAATCAAAACCTGGAGCCAACCAAGTAATACTACTACAAGGTCTATACCCTAAAGAGATTAAAGAAAGAGGAAAAGAACCTAAATATACAAAAATATTTGTTTCAGCTCTTTTACGGTGGGAAAGAATAGGAAGCTAAGTGGACACCTATTAACTGAGAAATGGATGAACAAATTATGATAATAGAATGTATATATAATGAAATACTGTTGTGCTGTAAGAAATGAAGGAAACAGTTTCAAGAGAAACATGGGAAGACAAGTGAACTGATGAAGAATGAAGTGAGCAGACTCATGAAAAGACTTTATACAAAGACAACATTGTGAAAACACACAACTTTGGAAGACTTGGGAACTCTGATCAATACAATAACCAGCCAGAAGTCCAGAGGACTGATGATAAACAGTGCTACTCACCTTCTGGAAGAGAGGTGATAGACTTAAGGTGCAGAAAGAGACGTACATCTTGCTGGACATAGCTAACATGGGAATATATTTTGATTGAAAATGCATGTTTGTTACAAGGGAAGAAAATCAATAGCAAATTAAGATGAAGAATAAAAGTAAGGAAATTCTATTCCCATTAAAATAACTCCATCTTGCCCTAAGAAATAAGTTATTGGTGTTGTAAAATAGGGAATGGATCAAAGAACAGATAGTGACTCTGGTACCATTTCTTACAGCAATGGCTGTAATTCAGAGTACCAGAGTCCATAATATACCTCAGCCAACAAACACATGCTCTCCTTGCCAAGAGGAGAGATGGGATATCCAAAAGCAATATTGATTTAGAAATTACTTCCAAAGTGGTAAGATAGAAGTCAGGGAAAGATAGAGTATTTCCTCACAAAACAGTAAGGAATGGTATAGTGGAAAGTGAGTTTACAGAAAACTTGAGTTAAGACTCAACTAAGTCAGGTTATCTCACAAGCATCTAAGTATGAAAGTGGAACAAGGATTAAATGAGATTATATATGTAAAGCACTTAGCACTGTGCTTGTCACATAGTAGCTTCTATATAATTATTATCATCATCATTATAATTATTATTATGTATGCTAAATAGAAATAAAAAGGACCTATTTCCCAGTATTTTTATAATCATCTATTCTGATCATTACAAACAGGGGAGACAAAACATTTTGCTCTAATACCTTCTAACCTAACTACCCAATGTGATATGTAAGGAAAGAATTGCGGATCTAGGGATCAAAAGGACCTCAAAAGTAGTGTAACCCCTTCATTTTACAGGTTAGGAAATTGGGTCCACAAAGGTGAGTGACTTATTTAAAGTTAAAAAAATTTTTAAAGTAATAGAACTGTCCAGAATTCAAACTTGGGTTTTCTGACTCCAAATTCAGCACTCTCTCCACTTTATGATAGAAAAAAATTTATACTTTAAAAAATGAAGTCAGTATAAGTAGCCAGAATGATCCAAGTATACATAGAAGAAAGCCATACTGGAACCAACATGATTTTGAAAACATTGAGAGATCAGTTTAACATATCAAAATTGGGAGGAAAAAAATCACCAGCAATAGTATCATTAAAGTACATGTTTGGAACTACCAAGTCAGTCCTACTTGCTTTTTAAGAAGAGAATACAGTGTTCAGTACATGGTAGGTGTTTAATAAATACTAATTGATTGATTTCACTTAAAATATGGATGACGATGCTCTATACATGTACTAAATATACCCTTGATGGAGATAAAAAGCCAGATCTCCCAGAGACATTTCAAGCTTAACACATTCAAAACAGCATTCATAATCTTTCCCTCTAAACCCACCCTTCCACCACATTTATCTGTTTCTGTTGAGGATAGCACCATTCTTCTTTCAACAGGTTCACAACCTTGGCATCATCCTCAATCTGTCCCTCTCCCTTTCCATCCAATTACTTGTCAAGTATTGTTATTCTACCTTTACATCTGTTGCATTGATCCCTTCTTTCTACCCTCATTCAGGACTTCATGGCCTCTTGTTTGGGTAATTCTAACCATCCTTTTAATCAGAGGTTCTTAACTTATATGTGTGTCATGGACCCTTTTGGTATCCCCGTGAAGCTTCATGCTACTGTGGTGTGTTGCCTACATTCATAATTGAGGGAAATGAAAAATTTCAATTAAAAGTTCAATATTTTCCCCATTCATGTCCATCAGTCCCCTGAAAACAATACACCGACCTCTTGGGTATCCATAGACCCCAAGTTAAGAACCTCTACCCCAAGTGGACTCTCAGGTTCCAGTTTCTCCCCTCTCCAATTGAAGTTCCAAACAGGTGGCAAAATACTCTTCCCTAAAACACCAATCTGTCCCTATCACTTCCCTATCCAAGAAATTCCAGGGGTTCTCTATTATCTCTCAGATAAAATGCAAGCTTGGCAAATAAAGCCATGCCTGTCCTGATGTGTTTTATATTTGCCCTTTTCCCTCTATATTTCATGTAACATCCAAACTTAATATCCCATCCTCCACCTCATTATCTTTGCCCAAGCTTTCTCCCAAACCTGGAATCAGTAGCCAGTGTTTATTTTGCAAAGCACTTTACTTATATTATCTCAATTGATTCTCAGAAGAACCCCATGAGATAGGTGCTATTATTATCTCCATTTTATACTTGAGGAAACTGAAGCAAATAGGACTAAGCGCCTTGCCCTGGGTGATGCATCTATTAAGACTGAGGCAGAATTGGAACTCAGGTCTTTTTGACTTGAGACCAGCACTCTATCCATGCACTTAGGTGCCCCAGGAAATACATCCTCTCCTTATATACCTTGAAGAGTCCCCAGTTTTCTTTAAGGCTCAACTCAAGTACCACCTTCCTGAGGAAGTCTTTCCTCATTCCCCTAGTTTTTAGTGTTCTCTTCATCTTCAAATGATCATGTATACACTTACCCATTTTCATGTTTCACAATATAAGATCCCTGATGGCAGAGACTCTTCTATTTTGTCTTTCTCTCCTGTGTCTTGCACACAGCAGGTACATAGTAAATGCCTTATGGTTTGGAATCTACCACATGATCCACAGAGATAAGATCCTTCCTACACTTTTGCTAATGTCTGATGGTCTCCATCTCTTCCTCTCTGTATCATGATCCAGTGATGGGCCTTTTCCCCAAATTTCCTAGTCACAACATAGCCAGTGTATATAAGCCATGCTTTCTCTCTGCTTGGCTGCTTTCTTCAAATAGAGTCTTTTTATCTTCAACCTCAGGGCCCTCTTCCCATTAGCAATACCTTATAAAAATTTATTACCTTTTCCTTCCCAGTTCCATCATGTTAATCCTCTTTTATACCTTCTTCTATTTCCATCTGGATGTCCTTTTCCCTCAGTCAGAATCCTCCTTTCTGTTCCTGAAGTCAAGTGTGTCTACTTTTTTTCTCCTTTCTTTTAAAACCTACTGCTTTCAAGAGTTTATGGAGCTTATTTTGGCCTCACTCGATTCAATTCAACAAGCACTTAAGAATCTCCCATGGACAAAGCAAGCTTCTGTGTGCCCTCCCAAGAACTATGGTTGGTGGCCATTGACAAGAAAGCAAGGAGGAAAGGAAGCATTGGGTTAGAAAGAAAACTCTAATTGTCTGCAACTATTATTTTAAAAAGGCAAACACTGCCAAGCATTTCACACAGGCTGGGCAGTAATGGAGAGACTGTAATCTGGGTCACTACTGGGATTACCTACATTGGTGAAATCAGAGTCATGGAAGTAAGAGAATTCTTTGAATTTCTGTGGTGTCTTCCTTCCAAGCCATACAAAGTACTCCAGGAATATTGTCAGATTTTTATCTGACACTGTTTTTTGCTTGCTAAAACCACAAGCAATGTGGTCTCATTTCATAGATAAGAAAGAGAAGGCTCAAGGTCACTGAGAGTCATTGATAATAAAAATGCTAGATATTGACAGTCATTGTTAGATCACCAGTTTTTTCCATCAAGAGATTTATCCACTTTCTAATGCTTTTACAAATGGTCTTAAGTTGTTAGCAAAACCTATGCCCTGCTTTGTGCTTTTTTATGGTGCAGTCAAAGTCTAGGATGGATTCAACAATAATGAACATTATAGAGGTCATATATGGGGCAGCTAGGTAGTCCAGTGGCTAGACCTCTGGTCCTGGAGTCAGAAAGACCTAAATTCAAATCTAGCCTCAGACACTTACTAGCTGTGTGACCCTGATTAAGTCATTTAACCCTTTTGCCTCAGTTTCCTCATCTTTAAAATGAGTTGGAGTACCTTGACTCTAGTATCTTGACCAAGAAAACCCCAGATGAGGCTATGGAGAACTGGACACGACTAAGAGGGCTCAACAATAAAGGACATATATGAAAGTAGAATCACCAACCACATTGTTGTTTTGTGCTGAGTTCATCTCAAGAAACTCATTAGAGACAAAAATGGAATATCTGAATTGCTTTCAGGGAAGCAACTAAGGAATTAATGTGAATGATGTCAGCTTATGAGAGTTTTCTAGGAGGGAGTGTAGCATGATGGGAAAAGCAACCACTTCGGATTCTGAAAGCCAGAGTTCAAATCCTACTTGTGTCAGTATCTGCGCGACTTTGGGCAAAGACCTTTGATACCTCTGGGCCTCTCTCTCTTTATCTAGAAAAAAAAAGGCGAGCAGAGGTTAGAAGAGAGCAGAACCTCTAAATTTGGGGTCCATACCCAGACTACAAGGGGCCTGTGAACCTGGAGGAGGAAAAGTATATCTTTCTATAAGTTTCAGTAACTTTTCATCAAAATTTATCCTTCCCTTCAGTTATTTAAAATCACAATTCAGAGAAGGAATCTATAGGCTTCAATAGATTTGTCAAAGTGGTCTAGGACACAAAAAACCTTAAGCCCTGAACTAGAGGACCTCTGATATTCCTTCCAGTTTGAAATCTATGATTCTCTGAACTTTCTCTCCCTGCCCAAGTCCTGAGAGCTTTCACAGTAGATGAAATGACAGAAGAAACTGCCCCCCCCCCAAAAAAAGGACTAGCAGTAGGATATACAATAAATGGTTATGGTCAACAGGACTTTCTAGGAGTTTTATCCTCATTTAAAATGCTGCTTCAAAGAACACCTTCTAGCCAAACCATAGGGTTTCTTTCTTCTATGAATGCATTTTATCTCAGGAAATTCATGAACAAAGCCTGATTGAAATACCTCTTGGTCTTGAAGTCCTTAAAGTTAATGTTGGAAAAGTTAAGTGATGGAAAGAATGAATAGAAAGTTAGAAGACCCCAAAGGGAAATATGGAGACAGATTTTAGGTACACAGAAACTGGGGGTTGGTGGTCTATCATTCCTGGATGTTTAAAGAATGGGCATATAGATCTCTTCTTCCTCATGGCCAGTGAAACTGTCCAAGGTCCTCTCAATTGATGATCCATTAGTTTCATCTCACAAGTAAAGGAATTTTTAACTCCTGTCTGGTTCTGTAACCAATATTGTTACTGTCATTCCTTATGACCCATTTCCCTTCTACCCACTAATTTTTTTTTCCAAATAAGTTGACTGAACAGACTCCAATTCAGCAGCAGCCCTGATGTTCCCCACTGTGCCTGGCTCATCAGGTTTGGATGATAAGATCAGTGGGCCTCTGTTCTCTCTTCAGCTCATCAGGACAGGTTACATCACCCAGAAAACCTTCCCCCAGAAAAACAACGTCTGTACTCCCCTCCAGTGGCAGACCCCTGAATAACAGCACAGAAGAGACATTCTACAAGCTTACTTTAGAGAATCCTAAGAACCTCACCTAAGACAGCACCTGAACAACCCCCCTCACTCAATGGGCTTTCTAGCATCTTCTAGTTCTCTTGCTCAAATACAGATGAGGAAAAAATACACATTTTAGAGCCTCAAGTACTAGCTAGATAAGCAAAAACAAAGTGGGGAAAGATAAGCATACCACAAGGAGTATTTTAAAGACAGGAAGGTGGTCTCAGTCTTCCACATTTCCTATATTGAATATGGCCCATCTTTCCACATCATTCAGTCAGTCAAGTGGTATTAATCAAGCACTGACCATATGCCATTTGCTGTGCTAAGTGTTGGGGATGCAAAGAAATGGGGGGGGGGAAGTCCATGCCCTCAAGGAGGACATTCTACTGAGTGAATTTTATTATCACTAGACTGGGCTCAGAGATTGGTAATCAAGGGAACCCTCCATCTCTCTCCCTCCAGTCCACTCAGTCACCTCTCTCCTCCATAATACCAATAGCCAAAATTCATGCTCTTTTCTGAAAGGTTGACTTCTTGTATCATTCAATTCAACAAATACTCAAGTATCTCCCGTGTACAAAGCAACCTCTGTGTGTCCTCCCCCCTCCCCCATTAAGCTCCCAAGGACTATATGCTTAGCAGCTACAAACAAGGGAGCAAGAAGGGAAGGAGGTTCAATGATAGAAAGAAGAGCTTAATTAATCCAAACAAATATTATAATATTTGGTCATTGCATTCTCCCTAGCCCTCCCTACCTAGACACTGCTGCTGTCCTGTTCTCACAACCCCAGAGATGTTCTTTGCCTTGATGGGAGTGTAGCAAATGTGTTATAGCTCATTTCTACAGTTATTAGCAAAGATGACAGAAGTCTTGTGGTAGTGGACTTATCTGGACTCCTGGCTTCTGAGACACAGAAACTAGGCTAGACTGAGCCATGGGGGTGGATAGGTAATCATCACCTCTCAGAAAATTATGGGAAATCCACGGTGAAGGTTCGGGTGGGGATGGCGGTGGGGGCAGGACCAGTCAGCATGAAGAATATGATAGAATAATTTCTAGGTAAGAGGAATTTGGTAAGAGATAATGAGCAGAAAGACATTCAAACTCTATGAGGAAAGTCTGACAATGGTAGCTGTCCTAGGATTCAGGTAGAACACACCATCAGAGAGCCCTGATGGAAGGTAATTGGGGGTTGGGGTGGAGGAGACAGGACTCCAGACTTCAGGGCATCTGGGTTAATAGATAGCAACTTATAGTAGAAAGAGCTCTGGACTAGGAATCAAGAAACTGGGGTCATCCAGTCAACGAGAATTTATTAAGCATTTAGTACATGTCATTCTCTGCCCTAATTGCTAGGGAACAAAGAAAGGGGGAAAAAATTCTGGTTTCAAAAAGCAAAAATTTTAATGAAAGGAGATAACATATTAATAACTAAGTATATATAAGATAGGTACAGTGTAGATGGAAAATAATCTAAGATTGGAAGGTATTAGCAGCTTGAAGAACTCAGCAAAGCTCTCCTGAGGGAGGTAGGAGCTGAACTGAGTCTTCAAGGAAATCAAGAAATCCTCCTTTCTCTAAGAAGACATCAAGAGGACATCAGGCTGTGATAAGTCTGTGCCTGAACTGTATTTAAGTGGGACACAGCTGCACAAAATCATCAGTCTCACTCTCTTTTCTAGAGTCATCGGAGTCCAGTACCAAGACAAATGTCAAGACTGAGGATGGCCAGGGATGCAGTGGGTAACCTTGGTGTCTTTATTGTCTGTCCAAGCTCTCAATGTTGCACAAAACCTGCTTCAGTCACCTTCATAGCTGTTGGAACAAGCTGTTCTTATCTATCCAATCCTCCAGGGGAGGTCTTCAAATGTTTAGGGTAGACATGGACTTTGTAAACTTTAAAGCACTATATAAACTATAGTTGTGTAGTAGTAGTAGTAGTAGTAGTAGTAGTAGTAGTAGTAGTAGTAGTAGTAGTAGTAGTAGTAGTAGTAGTAGTAGTAGTAATGATTGTTATAGTGGTGGTGATGATGGTAGCAGCAGCAGCAACAGTAGTAGTAATGATTGTGGTAGTGGTGGTGATGATGGTAGCAGCAGCAGCAGTAGATGACCTCAGACTTGTTGGTCATTACCATAGGCAGGCAAAATCCTAGGTTAAAGTGGAAGATGATGGTACCAAATTAATAAATTATGCCAGACAAGGCACTACAGGTGTATTTCTCCCAACACATTTCATTTAGGATTGAGGCAAAACTGAGGAAGATGAGACTCAGGAGAAATTGATGAAGAACCAATGGAGGAAAGTCAGTGAGTGGGGTTTCTCCATCTTCTGCCTCATCTACAGCTATTCAGGTAGCAATCATCCCATGCTACTTGAAGGTATGGGAGAAACCAGAAATGGGCTAAGAAGCAGAAATGAGAAAGGACAGGAAGAAGGGAAGGAAGATGTAGAAAGGTCAAGGTAAGGAGATTCTTTCTGGGTCACTGAGCCATTTATGCAAAATGCTTTCAATACTACATGACCAGGAGTCTGCAAGGCATCCCATGTCAGGGCCAGAGCCTCTGACTGTGAATCTGCAGTTCTCTCTGCTTTATCACTCAGCCTTTCAGAGAATCATGGGATTTAGAGTTGGTTGAAACCTTCCTGATTTTCTGTTTCCAAAGACTTATTTACAGATTAGGAAAAGGGGACAATCCAATGACTTGGTAGTAAATAGGAGAGCTTGGATTTGAGGTCAGGTCCTCTTGCCTGAGAGGCAGCATTAGGCTTGGAGCTGACCCAAGAACCAGGAAGATCTGGGTTCAAGTTCTATTTATGACACATTCTGACTGTGTGACCCTGAAAAAGTCATTTAACTTCTTAGTGCCCTAGGCAATACTCTAAGACTATTCAGTGCAGATCAGTAGAAGGGATTTCCTCATCATTCCTTACATCAATAAAATGGAATATCCCATCCCTATCTTTTAATTATTAGTTATTACTATTTTTTCCATAGGAGAACTCTTCCAGGTAGTGATATGTCTGTATGTATGTATGTATATATTTATATCCCTAAGCCATCGCTGGGGTGAGGGGAAAGATGGGGAATCCGTGAGATTCTCCTCAGGTCTCCACACCCCTTCAGGATTGCCCTTTCTGCCACATTAGGGATGACGGTGATTTAAAAATGGGCCAAGAATGTCCAAGGGAGAAAGTTACACATTCACACATATTGCTCTGACTGCATTTCTGTCACTTCTTTACCAGGCTCTGGGGCTATGCTGCTAAAATAAGCTTTCTGACTGTATTTCTCACCCCTATTTCAAGATGTCAGTCTAATCCTGAAGGTCACTACAGCTGTAATAAATGCAGCCCTAATGACTATTGATTGGGGATGCCCAGCCCTCCATTCACCCGTCAGCTTTGTCTGGAGAGTTGGAAATAATCAATAGCACATGGAGGGAGAGTGGGGGAGTGGCAGGAGCAGCAGCTTGTAACTGAAGGAGGTGAACAGAGTGCTTCAATTGAGAGACACAACCCTGATTTATGACTAAGACCTACCTGACTTTGACATTCTATGTCGAATTCCTCCTTTTGTGAAACAAAAAGAGAGAGGAAGGTTTCCTTCCATTTTGCACTTGCAGCATATCCAGATGTACTTGAAATATAAAACCCATAATACAATAATCACTCTCTGCATCTTTCAAAGGCAGACATTTTCTCAGTCCTCTTCAGGGTGCTCTGTCATTTATAATCACATAATGTAATTATTTAATACAATAATTCTACCTACCAAATGGAGCTGAGAAGGGCTGGAGGGTCAGAGAGGGTTGTGGTGGTTTTTCCAGGATGCCTTGGAAAAGGGAATAGAAATATGATGAAAATGTAGCTTTCCATTGCTAACAAGGCTGGACAGCATCTTCTCAATTGAAAACTGGCCCAACCATTAAAAAAAAAGGAAGGCATCCAATGTTCTTCAGATTTTGTATTGACCTTGAAATGTCAAAGCCCTGACTTTGCCTCCAGGGTAGCTGAAGAGCAGTTAATAGAGATTATTACTGAAGGAAAAATAACTACATCTCACCTGAAGAGACTGGAAGCAGTGAAGGCTAGAGATGGAAATCCACATAAAACTTTGACTAACTTCCTTTTCTGGTATGCAGAGCAATGACTGTCCCTTATTTTTTTTAACTCTGGTTCCCAGCCAGAGGGCACCTTTCTCTGATACATTCTTTGTTCTTAATTTAGAACTGGTAAGCCAAGTGAACTCAAATCAACAAAGTACCTGGTCCTAGGAAAGGTACCAATCTGTAATCTAATGCCTTTCTATTTGAAGAATCTCTTGTATATCTTTGTGCTTTCAACTGCATTTCATAGAAGTCATTGTTGATTGATTTACATTTATATAGAGTCAAAAATGTTTAAAATTTAAAATTTAAAAAATGGCCCAGAATCTAAGTGCTGACAAATTCTCCATGAAAAATTCACCTTCCCTTTAAAGGAAAAGTGTGCCTGTTTTACTAAGAGACATCCTACCCAACACAGTGTCTTCCCTAAGCTATTGGCTACAAGACTATCAAAATGTCTGTCTGAAAAGGGAATATCTTCCTTTAGCAGTGTTCATAACATAATACAATCAAGATACCTTTATTCAACTTTCCTCTAAGATATTAGATCCAGGGATTTCCCCTATAGCCATCACCACTTTTCTTGGAAGCCAGGAGGAATAAAAGTTATTCTTTCTACCTTATAGAGGTAAAAAAAAAAAACTGAGTTAGAGGTGAAAATAGATCATCTAAAAATAAAAGAATCTTAGCAGAATCTTAGAGATCATCTAGCCCATAATCTCTCACCCAAGGCAGGACTCTTCTATATATAAATTCATCTAGTTCTGCGTGAATGCTTCCAGTGAGGGGAAATTCATTACTATGCAAGAACATTGGTTTTGTTGATGGATAGCTCTAATTGTCAGAAGGTTCTTCCTTACTTTGAGCTCTTTGTAGTTTTCACCCTTGGTCTTGAGTTTGATCATTTTTCCCCTTAAACAACACAGAATAAAATCTATTCCTTCTTCCATAGGCTAGTTCTTCACACATATATAGCTCCCATGATCTTTTTTTTTTTTAAACTCAAGTTAAATATTCCCATTTCCCTCAATTCTTCATATGACATATGGTCACTTCATATGACATGGTCACTTTCCTCAGTCAGTTAATAAATATTTATTGAATGCCAACTATGTACCATGGTACTAACCCTGTGCATACAAAAAGAGTCAGGGCAGTCCCTTTTCTCAAGGAACTTATAAAAGGAGACAATAAGCAAACCCATGTGTACAAGCATTCTATATGCAGAATAGATATGAAGTAATTAACAGAGTGAAGGCACTAGAATTAAGAAGGGCTGGAAAAGACTTCCTATAGAAGATGGAATTTTAGATGGGACTAAAAAAAGACTAAAGGAAGCCAGGGAAGATAGCAAACATTCAAGTCATAGAGAACAGTCAAAGAAAATTAGATTACAAATGGAGGTAGGAAATAGTCTTCACATCGTTATCATTGTTATTTAATCATTTTCAGTCAAATCCAAATCTTTGTGACCCTTTTTGAAGTTTTCTTGGCAATGATATTGCAGTGGTTTGCCATTTCCTTTTCCAGCTCATTTTACAAATAAGGAAACTGAGGCAATCAGCATTAAGTGACTTGCCCAGGATCACACAGCTAATAAGAGTCTGAGGTCATATTTGAACTCAGGTCTTCCTGACTCCAAGCCTGGCATTCTATCCAGTATGCCACTGTCCATAGAGACTATGTACCAATGAGAACTGCCAGAGAAGGAAACTCACTCTACTCATGAAAGCACAGAATGCTTCCAAAGTCTTAGTGTTAAATTAAGACTTTTGGGACACTCTAATTTATAATATTACGGAATTCTTCAGAGAGGTTAATCTAGAATCAGATAGCACTCTAATCAACCATAGAACTTATGAACCATTCTCTATAAAAAAAAAAAAAAAGGAAATACGATTAGATTGGAGTGATGGCGAAATGAACAAGGATAGGGAATCTATTCTGTGTATGTTTCAGCAAAGTAGTTGGTGATCAAGTGGGAACAAATGTGAAAAACCCATCAGTCCCTTTAGAGATGTCCACAGTAGAGCCTCAGGAATCTTTGAGATGGAAATTCCTTTTTTCTCAATATCCTTATGAAATCTCAGTCACTCATTGCTGTTCACCTAGTAGAAAAGAAATTAATACTAAGTTTGGGGGTGTTTTTTGTTTCTGAATGTATGTTCTCAGATTGAGTTGATTATCCCAAGAGGAAGATGTGGGAGGTGAGGAGGGGAGAAAGAGGAAAAGCATAATAAATCCTTCTTAGTACAGGAGAGAACAGGCAGAGTGCATTTAAGTGGTGTGCTCACAAGTGCCTATTTAATGAATATCCCTAAAAAAACATTTCTAAGTTTAGGAAGCTTTGTTTTTGTCTTTTTAATAATCTGACTCATATGTATATCTGGTCTTATTCAAGGCTATATTTAGTATTACAGAATATACATATATGTGTGTGTGTATGTGAAAAGAAATACAAATAAATGTCTAGGATGTGAATACAAAGTGGCCTTGGATGAAGGGTTCTTGATATTTGGAAGGACCAGGAAAGACTTCATGAAGAAGGTGTAACAGCTGTGTCTTAATGGAAGAGAGGGACATTATGAGGCAGAGGTGAAGGAGTATATTTCAGGCATGTGGAATGGCCATTGCCAAGGCACAAAGAAGGAAATGGGGTGTTGAGTGAGAGGAACAGAGAGGTTAGCATTAACTTAATCACAGGATAGGAAGTAATGCCCAAAGAGACTGGAAAGGTAATCTGGAGCCAGGGCTATGAAAGCTAAATAGAAGAGTTTTCCTTTTAACCTAGGGGCAATCAGTAGACCTTGCATTTGTTTAAGTGGGGTGATGGTGATGAAATGGTCAGATTTGTGTTTAAGCACTTTAGCAGCATTGTAGAGAATGAAATGGGGTGAAAAGAAACCTGAGGGAAGGAAATTAATTACGAGATCATTGCAATAATACAGATTAAAGGTTCTGAAGGACTGAAATAAGACGACAGCTAGGTAAGTCTAGACATGGAGTCAGATGTTATAAATGCAGTGGGATAAAAACAGCAAAATCAAGCAATTGATTATATATGTAGGGCAAGGAAGAGTAAGGAGTTAAGAATAACATGAGGACTTGAACCTGGAAGATTGGAGGAACTGCAGTATGAAAATGTAGTAGAATAGGTCTGTGTAGTAAGAAATGTGTATGTGAGGGATTTACAGAAACATGGGAAGACTTATATGAACTGCTATAGACTGTAGAAAGTAGAACCAGGAGAGTATCATACACAATGACTACAGTAATGTAATCACAGAAACTGAATTCAGAGGAATGGGGGGGGGGGACAGTAAAGGTCTGGGTGAGAGAATAGATAATAAAACACATACTCTCATGCAGACTGAATTTACATGCATATCTAATATGGGACATGGATTCATGACAGAATAAAGACAAGCAAGTTCCTTGTCTTCTAATAATTTATATTCTAGAGCAGTAGAACTAAAGAAGAGAACATTTAAAAGGGTGACTAAGAAATTATCTAGATATTTAGGGGTTAAAAATCCTTTTGGGGAGGCTGGAGCCAAGACGGTGGAGAGAAGACAGGAACTCATTTGAGCTCTCCCCCAAACTCCTGCAAAAACCTTTAAATAATGTCCTAAAACAAATTCTGTAGTAATAGAACATACAAAAGGATGAGTTGAAACCATCTCCCAGTCCAAGACAACTTACAAGTTTGGCAGGAAAGGTCTGTCTCAAAGCAGAGCACATTACAATGCAGGCCAGGCCAGTGGAGACCTGACACCAGCAA
Source organism: Gymnobelideus leadbeateri (assembly GCA_011680675.1). Taxonomy (NCBI): domain Eukaryota; kingdom Metazoa; phylum Chordata; class Mammalia; order Diprotodontia; family Petauridae; genus Gymnobelideus; species Gymnobelideus leadbeateri. The sequence goes on along the minus strand of WOXC01001380.1, from coordinate 40,462 downwards.
ACCAGAGGCAAGCTTTGGGAGCCAATAAGTAAGCAATGCAATGGCTACTTATGGAACTCTCAGCCCACAGATGGTAAGGGGGTTGAACAACTGGTCAGAAGGAGATTATAATGGTCTCTTTGCTGGCAGTAGTGGTAGGACTCTTATTTTGCTCAGATTTGGATCCAGTTCACAGTCCTGGGTGATGGTTCCAGAGCTTGCAGCAACAGTGGAGCAAGGACGCTCATCACTGTTGCAGGGCAGAAAAGAGTGCTTGTGTTCACTTACAGAACAGAGCACAGGCCAGGAGAGTAGTAACACACATGTCTTTAGATCATACCATCTTGGAAAAACTGAAAACTTGCAGGTCCCTAGAAGTCCCTCTGAAAACAGCTGCACAAAACCATCGAAGCTTGGGATAGTGTGCCCTGCACCTGGAAATAGAGCCCCACTACAGCAAAGAATTAATAGTCAAGAAGTAGGCTGGAAAAGGTGAGCAAATAACAGAAAAATGTTCTGACTATAGAAAGTTACTATAGTGGGGTGGCTAGGTAGTGCAGTGAATAGAGCAACAGACCCTAGAGTCAGGAGGGCCTGAGTTCAAATCCAGCCTCAGATGCTTAACACAAAACTAGCCATGTGACCTTGGACAAGTCACTTAACCCTAATTGCCCTACCTTCCCTGCTCCAAAGAGCAAAAAAAGAAAGTTACTGTAGTGACAGAGAAGATCAGAACACACTCAGAAGAAGACAGCAAAGTCAAAACTTTTATGTCTAAAGATTCAAAGAAAAATATGAATTGGTCATGGAAGAGCAATTGGTCATGGTCAGGCCATGGAAGAGCTCAAAAAGGTTTTGAAAATCAAGTAAGAGAGGCAGAGGAAAAACTGGGAAGAGAAAGAGAACGATGCAAGAACATCATGAAAAAAGAGAATCAACCACTTGGCAAAAGAGGCACAAAGAAATACTGAAGAAAATAACACCTTTTAAAAAATGGAATAGGCCAAATGGTAAAAGAGGTACAAAAATACAGGTAGGAGAAAAAAGCAGAATTGGCCAAATGGAAAAGGAGGTAGAAAACCTCCCTGAAGAAAATAATTCTTTAACAATTAGAATTCATTAAGTGAAGCTAATGACTCTATGAGACACTAAGAAACATTAAAACCAAAGAATAAAAAAATAGATGACAATATGAAATGTCTCATTAGATAAACAATTAACCTTGAAAATAGATTGAGGACAGATAATTTTAAAAATTGTTAGACTTGATGAAAGCCATGATCAAATAAAGAGCCTTGACATCATCTTTCAAGAAATTGTCAAGGAAAACTGCCCCAAATTCTAGAAACAGAGAGTAAAATAGTAATTGAAAGAATCCACTTATCAGTCCTAACAGAGATCCCAAAATGAAAATCCCATGAATATTATAATCAAATACCAGGGTTCCCAGGTCAAGGAGAAAATATTGCAAGCAGCCAGAAAGAAACAATTCAATTATTATGGAGCCACGGTCAGGATGACACAAGATTTAGCATTTTCTACATTAAATGATTAGAGGGCTTGGAATATGACATTCCAGAGGGCAAAGGAGCTAAGATTATGACCAAAAATTACCTACCCAGAAAAACTGAGTATAATCCTTTGGGGGAAGGGAAGAGTGGACATTCAATAAAATAGAGGACTTTCAAACATTCTTGATGAAAATACCAGAGATGAATACAAAATTTTACTTTCAAATACAAGACTCAAGAGAAACACAAAAAGTGAAACAGGAAAGGGAGATCAGAAGGGACTTAATAAGGTTGAACTTTTTATATTCCTGCATGGGAAGATGATACTTGTAACTCATAAGAACTTTCTCATTACTAGGGCAATTAGAAGGAGTGCATATAGAGACAATACAAAATTGAGTTGAATATGATGCGATGATATATAAAATATAAAATTAAGACTAAATGGGTACATGATCTAGGTATAAAGGCTGATAGTGTAAGCAACATGGGAAAACAAGGAATAGTTTACCTGTCAGATTTGTGGAGAGGGGAAGACTTTATGACCAACAAGAATTAGCATTATAAAATGCAAAATGGATAATTTTGATTACATTAAATTGAAAAGCTTCTGTACAAACAAAGCCAATGTAACCAAGATTAGGAGGGAAGTAGAAAATTGGGAAAGAATTTTTACAACCAATGTCTCTGATAAAGGACTCATTTCTAAAATATACAGAGAATTGAGTCAAATATATAAGAATACAAGTCATTCCGCAATGATAATTCCCCAATTGATAAATGGTCAAAGGATATGAACAGGCAGTTTTCAGAGGAAGAAATTAAAGGTATCTATAAGCATATGAAGAAATGCTCTAAATCACTATTGATTAGAGAAATGCAAATCAAAACAACTCTGAGGTACCACATCTCACCAGTCAGATTGGCTAATATGACAAAAAGGGAAAATGACAAATGCTGGAGAGGATGTGGACAAATTGGAACACTGATGCATTGCTGGTGGTGAACTGATCCAACCATTCTGGAAAGCAATCTGAAATTATGCCCAAAAGGTTATAAATAATTTCATACCCTTTGACCCGGCAATACCACTTCTAGTGTTGTATCCCAAAAAAATCATAGAAGTGAGAGGAAGATCCATATGTACAAAAATATTTATAGCAACTCTTTTTGTGGGGGCAAAGAACTATAGATTAAGGGGGTGCCCAACAATTGGGGAATGGTTGAACAAGTTGTGGTATATGAATGTAATGGAATACTATTGTGCTATAAGAAACAAGGAGCAGATGGACTTCATATTTACCTGGAGAGGCTTATATGAACTGATGCTGAGTGAGAGGAGTAGAACCAGAAAAAATTTGTACACAATTACAGACACAACGTGTGTGATGATCAACTTTGATAGATTGGACTCTTCTCAGCAATGCAGTTATATAAGTCAACCCCAAAAGACTCATAATGGAGAGAGATGTCTACATTCAGAGAAAGAACTAGAAAGAATTTAATTTGAATCCAGATTGAAGCAAACTATCTGCTCTTTTTCTTTGTCTTGTGAAAGTATTTGCAGATCCTGTACTTGATTGTATGCTGCCATGGGGGGAGGGAGGGGAGGGAGGGAGAGAAAATTTGAAACTCAAGTTATTGTAGAACTGAATCTTGTAAACTAAAAGAAAACAAACAAATCAATAAAGACCAAAAAAAAATTTTAAATGTAAAATTAAAGGGTGAGAAAGAGGAATGCACTGGGAGAAAGGGAAAGGGAGAGGTAGAATGGGTTAAATTATCTCACATTAAAGATGTGAAAAAAAAACTTTTACAGTGGAGGGGAAAATGGGGGAGGCAGCAAGGAATTCTTGAACCTTATTCTCATGAGAAGTGGGTGCATAAATCTATCTTACCCTATATGAAATTAGGAGAGAAAGGGAATAAGAGAAGGGAAAGGTGTTTATAGAAGGGAGGATGGATCAAGGGAGACAGTAGTAAGAAGCAAAACACTTTTGAGGAGGGACCAAGGTGAATGGAGAGAGAGAGAGAGAGAGAGAGAGAGAGAGAGAGAGAGAGAGAGAGAGAGAGAGAGAGAGAGAATAGAATAAATGGGGGGAGTAGGATGAAGAGAAATGGTGTCATCAATCATAACTGTGAAAAAAATTACAGCAAGTTTCTCTGATAAAGGCTTCATCTCTCAAATATATGGAGAAATGAGTTGAGTTTACTCGAATAAGAGCCATTCCCTGATTGACAAATGATCAAAACATGAACTGTCAGTTTTCAGATGAAGTAATCAAAGCTATCTATAGCCATATGAAAAAATTCTCTAAATCACTATTGATCGGAGAGATGCAAATTAAAACAATACTTAGGTACTACCTCACATCTATTAGATTGGCTAATAAGACAGAAAAGGAGAAAGACAAATGTTGGAGGGAATATGGGAAAATTGAGACACTAATGCACTGTTGGTGGAAGTGTGAACTGATTCAACCACTATGTAGAGCACTTTGGAACTATACCCAAATATTTATAGCAGCTCTTTTCTGATAGCAAAGAATTGGAAATCAAGGGGATGGTTGAACAATTTGTGGTTTATGATTGTGACAGAAATCTATTGTGATATAAGAAATGATGAACTAGATGGTCTCAGAAAAACCTGAAAAGACTTACATGAACTGAGGCAAAGTAAAATGAGTAGAACCAGGAGAACATTATACACAGAAATAGCAATATTGTAGGATAATCATTTGTGAATGACTTATCTATTCTCAGTAATACAAAGATCTAAGACAACTCTGAAGGACTTATGATGAAAAATGCAATCCATCAGTAGAAAAAGAACTGATGGGAGTCTGAATGGAGATCAAAGCATACTTTTTTAACTGTATTTTTCTTCAGTTTTTATTTTGGCCTATGTTTTCTTTTGCAACATGACTAATATGGAAAGATGTTGTGCACGACTACCCACATATAACCTATATCAAATTGCTTGTCTTCTCAATGAGGAGAGTGGGGAGGGAAGGAGAGAATTTGGAACTCAATTTTTTAAATAAATGTTGAAAATTGTTTTTATATGTAATTGGGGGGAAATAAAATACTAAATTTAAAAAAATTAAATGCTTTAAAAAATAAGATCCTTTCTAGGCTACATAATCATAATTCTTTAGGGTTAAGAGGGATTCCTTGGGAGGAAATCCTGAATGTCACTATCCTAATGGCATGCAATGCATATCTATCCTATAAGGGTTTGGAGGGTGTTAAAAGAGGATTAAATTATTAAGAGGTTGAGAGCTAAATGTTAAAAGAAGTTAAAAGAGAAAGAGGAGGAGGAAAAAAATTTGCTGACACTATCCCTAATCCCTGACAGGACAGCATGCGTGACAGAAGCAACATCAGAACCAAGGTGGTAAAAATCAAATGATGGGTTGCCCCCCAGGATGCTTTCTCCTAGCTGCTATCTAGACCATATTGGTAAAGTAAATACTTACTAGTTAGGCATAGCAGCAGGCTTGAAGTTTCTATCCAGAGAAGCCAAGCTACCAAAATGAATGCCCTATGTAGTTCCAGGGCTGAGATTCAGGATCTTATAAGAGCTACAGTAGTTTTCTTCCACTTCCTTTGAGTAAGTACACTATTCTGACTTCTTCTTGTGTTGAAGACAGAAGGGATATTTGGGAACCAGTGCAACTGCCTGACTGTGCACTCCCTGAGCAATTGAATTAGAGATGTATAACATGTGATAGAGATTTCTGCCAATGCTGTCAGGAAATTCCCATCCATGAGTTTTTTTTTTTTTTGGGGGGGGTCACTCTTCTGTGGTTCCAAGAAGTAATAGAAGGGGGTAGTGACTTGACTTTCAATAGAGAAATGGAGAGACGGAATTGGTGTTGTTCCGATATGTAAAAGGGTGGAATTTTCTTTGTTATTTACTATACTGTTTAAGTGTCTTTTATTTTGAAATAGTTGGTCAGTTAATAAGCATTTACTAAGGGTCTACTATGTACCAAATACTGTGCTAAGTTCTGGGGACACAAAGAAAGGCAAAAGATAGTCTTCAGTCTCAATATTGTTGTTGTCCATTTCATTCTCCAAAATGTCTGACCAAAGACATCGTGAGCATTGTATTGTATGTGAGTGAGGCAGTACCATGCAAAGTCATCAGACATGCTTTCTTTGCCAGTTATCCAAATCCAGTGGCAAGAGAGAGGTCAAGATGACTGATGATGACCCAGGATGCCATCTTTCATGAATTCATAATCTAATAATGTAGCTTCTATCTAATCTAGCAAAAGAAACACCAGTGGGGGCTCATGAGCTATTTTGAGTAAATACTGCTCTAAAGTATGCTTTGCACCTAGCATAGATTACAGAAGGCCCACAAATAAGCAGTATTTGGACAACACCCCATGGTTAAGTCAAGCAAGTGATAGAAAAGACATGAAGGGTTGAGTGTAAAGGGACTAGGCAAAGAGATACACATTTGCGGATATGCAAATGACAGTGCTGAACTGGGAGGGAAATCCATCTGTAGATTTTCCTTACAAATGTTCTATCTCTATTCTATTAAAAAAGAACTGTTAAAACTCAATGAACCAAAACAAGATGAAAGGAAAGGGCTCTGAATTTTTTTTCCAGAATCAAAGCAACAGGAAAGTTCCCTAGAATAAAAGAATTTCTGGTGGTGAATCTCTCTAATTCACTGCATTGTTATGCTCCAGAGTGAGGTTTTATTTTTGCAATACAGTGAAGGAAAAACCACATTAGCTCTTTTGCTGACAATTGCTTGCTTGGCCCCAGATGCAATCAGTCCCATTCCCTCTCTTGATCAATATGAAAGAGAGATTGTTTTTTGGCCCACCAGGAGAATAGGTAATCATGGAGAAATGAGGCTGGCTATATTATTAAAAAAACTAATGAGACTTTTCTCCCTGTACATACATACAAATTTTTTTCAGCCTTTCTTTTCATGCCCAATACTTAGCACAATGCCTGGCACATGGTAAGTGCTTAATAAAGGCTAACTTATGGGCAGATGAATTGTCCTTAGAAATGTGAAACTTGATTCTCAGAGCCAAGATAGCAGAGTAGAAACAGCACTTCCAAGGTGCTCTGCCCCACACCACTTCCAAACAATGTAAAAGGGGAATCTGAACAATTTCTGGAGCCCCAGCACCCACAGAACAACACAGAGAAGCTAACCTCCTGATGAGGACAGCCCAGCAGCCCTACAGGGAGTGGCCAGCACTGCGCTCTGAGAGCCCAGCCCTGCTTGAGCCAAGGTTTTAGCCCCAGGGTGGCCGAGCCAGCAGACTGCTGGAGGGACCCCAGAACAGCAGCAGCTGTGGCGATTCCAGAATTATCAGCACAGATATGCCTAGGACAAAGTGAGAGGTTGGTGACCTATGGACTTTGGGACCAGTATTTGGGGAATGCATTGGCTTCCTCCCCTGGGGGCAAAAAGCTGCTGAGGAAATGTGGCACAGAGGCCATTTTGCAGCATCAGTGGCAGCTCCAGCTCCTGGTCTGCGAACTGTAGAGAGATCCAGCAATCAGTCTGGGAGTTAATCGCTTTTGCTTTAACCTGCTTGGATCTGGATTGTGGTCTTGGGGGAAGGTGTGGGGTGGATATCCAATTTGCCAGAGTGGGTGGAGGCTTTACAGAGGCCACCCAACCTCCAGAAGTTGTGAAGACCCCACGTTTGGGACAGAAGCTCTCCTATCTGGTGGCAGAGTCTTACTGTGGCAACAAGCCCCAAAATCAAGTAATTAAGAGGCAATATGCCTAGGCAAAGGAAACAAAATTAACAAAAATGCAACTTTAGACTCCTATTTTGGGGGCAAAGAGGATCAAAGCATGGAACAGGAGGAGGACTGTGAGGTCAGAACTCCTGCACCAAAAGCCCCAAATGAAAATATAAACTGGCTACAGGCCACAGAGGACCTTAAGAAGCAGGTAAGAGAAGTGGGGGAAAACTGGGAAGAGAAATGAGAAAGATGCAAGAAAAGTATGAAATGACAGTCAACAGCCTGACTGAGGAAAATAACACCTTAAAAAATAGACTAACTCAAATGGCAAACGAGGCTCAGAAAGGCAATGAAGAGAATGCCTTAAAAAGCCATATTTGCCAGATGGAAAAAGAATCTCAAAAGCTCACTGAGGAGAATCATTCCTTCAGAATTAGACTGGAGCAAATTGAAGCCAGTGACTTTATGAGAAATCAAGATGCTGTTAAACAGATCCAAACAAATGAAAGAATAGAAGGCAATATGAAATATCTCATGGGAAAAACCACTGACCTGGAAAATAGATCCAGGAGAGATAATTTAAAAATTATTGGACTACCTGGAAGTCATGATCAAAGAAAGAACCTAAAATCATACTTCAAGAAATTCTCAAAGAAAATTGCCGTGATGTTTTAGACCCAGAGGGGGAAATAGAGGTTGAAAGAATCCACTGATCGCCTCCTGAAAAGGATCCCAAAAAGAAAACTCCTAGGAATATTATAGCCAGGTTCCAGAATCCCCAGATCAAGGAGAAAATACTACAAGCAGCCAGGAAGAAACAATTTCAATATTGTGGAAACACGATCAGAATAGCCTAGGACCTGGCAGCTTCTACACTGAGGGACAGAAGGGCATGGAATATGATATTCCAGAGGGCAAAAGAGCTGGGATTGAAGCCAAGGGTCACCTACCCAGCAAAACTGAGTATCTTGTTTCAGGGGAAATTATGGTCATTCAGTGGAATAGAGGACTTTCAAGAATTCTTGAGGAAAAAACCAGAGTTGAATAGAAAATTTGACATTCAGACACAAGAAGCAAGAGATGCTTGAGAAGGTAACCAGGGAAAAAAAATCAAAAGGAACTTATCAAACTTGAACTATTTACATTCCTACATGAAAAAACAATAATGGTGTCTGATGAAACCTTTCTCGTCATGAAAATAATTGGAGAAAAGTATATGGACATATGAATACCTATGTGAATGTGTGTATATATGTTTACAGGTATACATGGATAGAGGGCACTTTTTGAATTTGGTGGGAAGGGATAATACTTAAGGGGTGAAGTTGAGAGGTGAGAGAGGCCATTTTAGTGATAAGTTGTTGAGTTGTGACATAGTGAATGGTGTATTTTGATTTTCTGTGATAAATTGTAACATTGTGAATGTTGTACCTTGATTTTCTTTGAATGTTTTGTCTTAGTTTGTTACTGAATAGAGTGTTCACTATACTGTGTAATAAGAACCTTGATAGCTGTTCACAAAAGCAGTCCTCTGGAAAGCTGCTCATGCATGGCTTTACACTACCTTCTTTACTTTGAGACAACCTATGTGAGCTATTTTTCCATTTAGGTGACTTTCATCTGGTTTCCTGGTGTCCTTTATTGCATGAATATCAGCATTGGTGTGATTCAATTCTTCTCATGTTAATTTGATGGTCATTGGATAAATCTCATATTTTTAATACCAACAATTAAGATTACAGATGGTATAAAAGCTATGATTCTTAATCTTCTTTGACTACCTACCTCCCCACCCTCACTACCAAAGCCACTATGGTCATCACTATTTTGAATAGAAAGGTAGAAAGAGGTTGCACCAGAGTAAGGTCATTTAATTTGTGCATTAATGCATATGTAAATATGCATATTTATATAAGAATACTTAAATAAATATACATACAATACATATTATAGGACTACATATTAATGTGTGTAAGTGTGTGTAAGTGTGTGTGTGTGTGTGTGTGTGTGTGTGTGTGTGTGTGTGTGTGTGTGTGTAACTCAGTGACAATCCTCAGGGCAATCTGAACCCCCATAAGCTTATTACAATAGCAGATCCAAGTCCCCACCCTATTCAAGAGATGCTCAGAACATTTATTTACTAAAGACCAGGAGAAAATAGTTTGAGGTCTTTTTTTCTTTTAATTCTGTTCAGAGTTCCCTCATGGACCTGGATAAAACAACAAAGATGGTGAGGTAGTGTTAGTCCATTTATCACTCCTCGTCCATTAGGGATGACCCACCTTTGGAAGCCAATAGCTTTTAACCCTCTTTTGTAATTAGAAAAAGTATCATTTTCCTTTAAAAGGCAACAAATCAATACCACAGCAGAAGGAAATATTTTCCCCTCAAGCAATACATAATTAACCTGTTAGCCTTTGGATATTATTGAAGCAAATAGTTTAAAGTTCCCTTATTCCAATTCAACAATACATTTTTGACTGCCTATGGGTGAGGCCCAGTCATAAAAGGATTAGCCATTTAACCATGGGATTAGTCCTGTATCTATCTAGCCTTTGTAAGGTGCCTTTCTTGGCAATGAATGATAATGTTCTAGGGACCTAAAAGGCAATTTGTTTTCCCCAATGTAGGGGAAAGGAAAAAGAATCAACAACCAGTGGGTGTGATTAGTTGGGGAGATTTTCCCAGAAGAATTTACGTTCAAATACTCTTTAGGCCTTGATCCATGATCACACTAATGTCATGTTTCCCTCCATTATGATTGTACATCTAAAACTGGAAGGAGACTCAGGCCATCTAGTCCAAGTCTCTCATTTAACAGTTGAGGAAGCTGGGGCTTAGGGACTTGTTCAAGGCTTCCCATAAAATCCTAGAACTGGGGCTGGATGGAACCTCAAAGCACACCTCATCCATACCTCATTTTACTCTGAGACATTGTGGTCTAGAGGTTCATTTGACTTTCCCAAGGCCACACAAATAAACATAAGTAATAAGGTTTGATTCCAGGTCCTCTCTCCTTGTTGAGGCAAACATTGACTTTGGAATCAGAGAACCTAGATTCAAAATCCACCCCTGATATTTATTTTTGTGACCTTGGGAAAGGTAAATGAACCTTCCTAGACAATAAGGTCCTTGTTTGGAAAATGGACTAGATCTCTTCTGAGTCTCCAAAAGTTTTTGATTTTCTGAATGATACATTCTTATGATCTTCAAATGCTGGTCCTAACTCTAAGATTCAACTCACTGAGTACTTGATGCTAATTTATTCCCATAAGCCAAAGCAAAGCAACCTATCACCAGTAGCTAAGTAAACACTAGACTTTTCTCTCTCTCTTTTTTTTTTTTGTTTGGAGGGCAATTGGGGTTAAGTGACTTGTCCAAGATCACATGGCTAGTTTTTGTCATAAGTGTCTGAGGCTGGGTTTGAACTCAGGTCCTCCTGACTCCAGGGCCTGTGCTCTATTCATTGTGCTACTTAGCCGCCCCTAACACTAGACTTTTCAAGATCTGATGATCAATATAAGTTGTATTTAAAAAGGCAAGCCTTGCTAAATAAAGCTATATTTTAAATGTGAAATTCTATACAAAAAAAAAAAAAACTCGATGACAGTATAAACGAAAAGAATAAAAACCAAAAACAAATTTTAGAAAACCATCAAAACTTAATTCTACATTAGTGGAACACCATATATATAAAACATTAGACTTTTAAATATTTTTATTAGTTTTGTTGAATTTTCCCTCCCCATCATTTTTATTCTTTATTATAAGAGGTAGTACTCTAGAAGGGGAAGGAAAGGAAGAAAGGAAGAAAAAAAGGGAGGAAAAAGTATCACCTACTATTATTGCCTACTATTTGCCAAGAACAGTGCTAAGCACATTACAAATGCTATCTGGATTACTGTGATCATTCTCCCTACAGAAGCCCCCAAGTTTGACCACCAGTGTCCCCTTGTTGCCAAGTAACACCCTTCCCAGTCTGGCTCCAGCATGACTTCCCGGGTGTATTAAACATCCTGCTTTATACATTCAATAGTCAAGCCAAATTGACTTGCTTTGCTGTTCCTCATATTGCATCTCCCATCTCTGCCCTATTGCACAAGCTGTCTGGTCCCTCATCTCCCTCTTCACTTCATTCTCTTAGAATTCTTAGTCATCCGGAAAACTAAGCTCTCATGATTTCTTACCTCCTGCATGAAGTCTTTCCTTATTTTCCCCTCTGGGGCCCCATTGCTTTCTGTAGATTTTGTATTAATGTATGTGAATTTTTATTATTTTCCACAAGAGAAAGTATGTTCCTTAGACATGGTTTTGTTTTTGTCCCTACTTATGTAATTTTCTCTTACTATGAATTTGGTCAACATTATCAAATATACACATTTCCATAAAGAAGGAAAAAGATTATATGTTTATATTGTGCATATATTCATTATGCAGCTTCTTTTTAAAACATATATTAAATTTAAAATGGTAGCACCAATGCCATCCAGCTTGTCTGGGTCTCATTCTAAATTTCCTTCTGCTCTCTTACATGTATTTTAAAATAATTCATTGATGTTTTTTTTTGTCTTCCTTTCACTATCAACTTATCATGATTAACATCACTCATCCTTCCCCCGCCAAAAAATACTGTCCTCCATTGTAACAAATAATATAGGCATGTGTAGTAGCTATCACCCTAGCATTGCCAGGATGGCTGCCAAGACAGGTTCTTAGATCTGTTTTTCTAAAGGAAAGCAACTCAAAACAAGTTAACAATCTTGCTTTAATCAAACATATGTCATTTCCCTAGTTAAGGCGAAAAAGGTCAGCACCCCGAACTTCAGAAAATACAGAGGTTACAAGCAGACAACAAATACAGAGAAACATCAGCAGACAGGCTTCCAGCCACCTGACCATTACATCCATACCTAGTCAGTTACCAGAGAGGGAAGCATCAACATCTGGGTTTTCAAAGTTGTGGGGCTCAATGGCTGCCCAGAGTCTCATCTGGTCAAATCATACAACTCTTCTCAAAGTGAGCCCCAAAACAAAATATCACTTCAGGGTATCTATAGCCTTCTCCTGGCTCAGAGAATGCCACAACCCTCTTGACCCACTTCCAAATCACAAATTATCAAATTGTGGGTATTCCTGAAAAATAAGCCTCCTGCCACAGGTTCCAGGTGACCACATTCAGCTTACTGAGGGGTGCAGAGTATATTTTCAAATAGAGAAGTTTCTCAGAGTCACTTAAGCCTAGACAAGGGACAGGGAAGATCTTAAGACTCCCAATCCCATAAAAGAATGTTAGACAAATCTTATTTGTCTAACATGCTTATTTCCAAGAACTTATTGTGCTTGGAAATAAATGTTTTATACTGCCCCTTCTGCTTTATGAAGCTCTGTTCTAGATCTAAGTCTTTACCAGTACCAATATAAGACCTGTCAGCCTGCTTTTTAGATCCTAAATTTCATAAATGATGTCTTTTAGGACACCTCTTACATACCAGGAATCATGGATAATATTCAGCTGTCTTAGTATTCCCACCACCATCTATTTCTCCTTTGCTTTTTTTCAGTACCCACAATTTGATCCTTTGTCGATAATGACATGCCATGATTCATGGCCACATGGTACCCATCAGTAGAATATTGCTGTTATAAAGATGAGTTTCTGAATGAAGGATAAGTTTGAAAATATGTGGCTCTGATTAAGGCTCCTCCCTAAGCCTTCATAATGAAAGAAGCCCATCTAAAAACGAAGGTAACAAAAAACCCTTATGTGTTGGAAGTTGAAGCTACATTCTAAGAGCTTTTCATCACCAACAAGATAAATTGAAAAAGGAGATCTGAAAAGAAAGCATTTTTCAAGATTTGTCCAAAATCTGTGCAAAAGAAAAGAGATACTGTTTTTTATCTGGTAGACAAAAGGATTCAGGTCATTTCAACAGCTGTGATCTGTAATAGAGCCCAGAAGATTCTTCAGGTTTTCTGACTGCCAAGAATGAAATATCCCATAAGACTAAATAAATCCCTTTGCTCTGATCCTAGCCAGGTAATTTTCAGAGCATTCATTCACTTTCCCAGGTTCCTTGATCCCAAGAAGGAAAGGAAGGAAGGCTTTGGATAGCAGCTGACTTGATTATTTTGGCCAGTGGAAAGGAATAATTTCCACTGCAAGTGAACAAATGCCTTTGCTTGTAAGTCAGTTTCTCAAGTGTTGGTCAGTAAACCTTCAATTCTCTAGACCTGATCATCTATAGGAGAGTTTCTCAATCTGTAAAGTTGGAAATGAGAGAGACATTTAGCAGTAGGAACCCCAATAAGGAGCCAGCTTTATAAAGACTCACTTTATTATATGTAACACTAAGACGTGCTTTATATTTTTGCATCTGTTCTCAATGGGAATGACACTGTCATACGCTGACACCTCTAGAATCCATCCACACTTGTGTTTGAGGGTATCTATAATTGCTTATTCATTCATTGAGCATCTCTTTAGGACTTTATGGCTGCTGAGCATGATTCTAGACATTAAGAAAAATGGAAAGTTTAAATCAAATAGAGCCTTTTGTGAAGTACATGGAACCATGCCTCTCCATTCCATTGAATTATGCCACCATAATTTAGAAATTATCAAATAATTCTATTACTTCCTTCTTGCCAGGGAGATAAAATACAAAAGCCTCAGCTTGCCATGTAAAAACCACTTACAGTCCAGCTTCAACCTCCTTTTCCCAATCTGTTGCTCACTTTACCCTTTTCTTTTACCTACTTTGTAATCCAAGTTACTTGTGTTCTGTTCCCCAGAACCAGGCTCCATTTTTCTTCACTCTGTGCTTTTGCCTGGGCTGCGCTCCATACCTGCAATCCACTCCCTTCCTCATCCCTATATCTTCAAATCTGCAGTTTTCCTTTAAGGCTTGCCTCCTATGCCTTCTCCAATGGGTAGACTTGCATGATCTCCCTAGAGGCAAATGCTGCTGTCTCAAATTCTCAAGTTATGCTTCACCTTTTACATGTCACATCTAACACCACCCCTCCAGTAAAATGTAAGTGTCATGAAAAAATGGACTTCTTTGATTTCTTTGTTTCTCCAGTGCCTAGCACAGTAACTTGTGGGTAGTGAATGCTGGTTAAACGAGATGCACTGGCTTGGACTAGACAGAATTTATAATCTACTAGCAGAATTTATTATCTACTATAATTTCAGCCAGCTATAACAAATGCTTCTGTAAGCCCATTTTCAAGATCCAAAACAAAATATTTGGAGAGGACTGAGGAGAGAAATTGTTGCTGATGAATGAAGACTTCATGGAGGAAGTAAAATGATGATTATGATGACAATGATGAAATCAACTTAAGTAACTTTATAGAAACTATATAGGAAATAGAACATGATAAGCAATTAATGTTTTTCCTCTCCAAATTACTTTCTGATCTCCATTAACATACATAGGTTTTCACTATATATATATATATATATATATGTTATCAGTTTGACCTATGGAAAGTGGAAATAAAGGATAAAATCCATTTTTGGAGATGTTTAATTATATCAGATAGGAGGAAATCCCACTAATGTCATTGGGTGGTATTGTCATCCACATTATTGAAGAACATTTCTGATGCTTGTCTATGTAGAATCCCATCCCCAGCTCCCCTGGGATACTTTCCCAATGGTCACTGGCACTGGTTGTCTGGGTCATCATAGAACTGCTGACTGCTTCTCCCCTTGGAGTTCTAGTAGTAACCCTCCTAGGAGCTGTGGGTGGTTTTCAAGTACCACTGCTCATGATCCTCCTTATGATGAATTATAATCCTTATTGATTATAAATTAGTCAGTCAGATTTGATTAGCTTTTAGCTAAGATGATATAGTAAGACTATTGGTATAGAACATCCTTGCAAACCAAGTCCCAAAAGCACAATGCCCTTACAATGCCAAGGGAAAGTGGATGAAGGTTAGAATACTCATGTGGCCTAAGGGGAAATTCACAGTCTGGATTGGGAAGTTCTTTTCTCCCTTTGTGGAGTACTCATGAAGTTGCCTAAGACATAACTTCCTATTAGACCTTGAGTGCTAAGAGTTGATAGCTATACTTCTCTCTTCCCTAAAGAGATTGTGCTCCCTGAAGCTGCCTTTTCTTGAGGTTTCTAATTTGACTTCAGGCTACTGCTGCTTCTGGGACATCACTACCCACTCTAATGGAAAGTCCAAGCCTTCAAACTTTTTGAAGTTCATAGAATCTTCCTCTAGTCAAAGATTCAGTCCCTCCCTTTCAACCCCTGCTTTCCTACAGTTATAGGAGCAAGGGTCTGCATTTTCAAATACTTCCTTACCTTTTTTCCCCCTTAAATCTCTTATCAGATATACATAGGTCCACAATGGCTATTTTTTTTTTCAAATAAACCCAATCCATTTCCTGTGTATCATCTTCTGCTTCATTCAAGGGCTCAAAAGTATTCCACTCCTCCAAAATTCATCAGGATTTATTTGCATCTAGTTTATGCCTTTGGTTGGTTAATTAATTCAATAGAGAAATCTAGGCTTAGTTTATACATTTGATTAAGTTCTGGTATGAGGACAAAGAGCATCTTGGTAGTTCTATTAATCGAATTTGAGGGATATGGGAATTTGAGGTGGCCAGTCTTCTCAACAATTTAAAAACCTAATGGCTGATCCACAATGTTGAATCTTATTATCAGCCTGAATAATGCCTTGCAGTCAATTAATCAACAAGTATTAGCACCTAGTAGGCACTCAGTTCTATGTAGAAGAGAATTCTATGTCTTATAGAGAATACAGGAGAAGCACAAGCCAGGGTCCTTGCCAAGCCAGGGTCCTTGCCCTCAAGGAGCTGGCAATCTAATTGGGAAAAGAAGACTGACATCAATCAATCCATCAAAAACATTTTAAGTGTTTACTATGGACCAGGCACTTTGCTGATATCCATGAAATAATTAGAAGTGTCAATACCATGGTGCTGAATAAAAATGTTAGAAGGATTCACAGAAAGGAGAGGTGTATGTGAACTGGAGTAGGTGGAAATCAAACTGGGAGTTGAAGAATGACTATAATTGTTATACATGGAGAAGAGGGTGGGACAGTGTAGATGGGAAACACTAGAGTGAAGTAGAGATGAATGGAAATCAAGCTTTAAGTTACTTTCCTCACCTTACCCCACCCATTCAAATCCAGGAATCCATACAGAGAAGTAGAACACTGGAGTTAGAATAAAAATAAGAAGACCTGAATTTGCATTTTAGATCTGAACTTGCTAGGTGCATGATTCTTTTTGTTGTTGTTCATTTGGATCAGTCATGTCCAACTCTTCATGACCCTTTTGAGGTGTTCTTGGCAAAGATGCTGGAGTGGTTTGCTGTTTCCTTCTCCAGCTCATTATACAAATGAGGAAAGGGAGGCAAACTGGGTTGAGTGACTTTCCCAGGGTCATGCAAGGAGGAAGTTTCTGAGACCAGGTTTGAACTCATGCAGATGAGTTTCCTGATTTCAAGCCCTGCACTCTGTGCACTATGGTGCCACCCACCTGCCCACCCTAACTGTAACTCATAGGCAAGTTGTTTAATCTCTCTGGTCTTCATTTTCCTCATCTCTAAAATTAAGGATAATATTTAAACTACCTACTTTGCAGGGTTCAATTCAATAAGTATTTGTTAAGCACCTACTATGTGCCCAATACTGTTAGGTCCTAAAGATAAGAGGGGAGAATTGAAATAATTCCTGATCTCAACAATTTTTCATTTTACTGGAGGAAAACTATATGAATGGATAAGTACACACAGCGATGTCAGTGGATTCCTCATCAGCTATTGCTAACAAATTGGTCTGTGTCTATTTCCTTAATTAGAGGATAAACTCTTAAGGGGCAGGACCAGAATCATAGAATTTGGACTTTGGAAGGCAACTTTGTATACAGTGGTCAACTACCCATATCCCCCCCCCCCCAATGAAAGAAAAGAAAATCAATGCCCTGGACAACAATCTACAGAGGTCTTCATCCAGCCTTTTTTTGAAGACCTCCAATAATGGGAGCCAAAGAAATGTTAGCTCCTTGAAAGCAGAGGCTGCTTTACTTTTGTCCTATCCCCAGTGCAGGTGCTAAATAAATGATTGTTGGTGAATTAATCTCTATTCTATTTGGGACAGCTCAAATTATTAGAAACTTCCCCTTTATTTATACTCTCAATTTTCCTCTTTGCAATTTTAAACCATTGCTATAGTGTTTGTTCTCTGGGACCAAAGAGAATAAATCTAACCTTTCTCTCTTGGTATAATACTATAGTATATTTTCTTTCATTGTCTAGAGCAGAGGTGTCAAACAAGGGGCCTAAGGGCTACATTTGACCTGCAATATGTCTGAATATGGACAGAACCAGATTAAAATGTAATTGCTGGTTTTCTAATCATGTCCAACTCTTTGTGACCCCATTTGGGATTTTCTTGCAAAGATACTAGAGTGGATTGCCTTATTTTACAGATGAGGAAACTGAAGCAGAGTAAAGGGATTTGCCCAGGGTCACACAGATAGTAAGTGTCTGAGGCCAGATTTGAACTCAGGGAGATGAGTCTTCCTGACTCCAGGCCTCATACTCTATCCACTGGTCCACTTAGCTGCCCAAAAATATAACTGGGAAATACTTAACAGAGTCAGTAAAACATTACATTTTAAAACTTAGATATCACAAGACCCAAAGGATCTTTATTGTATGGATTAGTTTCTATTTCATTTTCCATCACTAGCTTATAGCCTCTTAACAGAGTCCTAGGCCCTTAATAAGTGGCAGATACAAGCAAACAGAAAGGATTGGCTGTCTAGCCTATTCTGACTGCAACATCCCCAGAGCTCAGCTAAAAGAAGATCCACACCCAGCCAAATAATTCCACATCATCCTCTAATCCTTTGGCAGTGTCAACTTGTGTCTAGAAAATGATATTTGTGAACTCTGGTGATAACAGTGATATCCAAGAAAGGAAGAAGAACATTTCAATCAGGTCTATAATTCACTGGACACCAATGCTTTGTATACAAAGTTTTACATAGAATAGAGTCAGGGGAGGAGAACTTGCAGCCTCCAGGTCACATGTGCTGCACGTGAGGACCTAGAGGGACACGTGTGGCCTTGAGGTTTCCTATCCCTGGACAGACCCTCCGTAAAATTGCTGATTCAGCAGTATCAATATTTTTTTTCAACACTCTTTCCTAATCATCCTTTCATAAATCTGTACATGCTTCCTATCCCTCCATCACCTTACCTATAAACAAATGATGGAATTGGTGACATTATCTATTCTTTTGGATAAACTGCTCTAAATGCCAGGCACAATAAGCTACCAGTGAATTTTGTAGTAGAATTCATTTCAACTCAGCAATCATCTACTCTGTGCTCTGCACTGTGAAGGGACATAAAGTCAAAAACAAAAGCCCCTGCCTTCAAAAGAAGGGCAATCTGTACAAAGATAAGTAAGTGTAAAACATACGTAACCCGCAGTTGTTCAAAGCATTAGTGAGGGAGGAAGAGGCTGTCAGAAAAGGCCTAGAAGGGGAAAGTTGAGATAATTCTCAGGATAATTTGAACTCTACTTGGCCCAAGAGGAGAAACACAATGCTTTTCACTTGAAGCAATTAATGGGTCAAGATGCATTTATCAAAAGTCTCCTATGCTGGCATTGTTGTAGGTACTGGAGATTCAAAGGTTGAAATGGAAAAGCTCCTTCTCTCAAGATGCTTCCATTCCATTGGTGAATACAACAGGTATATGAATAGGTTCGCACAAAATATATACAACGTGATAAAGAAGAACATTTGGGGGATCAGGAAAAGCTCAATACAGAAAGTGACATTTGAGCTAAGTATTGAAGAAAACTAGGAATTGAACTGTCTGGGTTATTTAAGAGAGAGGATTTGGGAATCCTAAAGTAGAAGCCTGCATTCTATTGATTCCTCAAACTACTGTTTCATTCCAATGACTTAACCAAATCTGGAAAACAAAGGGTCACTATTCTATTACCTATCTCCATATTTCAGCAAATATTGATATAATAAAAGTCTTATGTTCCCTATCAATCATAATGCATTGTCTAAACACATAAGATTTCCCATTGACCTTGGAACTCATCCACAAAATCCTGGCAAATTCTAGGCACCTGAGAAATGGTTTCCTATTCAACTTTTGTCACTATGGTGACAAGTAATTATAGCTGTCCTCAGTGACAATGCCTCTTGCTCACTCC
This sequence comes from Gymnobelideus leadbeateri, assembly GCA_011680675.1. Lineage (NCBI taxonomy): Eukaryota > Metazoa > Chordata > Mammalia > Diprotodontia > Petauridae > Gymnobelideus > Gymnobelideus leadbeateri. Next base: position 20,999 of record WOXC01001380.1, on the reverse strand, counting down.
CCAATAATACAGTGACAGCAGCACTAACTATTATTTTACTCTAGAATTGCTGAGTGTAGAATGACAGAAGAACGAGGATTCTGCCACAATAATGACCAAAGTTTATGATGTGATAGGAAAAAAACACTTATTAGACGTTGAGGTGGGACCATAGAGCAATGATCAAGGCAGGAAACCAGAGCACATGGCCCACCCATGTCTCCATGACCAAAGTGAAGGAGGTAATTGAGGCAATTATTTGGTAAATTCAGGCCCAAAATAATTCTAGAGCAACAATATTGTTGGATGCTAATGGCTTTCTCGTGTAGGATGGCTACAATTATGAGTCATTGTAGCAACAATGGCTAAGCGCTCTCCATCTTTCTCTCAGATCTTAATTCTGGGACTTGTAAGAAAAAAATTACCATCCAATATTGTTCAGTGCTATATATCTGTTCCAAATTTGGTTTTATGAAAGAATTGGGTTTAATGACATCTAAGAAGGGGGGGGGGTGGAACATAAACCCTTTCTCTCAGTCTTTTTTATCTTTGATAGAACTTAGAACCATAGATTTAAAACTAGCAGGTACTTTATCATTTTGTCCTCTCTCATGAATTTTGTGATTGAGGCACTTGGGATCCAATGCGATAAAGGACTTGTCTAAGCCACATAGCTAGTCTACAATATAGCTGGAAAACAAATTCAGATGCTTTGAGTTTGAATCCCCAAAAAATATATCAATTTACAATAAGGATAAGAAGATATTAAGGAAAAAAGAAAGAAGCATAATTTATTATTAATTCACAAGACATAGTAACAGACAGAGAGCTGGAATCAGAGTCAAGAAGTCCTGGCTTCTGAAATATACCAGCTGTGTGAATTCCAGGAAAGTCACCTATCATTTCAATGCCCCAAGAAGATCATCAAGGCTACAAATTCTTTGAAATGCCTACCTCTCAAGGCTTTTTTGAAGATTAAATGAGATGCTGTATCTAAAGCACTTTGTACATTTTAAAGGACTATAGATTATTATTATTCCTATATCATCATTTCAATAATTATCTTTGGCATAGTTACAGACAAGTTGCTCATCTGTCTTGGTGGAAGGAGTTTGCACACTGGAAGCTTACTAGATCAGCGAAATCACTCTTCTGGGAGCATGAGGGACTATTCAGTTGTTTGTCTTTATATTATCAGGGCCTGGCATACAGCAGGTGTTTAATGAATGCTTATCGAATTGAATTACTGAATTGAACCTAACTGTTGAATTAAGTGCTAAATTTGTGACTAGGGCCAAAAGAGCAAATCAGGGAAAGAGAAATTGCTGTGGGTTGATAAAGCCCTTTTACATAGCACTTTAAGGTTTGCAGAGCTTTTTAGACATGTAACCCCACTAGACCTTCACAACAAACCCGGGAGGTGGGTGCTATCATTTTTTTTCATTTTACACGTGATGATACCAACACTGAGAGAGGTTAAGAGACTTACCTAGGTTCACTCAACTAGTCATTAATAATAATCATAAAAGCCAACGCTTTAGAGTGCCTCCTATGTGCCAGATACTGTGCTGAGCATTTTATAATTATTATCTCATTTGATCCTCACTACAACTTTGCAAAGTACATGCTGTTATCATCTCCATTTTGTAGTTAAGGAAACTGAGGCAAACAGAAATTAAGCGACTTACCCAGGGTCTCCCATTTAAAACCAGGTTCACCCGACTTGGTTCACATGCTCCGTGAGCTATGATGCTCGCTAGCTGTTTCTGACTGACTCATTAAAAGATATCCTCCCACTCAGATGGAAAGAGAAAAGGTGGACCATTAAGACAGGAAGCCCAATTCAACTCAGCAAGGCTTCATGAAGCTACTGTGTCTGTTGTTAATCGGGCATACAGAGACAAAATAAGAAATGACCATTGCCCTGGTAGCCAAGTCTAGAAGAAAGTGCCCAGCACATTAGCTGGATCCCTAATGGAGGATTTACAGGTGAGATGGCAAGAATTAGGTAGAATGAGAGTGGGAATGACTTTTCTCATGCTCTAAAGTGGAGAGGATACCCACATTGATAAGATAAGGAATCTGTTGACAAATTACAGAAGCTATTGAAATAATTTATTGAATATTATATTATTTAGTAAGTTATGAACTCAAAATCTAGTTGGCATCATAACACAGAAGAAAGGACACTGGCTCTGAAATTAAAACAGCTGGGTTCAGATCCTAGCTTTGAAACTTATTACTTCTATGGACCTGGACATGTCACTTTATCTCTAGGATTTCAGTTTCCTCATCTGTAAAATGTAGTGGGGGCCATTAAACCAGGAGGTCCATTCCCGTTTTTTGACTATGATCTGATGCACACATTCTCATTCTTTTATTTTTTTTTGGGGGGGGTCCTACTTTGTTCTACAGTCAGAGCAGTATAGTCATTGAAGACATCACCACTTGGAATGTGGGAATCTGGGGCCTCAGCAGAGAAATATTTCTGATTATCTTTATGCATAAAATATAAACATTTTAAAATAATCATTTACTATAAAGGACTTGACATTTGCCAAGAGCTCTAAAATAAATTATTAATTATTTCCTTTCCAAAAAGAACCATTAAGATTGTTTGGATAGTTTTGTTGTTCTGTCATTGTTCAGTGGTGTTTGACTCTTCACAATCCTATTCCAGGTTTTCTTGGCAACCCCTAGAGTGGTTTGCCCTTTCCTTCCACAGTTTGTTTTATAGATAAGGAATCTGAGAGGCAAACAGGGTTAAGTGACTTTTCCAGGGTCACACAACTAAGAAGTGTCTAAGGTCAGATTTGAACTCAGGAAGATGAATCTTCCTTACTCTAAGTCCAAAGCTCTATCTGCTACACCAGCTAGTGCCCATTTAGGATAATGCATAAGACTAAATACTGGGAATGTAAGCCCTGCCAGTTAAAAAAAAAAACAACCAAACACACAACACCAAACAAATCAGTCAAATGTTTTGAATGGAAGCTCTTTGCGGGCTGTTTAATTTAGTGCCTAGCACACTGTGGAATTAGGATTAGATAGAGTTAAGGTTAGCATGGCACACTGTAGCTTTGTAATAGAGAACCAGGCCTGATGACAGAATGACTCAAGTTCTAATACAGCCTCCAATATTTACTATTTATGTGGCCCTAGGCAAGTCACTTAATCTTGGGCTGCCTCAGTTTCCTCATCTATGAAATTTAGATAATAATTGCCCCTACCTCCAATGGGTGCTTTGGGGACAAAATAAGCTAATATTTGGAAAATGCTTTGCAAATCTGAAAGTGCCATAGAAATGATAGCTCTTATTATTAAATGTTGATTGATGTCTTCCAAATTCTAACTTCATTATTTAAAAAAAAATACTAATTAGCATGTTAAAGTTGTTCGTCATGTTGTCTACTGTAATAAAGAAATACAAAAGAGTATATGTCAATCTCCAAACTGTATTTCAAACCCAGTAAAGATTTAAGGGCTACAGTGCCCTTAAATTCTAGGGCAGAAGTAAAAATACAGACAGAAACATCAGAGTGAAGCAGTTGGAGAACCAGCCTGTGTTCAAGTTGACCTCTGACACAATATAGTGGACACATGTTAGGGGCCATCTCTCTAAGCACATTAGTGATAAGATTCCCCAGGAGCCACATGACAGTGATCTCTGAATTACTTTAATTTGTATTTTTCTTTTATTCATGTCTAAGGTTTGGCCAAAGAATAATGATGCACATATAGTCATTGGATCCTTGCCTTTCTTTCTGATGTTACCTGTCAATCATGCCCTTTGTAGATATCCTCACAGCCAAAGTGACATGCAAGGTTTTGGCCATCCAAGGGACTTGGCCATAAGTAGGACCTAAGGTACATCACTGAAGTCCTTTCTGTTGCATAGATCACTATCTATATATTTAAAGAGATAGTTCTTAGGGGAATGAAATATAGAAAAAAGTTCTACCACTTGGGAAAAAAACTCCAGAATTACTTCTACTAAGTATACTACATAAAAAAGAGGGAGAGATAGTAAATAAATCTATGTCAAGTAATGGAAATATTGTCTCAAAAATCAGAAGATCTGTCTTCAAATGCTTACACTAGTATTTACCAATTGTGTGATGATGGACTTCTCTGGGGCTCAATTTTCTCACCTGTAAAATAAACAGCTTGGGCTAGATCATTTCTATGTACGTGTTGTCTCCCCATATAGAATATGAACCCTTTAATGGCAAAGGTTTGTCTTTGTTTGTCTTTTTATTCCAAGTGCCTAGCACACTACCTGGAATGTTATAGCAACTTAATAATGGCTAGCATTTATATAGCATCTACAATGTAGATGCATTTCTATAGACATATTATAGATGCTTAATAGCATTTATATAGTACTCTGAGGTTTGCAAAGCACTCTACATACATTGTCTTGTTGCTGCTGCTGTTCACTTTTTCAGTCATATCTGACTCTTTGTGACCCCATTTGGGGTTTTCTTGGCAAAGACACTGGAGTGGTCTGCTATTTCCTTCACCAGTTCATTTTACAGATGAGGAGCTGAGGCAAACAGGGGTAAATGACTTGCCCAGGGTCACACAGATAGTAAGTGTCTGAGGTCAGACTTAAACTAAAGTTGATGAGTCTTCCTGAATATAGTCCCACCTAGCTTCTCCATATATTGCCTTATTTGATGCTTAATAAATTCTGTTGATTCATTGCTTCCAAACCTATGGTTCTATGAATCTTTGATTATTATCTTATATTAGATCTACACAATTATGGGGTTAAGGCAGAGCAAGTGTGTTTGGGGCTAAATTATTGGAGTGATCACAAAATTAGCCTTCTGTTTACCTTTGGATATACACAACTGTCTTAAGAAGATACTGAATTTGAGAAATTAAAAAAGGTATTGCTTCCCTGTTTTGTCAAGAAATATTGAATTCTGATTGCTTTCATACTTTGTTTACCAGTATTCTGTGAATAGAGTGATTCTTTCTTCAGTATCTTATAATATCTGGTAGTGACTGTTGGGAACTACAACAAAGCTTGCACTTAGTAAGTTAGTCTCAAAGTTCTAGTCAGATTCATTATTTAACATCTCAAAAGTTTTTCCTCCTAGCTTACTGATCAATTTGCTAATGGCATACACTCCTTAATCAGAAACCATCAGGAAACCATATTCCCCACTCCCAGACTGCTTTGCTTTACCCTTGGAGTGGCTCTGCTAAATCACTTACACACCAATTCCTAAGCCTTAGAAAAATGGTTATTAATACTCAAGGGCACTTGAATTATTCCAGTCCTTTCTTTTTCACCTACAGTATTTTGAATTAATTTGTGCCTAACTTTTTTTTTTAATTCCCCTAATGATCCTACCTAATTAATCTGGGTAAAGGATGTTCCCAGAGACACAAATGGAAATTTAGGGGAAAGACTACTGTATGATGATGTTTAGAATTTTAGTTCAGGTACTTTATCTGAGACAAGAAGTCATAATTAATTCAATTCAATTATTAAATACATAGTATGGGTAAGGCACTGTCCTAGGTACTGCATCTATTATGGCAAAACCAAAACAGTCTCTGCCCTCTGGGAGCTTACATTCTACTAGCTTGGGGAGTGGAGAGGATGAGACAAGTACCAAGATAAATATACAGTTTATCCAAAGTAACATGAAGTATTTTTAAGAAAAAACCACTAGCCAGGAAAATTAGGAAAGACTTTAGACTAAAGGTCACACATGAGTAGTGTTTTGGAAGAGGATACACATACTTGATATGGGAAATGGAAAAATGGGAGGTGGGTGGTGGAGTATTGTGTATAGAGGAAGTAAATAGACCAATTTGACTATAAGAGCAAGTATGGGAAATGGAGGAATATGAAATAAGACTAGCTGGGAGTCATCTTGGGGAGGACTTTCAGTCCAGGATAAGGATTTAGTATTTTGCTTGTTCAATAGAATTAAATCTAATGAAGTATGTTTACTTGAATTCAACTGAACCAACTAATTGAATTTAATTTAGTGGAAGGAAAAGACAAGTAGGTTTAGCCCAAGAACTCCCTCTCAATTATCTATCAAAGTCCTGAAAATCATTGATAACAACCTTGTTGAAGCCCCTCATAACTCTAGTTTGTCATTTCTCAAGTCAAGGAGCCCAAGACAGAGATTGTTGGGAATATTTTGACTATGCAGGTTGGACAATGGTATGTGTTACCAATAGGGATATGGGATGTCAGGCTTTGGCAGGACTTAAAATCAGTTGGGGTTGTTAACCACCTTTAGTGGTATAAGTGTTTTTCTGACAAGGAGAGAGGGTTGCAGTAGATAATCTCTCAGGAGCTTTTAGGGACTTACGGGAAGAGCATGATAGAGTGGGAATGAGCTTTGAACTGGGAGTCAGAAGTCCTATGCTCTAGTTTCTGGATGTCTCCTTACTGTCTTATTGGTGGGTTTTTTTTTTGTTTCTATTTATATCCCTAACACTTAGTACTGTGCTTGGCAGAAACCCACTTAATAAATGTTTTATCTATCTATCCACCCAACTATTTATCATCTAGCACTGACAAAGACAAGCATGTCATTTAACTGCTCTGAGCATCAATTCCTCATCTGTTAAATGGTAATGTAGAGTCCAAATGGAAGAGGAATCCCTATGGATAGTGAGGTTCTCTAGAGACTCCTGGGGATTGCATTAAACCAATTGAATCAAGTCTCAAAACACTGCAGATGCTCCTATGTAAGATTTGTCATTACTTAAAAGATTGAACCACCCATACACATAAGAAAAATCAAGTGGATGATGAATGTTTTTTTGTTCAAATTATGACACTCTGGCAACCCAAATAAATGCCAGACAGAGATAAATGGATAAATAAATGAATGAGAGATATATAGAGGAGAAATAGGATATATAGAGAGAGAAAGAGATACATATGAACAAATGAGAGATAGGATAGAGATAGATTGGATAAGTGATGATATAAATAGATAAGACATATATATATATCTACATATGTCTACATATATACATGTATTTGCATGCGTGTATGTATATACACATATAGATGAGTGGGTTGAATCATCATAGGGAAAGCAAACAGGATTTTAAATGATCATTCCCCACTAACCTGCAAGCTTAACCATAAAACAAATACCCATTTTTTATCAATAATATTTTTTCCAGGAATGCTATATGTATATGAGTCATAGCTGTATTTTGAAGAATTAATATTGAAGGTCACTCAAAAGGTGGTGGAGAGGCTCATAGTGAGTGGACATGCTGGCTGCACCAAGAAACATAAAACATGCCATCAGATAAGTGTTGTTCTTCAGTCATTTCAGTCATGCCCAACTCAGTGACCCCATGTAGGGTTTTCTTGGCTAAGACTAGAGGGGCTTGACATTTCTTTCTCCAGTTCATTTTACAGAAGAGGAAACCAAGGCAAACAGGGTTAAGTGACTTGCCCAGGGTCACACAGCTAATAAATATCTACAGTCAGATTTGGATTCAGGTCTTCCTGGCTCCAGACCTGGCACTCTACCCCCAGAGAAGTGTATGATGGGTAAGGAAGATTGACTGATCATGTGGTGAGAACAAGGGGTAACCAATAGTTAGCTTGCATGTTCCATGGGTCTCCACTCAATGCCAAGAGATCTAGCAGAAGGTCCCCATTAGGTTGTGAATAACCAAGAGACTAGAAATCAAAGGAAGTGGACAAGAATCACACAGAATGGGAAGGTCTATATGGAATCTGATTAGCTCCATTGACAGAACCACCCAGACTGATGAGCACAAAGCAATATCAAAGTGAAATGGGGTTAGTTATACTCATTCTCTTTATGTTCTAGAGTTCTTGTGAGGGAAGTGCTATATAAACCTTAAAGGGGACTATAAATCTGTAGACTCAAGGGACTATAGATTCAAAGGTAGAAAGGCTTTAGATAGTATCTCATCCAACTTTCTCATTTTACAGATGAAGAAACTAAGGCAAAGAAAGGGGAAATGACTTACTCGTAGTTACACAGGTAGTATAGAACAATCTCATGGCTGAGATTCAAACCTGGGTTCTATGTCTCCAAATGGAGTATTTCCCCATTATTTTATGGCACTTTAATATTATTCCAACTCTAGGATGTCCTTGGAATCCAAGAAAGACAGAATAACTCATGGAAACAGTATATACTATGGAAACCAGGGAACTGGGAATTATTTGTGACTATATAATAAATATTTTTTTAAAGAAGGAAGGATCAGAAGCCAGGGGTCTTCCCATTATGAAGAGACTTCTTTCTGTCTGGTTGAGTCATTAAAACAACAGGAACTGCCTATAATGGTTCAGGTCACTCATGCAATATTGGTAGTTTCATCTGCAGATCCCTCAAAGGAAAACTGATTAATTGAGGTGCTCTGGTGAGGCACCAATGTGAATTCACATTGGATCATAGGGTTTCAGACATGTGAAATGCAACCAACTGAGAGAGGGCTCCCAGCAGAGTAATCAATATACATTTTTATGAAGCCTGTGGCTGAATAAACCAAATCATTGAGGTTGGCCTCTGAGGAGTCATTACTCAATCACCTTCTTCCAAACACTGACTTGCTCTCCAGGTCTCCAAACTGAGCTGTCAAATCAAGTGTTGACTCCAAGCAAAAGGTTGTGGAGACAAATTAACTCATACCTACAGAGTTAGACTGCAATTAAAAATATCTGTGTCAAGAGGACACTTGGGAAGTCCCAATCATCCCAAGTCCCCAGTAAGTGGCCCTACTCACTAGCAACCTCAGGATTCCCAGAGCACCTACATCTCACGTAAAAGCTTTGGTTAATGTTCACTGTGGCACTGTTCATGCTGTGACATCAGCAAGGGACCAAGATGGGACTACTTGAGTGAATCCTCCAACTTAACTGGGTACCAATTTTAATCAGAATGCAAAGGAGATGGTTCAGAGTCACTTTCTCTGAATAGCATTTCCTCATTTGTAAAATGTAAACAATAATCTATATTTTATGTATATAGTACCTACTTTGAGAGAAATCATTATTTGTCTAATGTATTTAATAGTTAATTATTGAATTAGGACCAAGGTTTTTGTTCTTCTTTTTTTTCTATTTCCACATTCAGAAATCAATCAATATGGAAAAATTTAGGCAGAATTTGCCCATCCAGAAAGACTAAGATCAAATCAAAGACAGTAAAGAAATTTCAAGTTTAGGCAAATGGGCGGGTTCCTACTTACTGTATTTACTCAGACAGGTCAGGGAAAATGTGAATTGCCTTTTTTGTCAAATGGGTGATACAGATATTGATAAATTTCTTCGACTAATATTTGGGTGCTCAGTGTCATGTACCTCCAGACCCTCATTAGAATAAGCCCATCTCTCATTATAACATTCACTCTCTCATTACTTATTAACCAATCAGAGTTATTTTTTCCCCTAAGTTATACCCCATTTTCAAAAGACTTTATAAATCTCAAAGGTTTGACAGGCTCAGTCTATTTGCTTACCAATGGGACAATGAGCCTCTTTTGTTGACTGCTTTCTAGACATAGTCAATAAAATTGATTTTAATTTATCCAGAAACTCTGCCTCTCAGAAATTTTCAATTATCACAACTTCCTACCACTATTATCAAACCTAAGTGAGATAACTTATATCATGAACTTTGCAAGCTGTTAATGCACTCCTTTAATGACAGTTATTCTTGGTACTGCTCCATTAAACTTTTCTCTGGACATCATAGTATGGAATGTCCCTTGAGTCCAAATGCTATGCCTTTAATATCTTCATATTCCCAGAGTCACATTCACTGTAATAAGGCAATTAAGAAATGTTTGCTGAACAAATGAATGAATGAATAAAAGTCCACATTCATATTAAGGGTATAGACAAAACTTCCTGAGTTCCCATGACCCCATCTTATTTCTGCCTCAATGGAAAGGGAATATACCAAGGAACATGCTAAAGTATCATAATGTGCTAAAATAAAGCTTCCTGAAACAGCATTAGCAAGCATCCCAACCACAGAGGCATAGACACTTCTAGTTGACTGGGTTCTTCCCCCATTTCAAACACTCTATAAAGTCCCTGCTCAAGTGGCATCTAGGTCTCAGTTTCCTTCTCCATAAAATGGTGAGTGATCCCTAAGGGCCCTTCTAGCTCTTAAAGTCTCTTACTGGAAGATTGCCTCAAAGGGTTCATTCAGTTCATAGCCTTCCCCCCGAGTCTGAAATTCCCATCCTTCAAACAACTCAATGTCTACAGAAGACATTGTTAAAAAAAAAAAAAGGCAAACTAACCATAGAGTAAGGCTTTAGAATATTTGCTAAATTCAATTGAAATGCAAAGACCCAGTCAGGGAGAAGATATGATATTGACCCAGTCATATCCATTAGCAGGATTTAATTGAATAAATCAGATCTTCTACTTAGCAAAAAGCTGGGTCCTGAGGACAGTGGTTAAGTATTGTATTGAGAGTGAGAAGCCAGAAACAATAAAACAGCATGTGCGTTGGGGTGGAGGGAGGAAAGGAGAAGAGGAAGAGCAGGCCATCAGAGAGCACTGGTTATCTGGGAGAGGCACAGAAACAACAGTGAGTTTACATTTATATCAGTACTTTAAAGATCACAAAGCAGTTGATATGTATTTCACTTGATCTTCCCAACAACATTGGGAGGGAGATGCTCTTATTAGTCCCATTTCACAGATGAAGAAACTGAGGCTCAGAAATGTTAAGTGAATTGCCCATGTTTACACAGCTGAATCACAATTTGAACTTCAGAGCCATGACATTTTCTACTGTACACTTTCTACTGTGCTGTACTGGAAGGAAGTAAAGAAGGAATGAAGGAAAGAGAAAGGGAGGGAAGGAAGGTGGGGAGGAAGCAAGGAAGGAAAGGAAGGAGGGAGGAAGGGAGGGAGGAAGGAAGGAAGGAAGGGAGGGAGGGAGGGAGGGAGGGAGGGAGGAAGGAGGAAAGGGAAGGAAGGTGGGGAGGAAGCAAGGAAGGAAAGGAAGGAGGGAGGAAGGGAGGGAGGAAGAAAGGGAGAAAGGAAGGAAGGAGGGAAGGAAGGAAGGAAGGAAGGAAGGAAGGAAGGAAGGAAGGAAGGAAGGAAGGAAGGAAGGAAAGGAACGAAGGAAGGAAAAATGAAGGAATTATTAAATGACTACAGGCACCATGCTAAATGCTTTACCAAACATTCCTTTCATCCCCACACAACCCTAGGAGGTAGATGCTGTTATCTACATTTTGAAGCTAAGTAAACTGAAGAGCAAAAGTTTCTGGTTACACATCTACTAAGTATCTGCGGCTGGATTTGAACTTGTTTTCCTAAGTCCAGGCCCAGTGGTCTACATAGTGAATCATGTAGCTGCTGGAAATAGAAGATTCCAGAAAAGGAACCAAAAAGCAGCCTCCCACTTCGTGATTTTGCACAGGTTTCTCCCAGAAATCCCTCTATCTTTAGATGGATGGGTTTGGCCACCTTGGTCCAAGGAGGACCTTCAGACACTTAGTGAATAATCCCCCCACAGACAGAGCGTCCAAGTGGCCCCTGTGAATGCTCACAGACGGTAGACTTTCTCTTCAGAGTCACAGTGCCAAGAGTCGTGACTGAGCACAACGTTTAACCACAGGGCTTCCTCAAGCCATTGCTTGTGTGGATGTTAGAAAACGCGGCCTTCTGTCTCTTGCTGAGCAGCAAATATTGAATCCTGAGATATGTCCTCCTGGTGCCAACACTACTCCTTGGCCATAACTTAGGGGAGAGTGACTAAGAGTGATTAGCACGTGAGCATTTCCCCTGCCGGACACCCATCCTTAGGAAATACACAGAGGACTGATAAATGGGACCTCCAGCCAAAGGGCCCTGCAGGTTACAGGTCACCCCAGGTAGGCTCCAGGAGGACTTCTCATTCCTCCTCCCCCTCCTGCACTTCCTCTCTTGGCAACGGATTTGGACCAGAGTCAGTATCAAACTGCTCTATGGATAAGTCAAGCAACTAACACTAATACCAAATGCTATGTGCCTAGGATTGTGCTGGCCCACACAGGTCTAGAATATGCAAAATGCTTTCTGTAAATGAAGCCATTTGCCTCACCAGGAGCACTGTTTCAGGGAGAACTCCAGCCATGCTCCATCTCGCTCTCCTTGGACCCACTCTCTGGACTTCTCTTCCTCTTCTCAGCATTGCCCCAGAGTGAGGACTCTCCACGTGTGCCAGCTTTCTAGGGGCCTATCCATGTTGTCTCCTCCCTTCTTCCCCTTAGAATGATACCGTTACTGGTGTTTGGGTACTAGTCACTTAGTACAGCAGGTGCTACATGGGAAAAACCTAATAGTTACTTTGTCTATCTGTCTATCTACCAGGCTGTCTGACCATCTCTACAAAAGTTGCAAGAGAAAAGTACTCTAGGCATGATTTGGCCCTTTTTTAAGTGAGGAAACTGGGGTCAGAGAGGCTTCGATGTTAATAATTTACTTTACACCTTAAGTTGAACTTTTCTCACAAAGACCCATGGAGATTTTTAAAAATTGAAGGACTCACTGCATCCTGTCCCATGCTTACTCATATGACTCTGGGCTGCTCCTGTAACCTCCTGGGCCTCCATTTCCTCCTACACAAAATAAAGGAGTTGACCCTGATCACCCTAGATCTTGGGGTCGATAATTTTGACCAGATTATTAGCAGAGAGGAGAGCACAAGCTCCCCATCTTTAAATTGGGTCAAACAATGATTATTTGGTACCCAATGCCTACAAGGCCTTCTCTGGGTCTTACTATGCTAAATGTTGCCCAATGCCTCTGCTCATGTTTCTTTCTCTGGGGAGCTTCTAAGGTGGAGCATGTGATGAAGCAGGGAGGGATAGAGAGAGAGGGATAAAGAAAGGAGGGAAGAGAGAAAAGGGGGGGAAAGAGGAAGAGAGGTAGAAAAGGAGGGAGGGAAAGAGAGGGAGAGAGACAGAGAAAGGGGGGAGGGGAGGCAGACAGAGGTTAAGAGACTTGTTCAGAATCAACACAGTTACTAAGTGTCTGAGGCTGGATTTGTACTCAGCTCTTCTAAACTCCTAGCCTAGTGATTTCTCTATTGTACTCCCTCGCTCCCTCAGTTCTGAGTGGCAGCTAGTCTACAATTGCTTTATCTTTCTGCAGGAATGACACACACGCAAAAAAATTTTTGTCAAATGCTTCACTCAAATCTGGGTAAATTATAATCTGGCATACAGTGTGGATGGTGAAGGATCTCACTAATAATATTATATGAAGATTAGTTAAAGGAACTGAGCCCTGAAAAAGAAAACACTAGGCTAGGGGAGAGATAATTCTAGTTTTCTTCAAATATTGGGAGAGCTGTCAGTCTGACTCATCCCCATTGGCCTCAGTAGACAGAGCCAGTCCTGTGAATGGAGGTTTCAAGGGGCAAGAATTGGGTTGAATGTAAGGAAAACCTTTGTCCCCACTCGAGTGGCACAGAGAGGAGTGGGCTGCCCCCGGAGCAGCAGGCTCTTGTCAAGTATGACTTTGAGGGCACCTCTTGCTCAGAAATGGATTGAAGTCAATAGTCTTTAAAGTACTTCCCCCCTTTTCGATTCTGTGAGCATCCAGGATTCACAACTGGAAAAGCAATGGTGAATGGAGCTTGACTTCTGGAACTATAGATTAATGCCCACAGCCCACCTAAAATCTCATCTCATCTCTTAGCAAATATGGAAGTTTAAGCTAGAGACAAATGAAGGAATATTCTCACACAGTTTAGCCTGAGCTGTGGCCACTGAAAGGATTCATCTTTGTGGAGAATTCAACTTTCAAAAGCAACTGTCCTTAGGCTTTGGTGGAAGCTTGTGCCCAGAGGCCAGAGGAATTGTGTTTTTATCACCATTCATCAATTGAGAATGCAAAAAGGATGCCCTAGCCTGACTCTATATAACGTTCTGCACCCATATTCCACCACTTCTACAAAGAACATGCCTACCCTAACACTAAGCCCCCACCTCTGCAAAGAAGGGTGACGGATTTGGAACTAGAAGCTAGAATCCCTCATCATTTTATAGGAAAAGACTAAGGCATAGGGAGATTCAATAGGTTATCCAAGATCACAAATGCCAAGCCTCAGAGGTGAAAGGAGAAGGGAATGCACATTGATATAACATCTACCACGCACTAGGGACTCTGCTAAATGCTTTACAGTTGATAATCATGTGGTCCTCACCACAAGCCTGCAAGGCAGGTGCTGCCTGTGTCCCCATTTTACAGAGGAGGAGACTGAGGTGGGTCAAAGTTCAATGCCCTGCCCAGAATCACACAGCTATGAGTGTCCGAAGCTGGATTTGAACTCTGTGGTCTGTCTACTGCACCACCTTGTTGCCAGATTCTACCTGGGCTCTTTCTGCTGAACCACAGACCAAGAAGAATCATCTAAATGTATGTCAAAGTTCAATAGATTATTTACAAGGAGTTTCTACTTTGTACTCTTAGATGTGAAATTTTTGGTGAAATGTCATGCTTCCTTGGTCAAAGGACATCCAGAATATTGCCTTCAGTATTAGGGACTACATTCTATGAAAGATTTCCCCTTCATATAAGGACCTATAGGGAAACTTTGTTCAGTCATTCCAGTCATGTCTGACTCTCCATGACCCCATTTGGGGTTTTCTTGTCAGAGATGCTGCAGTGGCTTTGCCATTTCCTTCTCCAACTCATTTTACAGATGAGAAAACTGAGGCCAACAGGGCTAAGTGACTTACCCAGGGTCACACAGCTAGTAAGTGTCTGAAGTCAGATTTGAACTCAGGAAGTAGAGTCTTCCTGACTCCAGGTCTGGCACTCTATCCACTGCATGCCATAGCCTCCCATACAGGACCTAGGAATGTTTTATTTGGATAAGATTCAGATCTTATGGTATCTGCCTTCAAGTATTGGAAGGGTTATCATGGAAAAGAGGGACTGTTTGACTCCAGAGGGCAGAACGAGAACAATGGGTAAAAGCTCAAAGAATACAACTTAGTAAGCAAAAATGCCTTAACAGTTAGAATTATCCAAAAGTGAAATGGGGCAGCTAGGTGCCATTCATGGGTCCTGATCTGGCCATAGGTATTCATTAGCTGTGTGACCCTGACCAAGTCACTTAACCCTGTTTGCCTCAGTTTCCTCATCTGTAAAATTATCTGGAGAAAGAAATAGCAAGCCACTCCAGGATCTCTGCCAAGAAGACCCCAAATGAGGTGACAAGGACTCGGATATTACTGAAAAGCAATCAAAGAACAGCAACAACAAACATGAAATGGGTTGCCTGAGGGCAGAGTGACTGCCGGGTAGCCGTTTCCCATCCATGTTGCTTGGGCAATTCCTGGGTAACTGCTGAAGTCTCTTCCCACTCTGAGATTCTGTGGCTCTAAAATTTAAGTTCTGTGAAGGTAGGAACTATTGTCATCTGCCTTCATCACTTAGCGTGGCTCCAGACACATAGAATGCACTTAATAAATGATGATTGATTCTGATTCTGATTCTGTTTTTAAGATTAATTACTAGTATCCCAGAAGAAGGCAGCTACACTAACTTGTTATTCCTCAGTCGGATGCTGTCAGAGTTTTATGATGTTAGGAAAGCAAGGCATAAAAATCCCAGCATAGTCATTTCAGGTGGCAAACTCATTAACCTATGAGAAACAGAGTCTATGGCTTCAGCCACTGTGTAGCTGAGGCCAAGTCAGGCCAGGCTGGGGGCCCAAAGCTTGGAATAAAGCTCTCAAAGTAATGGAATTTCATTGTTTTCCTCTGCATCTGTTCTGAGAAACAAGTCAAACCTTCCTAAACCATGGTTCAGTTTCTTCTTTTTCTTTTCCTTTTTCCCCACACAGAAATACTCAAGGAGTCTGCACACTCTCTCCCTCCCATCCAAGCTGACCTGACTGCCAAGGTTTCCAGAAAAGGGAAAACATGTGGTCACTGGGATGAATATTTCATTGCTCACTCCCCAGGCGCTGGTAGATCAGCATATACAAATTACACCAATGCCATGCTGAAGGGAGCCTGCCCAAAGTCTTCTAGATAGGAGGGCTTGCAAAGCCACTTAAAATTCTAGTCACCATATGATATGATTTGAAGGCAGCTGGAAGCTTCAGAAGGCATTTGAGGGGCCAGGGAAAAAATAATAACCCATTCCAGGGGCTTTTTTCTTTCCTTAAAATTATGCATGGGGAATGCAAGAGGGGGTCCAACCCCTTCGCATGCCTTTCAAGCTATGTTTTGGTCTGAACATGTGACTCCAGCTATTTTCCTGAATCTCTCCAGTGCCTTGTCAATCACCTAACCAGAAGATGGTCCATTAACTCATCAATTTCCAAGACTTCCTGCATCACAAGATGAATAAATGGTTAGTAAAGGGAAGGAAAAATATCTCTCTGGAAATCTGGAAAAAAAAAAGAAAGGCAACCCTCTGATTTAGAAGGGACCTCTATTTAACAGGCATACTTTGAAGTTAAAATGGCCCCTCCTTTTTACTGAACACCTCTCCCTTTTCAGGAAAGTTTCATGATGGAATCTTCCATGCTGGAAACATCCATACCGCATGATTGACCACTGAGGGTAGGGGGAGGAAGAGAGGAATCCTCTGGCTGCAAAAGGGATGGAAAACCAATTGCAAATGCCGGACTGAGACTCCTCCCCTCCACTAAGAAAATCTCTACATCTAGCCAGCTTTGGAAAGATGGGCTGGTCTAAGTTCCCTAGCCTGATAATATATTATCTGCTGTTCTGAGCTACCAAATTAGTCAACAAAGATAACTACTTTGAGCCACTCAATCAACAAGGATTTTTTTTTTGGGGGGAGAGGGGTTGGTTGTTTTTTGTTTTGTTTTAAGGATCTCTTCTCTGTTATGTGCTAAGCATGAGCTAGGGGGTTTGGGACAGAGAGACAAAATGGAATAGTCACTATGCTAAAGGAACTCATATTCTATAGATAATGAGTAGGTAGAGAGAGACAATGTAAAAGTATATTTGAGACTTCTCCCCAGTTCATAGGCTTAGAGAATTGCCCAAAATAGTAAGAGGTTAAGTTACTTGTCCAAGTTTATAGCCAGTATGCAGCAGAAGCCTGAACCCACCCATTCCTGTGTTTAAAACCAGCTCTCTATTCACTAAATATATAACAATATATGCAAGTAATGGAGGAGTTAGGGAGAGGGACAGTAGTTGCTGGGGGCATCAGAAGAGGCTTCACATGGCATTAGGGCTAAGCTTTGAAGGAAACTCAGAATCTCAAGGGAGGGAGTACAGATGATCAAGGGGGAAATTCCAGGCATGGGAGTTTGCCTGGGCAGAGAAGTGTTGTGTGTGAGTGACAGCATGAAGTTCAGTTTGACTGAACCAGAGTATACATGAAGGGGGAAAATGTAAAATAATGTAGATCGTGAAAAGCTTTAGAAGATGAAATGGGGTTGGTTTAATCCCACAGGTAATAGGGAGCCATTGGAGCTCAATGAGAAGGGGAGTGATCAGGTCTGCATAAATGTAAAGTGAAAAAAAATACAAGTACAGACAGTTCCCAAACAGTACAGATAAAGACTCCCCTGTCATGGAGATTCAGATTCACATGGCATGTTTTCATTAGGCTAGAACCACAATTACAATTTTGAATAGTATGAATTCACTTCAAAGGGTTCATTCACTTTCATCAAGAGTTCCCTGTGGATCGAGGGGGCGGAGCCAAGATGGCGGAGTAGAAACAGCTAGTCCAAGCCTCTCTGCCCCCAGATTCCCCCCAAACTATGTAAAAGGGGACTCTGAACAACTTCTGGAGCCCCAGCATCCACAGAACGACACAGAGAAGCTAACCTCCCGCTGAGGACAGCCCAGCAGCCCTGCAGGAAGGACCAGCGCAGAGGTCTGGGACCTGGCAGCGCACAGAGCACAGAGCGCAGGAGCCAAGCCGAGCCCAGGTCCGCCTGAGCTGAGGTTTTAGCCCCAGGGCGGCAGGGCCAGCAGCCGGCTGGAGGAACCCCAGAACACCAGGAGCTGTGGCGACTCCAGAATTATCAACATAGACATGCCTAGGACAAAGTAAGAGGTTAGTGTCCTATGGATTTTGGGACCTGTATTTGGGGAATGCGTCAGCTCCCTCCCCTGGGGGCTAGAAGCCACTGAGGAGACACGCCATTTTGTAGTTTTCAGAGGCATTTCCGGCTCCCAGCCTACAAATCGTGGGGAGATCCAGCGATCAGTCTTGGGGGGTAATCGCTCTTGCTTTAACCTCCCTGGATCTGGATTGTGATCTAGGGTGGAAGTCGTGGGTGGGTTTACAGCTTGCCAGAAACGGAAGTTGCCCCCCACACGTTCGGGACGAAAATTCCTCTATCTGGCCTTAAAGCCATAGTGTGGCAACAAGCCCAAAAGTCAAGCAATTAAGTGGCAACATGCCAAGGCAAAGGAAACAGAAAAATGCAACCCTAGACTCCTATTTTGGGGGCATAGAGCGGGAAAAGGACTGTGAGGTCAGAAGTCCTGCTCCAAAAGCCCCAGGGGAAAACATGAGCGGGTTGCAGGCCATAGAGGACCTTAAGAAGGACTTTAAAAATCAAATAAGAGAAGTGGAGGAAAAATTGGAAAGAGAAATGAGAAGGATGCAGGAAAAGTATGAAATGAGGGTCAACAGCCTGACTGAGGAAAATAACAGTTAGACTGGAGCAAATGGAAGCTAATGACTTTATGAGAAATCAAGATGCTGTTAAGCAGATCCAAACAAATGAAAGATTAGAAGGCAATGTGAAATATCTCATGGGAAAAACCACTGACCTGGAAAATAGATCCAGGAGAGACAATTTAAAAATCATTGGACTACCTGAAAGCCATGATCAAAGAAAGAACCTAGAAATCACCTTTCAAGAAATTCTCAAGGAAAACTGCCCTGATGTTTTAGATCCAGAGGGCAAAATAGAGGTTGAAAGAATCCACAGATCACCTCCTGAAAAAGATCCCAAAAAGAAAACTCCCAGAAATATTATAGCCAGGTTCCAGAATCCCCAGATCAAGGAGAAAATACTACAAGCAGCCAGGAAGAAACAATTTCAATATTGTGGAAACACAATCAGAATAGCCCAGGACCTGGCAGCTTCTACACTGAGGGATCGAAGGGCATGGAATATGATATTCCAGAGGGCAAAAGAACTGGGACTGAACCCAAGGGTCACCTACCCAGCAAAACTGAGTATTTTGTTTCAGGGGAAAATATGGTCATTCAGTGGAATAGCGGACTTTCAAGCATTCTTGAGGAAAAAACCAGAGTTGAATAGAAAATTTGATATCCAGATGCAAGAAGTAAGAGATGCCTGAGAAGGTATCAAAGAAATTGAAGGGGATAGTTATCAAAGTTGAACTGAACTGGCTATATGGGAGTTTTCTTTTGGGTTTTTCGGGAGGTGATTGGTGGATTTTTTCAACCTCTATTTTGCCCTCTGGATCTGAAACATCAGGGCAGTTTTCCTTGAGAATTTCTTGAAGGGTGATTTCTAGGTTCTTTCTTTGATCATGGCTTTCAGGTAGTCCAATAATTTTTAAATTGTCTCTCCTGGATTTATTTTCCAGGTCAGTGGTTTTTCCCATGAGATATTTCACATTGCCTTCTAATTTTTCATTTGTTTGGATCTGCTTAACAGCATCTTGATTTCTCATAAAGTCATTAGCTTCCATTTGCTCCAGTCTAACTCTGAAGGAATGAATCTTCTCAGTGAACTTTTGAGATTCTTTTTCCATCTGGCAAATTCGACTTTTTAAGGCATTCTTCTCCTCATTGCTCTTTTGGGCCTCCTTTGCCATTTGAGCTAGTCTATTTTTTAAGGTGTTGTTTTCCTCAGTCAGGCTGTTGACCCTCATTTCATACTTTTCCTGCATCCTTCTCATTTCTCTTTCTAATTTTTCCTCCACTTCTCTTATTTGATTTTTAAAGTCGTTCTTAGGGTCCTCTATGGCCTGCAACCCGTTCATGTTTTCCCCTGGGGCTTTTGGAGCAGGACTTCTGACCTCACAGTCCTTTTCCCGCTCTATGCCCCCAAATAGGAGTCTAGGGTTGCATTTTTCTGTTTCCTTTGCCTTGGCATGTTGCCACTTAATTGCTTGACTTTTGGGCTTGTTGCGATAGCTATGCTTTAGTGAGATAGAGGGATTTTCCTCGAATGTGTGGGGGGCTACTTCTTTCTGGAAGTTGTAACCCACTCATGACTTCCACCTTAGATCACAATCTAGATTCAGGGAGGTTAAAGCAAGAGCGACCCTCAAGACTGATTGCTGGTCCTCACGATTTGAGGCTGGGTGCAGATGCCTCTGAAAAGTACAAAATGGTGTTTGTCCTCAGTGGCTTCTAGCCCCCAGGGGAGGGAGCTGACGCATTCCCCAAATACAGGTCCCAAAGTCCATAGGACACTAACCTCTTACTTTGTCCTAAGCATGTCTATGTTGATAATTCTGGAGTCGCCACAGCTCCTGGTGTTCTGGGGTTCCTCCAGCTGGCTGCTGGCCCTGCCGCCCTGGGGCTAAAACCTCGGCTCACGCGGACCTGGGCTCGGCTCGGCTCGGCTCCCCACACTCTGCATGCTGCAAACTGCAGGCTCCCAGATCTCTGCACTGGTCCTTCCTGCAGGCTGCTGGGCTTTCCTCAGCGGGAAGTTACCTTCTCTGTGTCATTCTGTGGGTGCTGGGTCTCCAGAAGTTGTTCAGATTCTTTTTTTAGGGCATAGTTTGTGGGGAATCTGGGGGAGAGAGGCTGGATGAGCTGTTCTACCCCATTCTTGGCTCCACGCTTTCAAGCATTCTTGAGGAAAAAACCAGAATTGAATAGAAAATTTGACATCCAGACACAGGAAGGAAGAGATGCCTGAGAAGGTAATCGGGGAAGAGAGATCAAGGGGAACTTATCAAAGTTGAACTATTTTCATTCCTATATGGAAAAGCAATAATTGTGACTGATGATATCTTTCTCACTATGAAAATAATGGAAGAAGGGGGTGTGGTCATATGAATACATGTGAATGTGTGTGTATATG
>WOXC01001379.1:0-42130 GCA_011680675.1 Gymnobelideus leadbeateri | reverse complement strand
AAACCCAGACCAAGCCTGCTTGGCTGGAAGTGAATGAGGTACAGCCAAGGGTAGTGGTGGTGCTGGGGTTTTTTTTTGACCCCAGGGATAGGCTGGTGGTTGGAGGCATTGCCAAGAGGGCAGGATTGATGTCCAAAGAAGGACAAATGGTGTGGTAAGGGACTTGGAAGCTATCCTGCGTAAGTATTCATTGAAGAACCTGAGTCAGTACCTAGAAAATGTCCATAAAATGTGACCTTAGGAATGTTCTGGCCCCTATCTTTCCTTCCAGCTTGCTAATACTTGAAATTCCACAGTTAGATATTCTTTCCTTTGGTTAAGCTTTTGTCTCTTAGGAAATGCAGCAAATGGGGAGAGGAAAAGAGGGAAGTCACACACTAAGTCCTATCTATTATTTATATCTTAGTGGAAATAAGTATTAAACCCTTTCCTGAAAGCAGATGTCAATGCTGGTGGGGGGATGAGGAGGTGAGAGGAGAAGGGAGGGAGAAATGGAGAAA
This sequence comes from Gymnobelideus leadbeateri, assembly GCA_011680675.1. Taxonomy (NCBI): domain Eukaryota; kingdom Metazoa; phylum Chordata; class Mammalia; order Diprotodontia; family Petauridae; genus Gymnobelideus; species Gymnobelideus leadbeateri. The sequence goes on along the minus strand of WOXC01001379.1, from coordinate 41,630 downwards.
GCATGAGGACAGTGGGTGCTCTGGGAAGGGAAAGATGTGCCACTGTTGAGGAGAAAGGCATAGAAAGGGGGAAACCATAGAATGTAGGAGACAAATATTAACCACTTTACAGGTGGCATTGCTGAATCCTTTCCAGAGGTCTTTAAATTTTAATAGGAACCCCTTGAGGAACAAAGGCAGCAAGATCCAAAAGAATAAATCTCTTGGAAGTATTTCCCAAGATGCTTTATAGATTTATAGAGTGCAGTTGCCCAAAGGGCCCTTAGAAATCATCTAATCTCATTCTTCCATTTTCAAATTTTATTTTTAAAATGTGTTATAAATGTCTGTTGACAAAAAAAATCACTGTCACTTCCCAACGATTCTCTGCACCCTCCCCCATCCCACCACCCAATAGAACCCTCCCTTATAACATATAACAATAAGTATAATTAGGTCTAATAAATCAACACTTGGTCACATCTGAAAATTTATGCCTCGTTCCCCACCTACTGTCCACTACTTCTCTGCCAAGATGAAAGAAGCATTGGTTCTCTGAGGTCACCAACTGTCACTGTGTTTACTAGTTCTGATGTTTTATTTTATTGCAGCTACATCATAGTTTTGTAGTAATCATGTATTGATCTCCTCCTTGCTCCCATCCCACGGTTAAGAGTATTAAATTCTAGCAGGAAGAAGGGGCTTACCCAAGAGCTACCCTGCCAGAAATTCCTCCATTAATGTTTTACTCCTTTAGACCTGAAAGGTTTTCTATCTTCATAGTCCCCTATTGAAATGCAAACACCTCCTTCCCTTCACATTAAGTCATTATCTGCTAACACCTAAGTGAAAGAGAGCAGAACTATGGTAATAGAAATAGAAATAAAAATTATAATAACAAATAGTATTAAATATTATAATAACAACAATAAAATTATAATAGCAACTGACATTTGCACAGGGGACCATTTAAACGGCTTTAATGTTTACAAAGCACTTTTTGCCTACAACTCTGAGATTTAGGTTAACAGGTATTATAATCCTCCTTTACAAGTGAGAAAACTGAGGTTTGGGAGTAAAATTATTTATCTATAGTCACACACATAAGCATCAGGGAGGGGATTTGAACTCGTTTCCTCTCTATGAGTCCAGTGATTTTTGTACAAAAGCATCTGGGAAGCCCTGAGGAAAAGGGGCCCTGGGAAAGGGTGGGTTGGCATTAAGGACACACTTTGTCTCTTCATGATTTCACACACTGTGCCCTTCCCTGTCCCCCAACAATGCAAATGGATATTTCCATAATCCAAATAAATCCAATCCAATAAGTATTTAATTTTAAAAATAATTATTTAATTAATTTTTAATTTTTAGCATTAACTTCCATAAAATTTTGAGTTTGGGATTTTCTCCACCACCCTCTCCTCCCCCTTCCCCAAGACAGCATGCAATCTGATATAGACTCTACATAAACATACTTATTAAACATATTTTCACATTAGTCATGATATAAAGAAGAATTAGAACTAATGGGAGGGACCACGAGAAAGAAGAAACAAAATAACAAAATATGCTTCCATCTGCATTCAGATTCCAAAGTTCTTTCTCTGGATGTGTATAGCATTTTCAATCATTAATCTTTTAGAATTGTTTTAGATCCTTGCATTATTGAGAAGTGCTAAGTCTGTCAAGGTCAGTCATCACACAATGTGCCTATTACTTGTACCAGGTTCTCCTGGTTCTGCTCATTTCATTCTGCATCAGTTCATATAAGTCTTTCCAGGTTTTTCTGAAGTCCACCTGCTCATAATTTCTTATAGCACAATAGTATTCATCCAATATGTATTTATCAAGTTTCTACTATGAGGAAGACACAGAGCTAAGCAATAGAGACAGTGAAGACCAAAACAGTCACTGGTCTCAAAGAGTTTATATTCTTCTGTGCTGATAGAATAATTACACATTATATATGCCATTATATGTATAACAACTAAGAGGATGCAGAGAGGCTTCCCCAAGGAGATGTAATATTGAGCCTTGAATGAGGTTTCTAAAAGGTAGAGGGGAGGATAGAGTATGTTCCAGGGACGAGAAAAATCTATATAAAGGTGGAAAGGCATTGAGATGGAGTGTTGAGTAGGAAGGACAACAAAATAGAACAATATAGCTAGAATTAGGGCAGTGAGGTAGCACCATTGTGGTTGGAATACTAGGTATTAATTCAGGAAGATTTATTTTCCTGAGTTCAAATCTGGCCTCAGATACTTACTAGCTGTGTGATCCTGGGTAAGTCACTTTAACCCTGTTTGTCTCAGTTTCCTAATCTGTAAAATGAACTAGAGAAAGCAATGGCAAATCACTCCAGCATCTTTGCCAAGAAAACCCCAAATGGGATCACAAAGAAGGACATGACTAAAACAAATGAACAACAACAAATGATTAGAATGGCATGGTGTGATATGTGAGTGTGTATGTGTGTGTGTGTGTGTGTGTGTGTGTGCATGCACGTGTGTAAAGGGGAAGAATGCAAAATAAGTCTAGAAAGGTAGGTGGGAATTATACAAAGAAGGTCTCTGAAATAAGGAGTTTAGATTTTATGCTAGAAGCAATAGGAACCTATGTGTATATTTCCCTTTCCTACCATAGCACCATTTTGTGAAATACAGCCCTGAAGGCTAAAGCTATATCCAGTGTCCTTAAAGCATGCCATGTTAACAAAGACTTGAATAAAAGGGAGGAGGATAGAGTCAGAGGTGGGGGACTTTGGGTGGGAGCAGCATATGGAATGTTTCAATGATTCCAGTGGACTGAGAGAAGCAGTGTTCAAGGACTTCCTCTCTACACTGGGATGTAGGCTCCAGAGAGTAGAGGCGGCATTTGTCTAGGAGTGTCTGGGTCCAAACACTTTAAGTGGTTGCATGATTTGCCTTCTGTAATAGAGCCTAATTAAATCCTTTGATAGCATAGCCAGTGTACTTGTTAAAAGGGTGTTGGTGCCAAGCCTTTTCTCTCTCTTGGCAATCTCATTCACTCTCACAGCTTCAAGTACCACCTCTATGCAGATGACTTCCTAATTTTTATCTCCAGATCTGGCTGTCCTTCCAAGCTCCATACCCACATCTTTAACTGCTAACAGGATTTCTCACCTTGGATGACCCCTTGCCAATAGTACCACAAATTCACAAATTGAAAACTGCATATTCCTCCTAAGCCTGTCTTTCCTTCTGATTTTAGGATTTTTGACTGTGGCACCCTGATTCACCATGTTACCTGTGTTTTACCCAAAGCCTTTCCTGATTCCTCCAACCCTCTCAGATATTAATGCCTTCCCACAAATAGTTGTTGTTGCTGTTGACTCATTCAGTTGTCTACAACTCTTTGTGACTCCATGACTATAGCACACCGGGTCCTTTCATATTCTACTATCTTGTGAAGTCTGTCCAAGTTCATGTCCCTTTCATGACACTATCCATCTAATTCTCTGCCATTCCCTTCTTCTTTTGTCATCAATTTTTCCCAACATTAGAGGCTTTCCCAATGAGTACCATGTATTTATTTTGTATATATTCTGATATTTAATTGCCAACTGCCTAAGAACAAATCCCCGCCTCAACCCTTCCTTTTCATTTTCTCATTCCCATCCTCTTCCACCCTGCCTCTCCAGTGTTCCATTTCAACTCTTTTCTGTGCCCTCTGGAATTCTTGTTCCGTAACTAATAAATCTCTTTACATTTTGAATGCTTCTTCCAGCTTCTGGTATTCACATAGACCTGGTTTCCCCTAGATGACACCACATCCCTGATGATCTTCTTCAGAGTTGCTGCTTCCTTCTCTCATGCCCCAAATCACATTGGTCTCAGAGGCAGAGTTGGAAGGCTCCTTGCTTTGTGCTGCTATTTCTAGTCTCTCCCTTTGCTGCTATCACTCAACCTCTCCTTTGAAGTGCAATCTAACAGAATTTATCAGCCAATCTAAATTATTATGAATGTTACTTGACAGTTCCCAGGTTATTCTTCTTTCTTTCTCAAGGTATATAGTACTTGGATCACTGGCCTCATCTTCCCAATTTCAGCCTTTATAATAAGGGACTTGAATACCCATCCCTCAAACATCCCAACCATCCACTTCTTCAGTATTCTCATATTCTATGACTTCTTCCCCTACTCTATCTCAGCCATACACAGAAAAGGCTATGACCCAGATCTCACTATTACTTTTAAGTTCATTTTCCATGATCAAAAACTCTGACATTTCTTTATCTGTTCATAACCTCCCATCATTCTAAATCTCCCAATGTTTTACCCTCTTACATCCATTTTTTGTCCTCATCATGACTTAGCACAGTGCCTGACAATTAGCAGGTACTTAATAAATGCTTGTTGATTTGATTTGATTCAATCATTCCATCTCTCAGCATTTTCTTGAGCCATTACCCATGTGCCCTGACAATACTTTCCTCCTTTTCCAATCCCAACCCAAGTTTAACTCCACTCTGTCATCTATTTCTGAATTACTCTTGCCTTTGTACTATTGCTGCTTAGGAGTTGCCAAACTAATCTTGAATTACACTCATCATTTTCCTTCTCTGCCCCTATTCATGGGCTTGACCAGAGCTGATGGTGTCTACTACAAATTTATTTTATCTAGACTCAAATGGGTCCTTATTTCAGTGAGGAAAATTTGTTGTTCAGTCACTCAGTCATGTCTGACTCCATGGACCATAGCGTGCCAGACCCTTTTAACCTCCACTCTCTTCCAAAGTCTGTCATAGCTCATATTCCTTGCTTTCATGACACTATCTATCCATCTCATTCTCTGCCATCCCCTTTTTCTTTTGCCTTCAATCATTCCCAACATCAGGGTCTTTTCCCATGAATCCTGTCTTCTCATGTTCCTAAAGTATTTAAGCTTCAGCTTCGGCATTTGTCCTTCCGATGAATAGTCTAAATTAATTTCTTTAAGTCAAATTACTACTCCCTAATTGATTTTCTGTTCCACAGAGAAATGAAGAGGTTATTTCAAAGAGAGGTCATTCTCATCTATTATCATTTTAATTCAAATTATTTTTGCAGAATTGAGTAATTGGAAGGGACTTCAGTGGCATCTATCCAAAATATATCTGAAGAAGAATTCCCTCTACAATGTCATTATCCAGATTGTGCTTGAAAATCTTCAGTAAGAGGAAGCCATCACACATAAAGCCAAGGCAGCACCATCCAGAGGTTATTTCAAACTTCTACTCTTCTTTAACTTCCTATACTTCCCATCTTCTTAGCTGAGGACCTCTCCAGAGAAGATAGAATAGTAGTAATAGCTAACATTCACTATGTGCCACATTCTGTGCTGTAATTAATCTCCTTTGATCCTCACAACAAATCTGGGAAATAGGTACTATTACTTTCTCATTTTACAGATGAGGAAACTGAGGCATGCAGAAATTAGGTGATTTTCTCGGGGTCAAATAACCAGTATATATCTGAGGCTGGATTTGAACTCTTATCTTCCTGACTTCCTGACTCAATCCACTGTGTCATTTAGCTGTAATTTGCTGAGATGGTTTGATGAGGTGTCCCTTTTCTACCTGTTATCTTTAGCTTAAAACCCCTTGACTTCATCCCCTTCTTTCTCTCCCTTTATTTCATTTACTGATAATAAGATGACTTGTCTTGTCAAAGCCATTCCTTCAACATCAAAACAAGCTCCCAGGAGAGGATTTGATATTAGTTATGGTTGCTGAGGAGGTGAGGCCTCAGTATCTGCCCAGGCAGTTGCTTGGTTTTTCTCTAAAGGTTTGCTTCCTTAGAGGATGGCTGAAGGGGTATGGGATGGGGAATGGGCTAGAAAAAGGGCTGGTAGTTTGGGAAGTGCTGTTATCCCTGAGAGTTCTTGAGCTTACATGCTTATCAATAGCAACTGGTCAATCAATCAGTCAACCAGTTGTGTTGTTAGTGCCAGGGGTGGTGGGCCCCTTCTCCAGGGTTGCTCTACTAGAATAGGCCTTTAAGGGCTAGGCCAGAAGCAGGGATTGTGGTATGGGAGGATAAGTCCATGCTCTTGGGCTTATGGTCCTAGACCACCTCCACTGTCATCTGGAGGGAGATGGTGGGGGTACGACCTGCCTAGTATTTTCTGCCTCCTGTTTCTTCCTCAGGGCTAGGCTGGTTTGATTGCCTTACCAGTGGCAATTGGTATTGGTCTCTTAATTGCCAAGTCTAATAGTCTCTTCAGTACTCATTCTTTTTTACCTCTCTGCAATATTTGAAATTGTTGACCCATTTCTCCTCCAGAATATTTTCTCCTTTCTGTGTTTTTGTGACACCTCTTCCTCCCGGTTCTCTTTCTGCCTGTCTGACTATTCCTTCTCAGTTTCCTTTGTTGAAGCTTCATCCATGTCATGACATCTAACTGTAAGTGTCCCTCCCTGTACTTGGCCCTTTCTCTTCTCTGTCCACATTCTCTCACTTGGTGATCTTATTGACTCCTATGGATTCAATGATCATTTCTATGCTAATGATTCATGGGTCTATATTATATACAGCCCTAGCCTCTCATCTGAAGTTCAGTCTTGAATCACCAAAAGTCTATTTAACATTTCAGAATATGTATACAACCCTCTGGGTACCCAAACTCAACATATACAAAAAGGAACTCATCATCTTTCTCCCCAAAGCCATCTACTCCCCAAACTTCCCTGTTACTGCTGAGGGGGCCATTCTTGTCTCAGACACTAATGTTTGTAACATCAGTTTCATCAAATATTATCACTCATCCCATATATTTAATCAGGTACTACAGACTGTGATTTCTACTTCCATAGAATTTCTCATATATGTCTTTTTTTTCTGTATTCAAAGTCACCATGTTAGTTTAGGTCCCAACCAGTCCTTTGTTTCCCTACCTCATCTCTTTCTACTACAAATCACTTTCCACACAGCCGGTAGGTGCCGCACTGGATCTTGAGTCAGGAAGATCTGAGTTCAAATCTAGCCTCACACGCTCATTAGCTGTCTTGACCATGGGCAAGTCATTTAACCTCTGTTTGTCTCAGTTTCTCCCTATATAAAATGGAGATGATAATAGCACCTACTTCACAGGATTGCTGTGAGGATCAAATGAGATAAGAACTGTAAATCCCTCAACACAGTACCAGGCACATAGTAAGCATTATATAAATGTTGTTATTATTATTTTTAAAGTATAAGTATAATCATCATTCCCCTATTCAATATTTATCATTATTTGCTAGAGGATCAAATATAAAGTCCTCTGATCATTTCTTTAAAAGCCCTTGACCCCTTCAACTTGGCCATGAGATTGACAGGGAAGGAAGACTAACAAAATGGGTGAAGAACGGAGCAAAGACTAGAACAAAAACAGGAGGGGGATAGAGGAGAGGAGAATTCTGGATATGTGATGATGATTGAGAAAAAAGCCCTACCATGACCCACCAGCTCCTCTGAAAGGAAAGTCATTCCCATGTCTCCTGTATATACACAAACACTCCGCCAGCTTCCAAGCTGACTTTCATTATCTTCGGCAGATCCTGAAATGCCTCAAATCTGTCTCATCCATGACTGTGGTCAGTTGCTATAATGCCAGAGTGTGTGGAGCTGGCCTGTGGCCTTGCATAGCAGGGGCTTTTGGTCTCCAGGTTACTGAGCATCTTTTAGCAATAAAAGAGACAATTATCCTGAGGAGTTCAACATCTGTGTCTTAAGTGGGATAGCTAATGCTCCTTTGGGGCTTGTAAATGAAAGTATGCTTTCTGATTGAGGAAGGGCATGGGCTGATTTTCCCTATGAAGCAGCTTGAGATTCCTTTATAGAGCCGCTTCTCCAACAGTGTGTTTATGGTTCCAGAAACTAAGGCCACTAGATTGCACATGCCCAACATTCATGTTGACTGTCTCCTGAGCCCAGCAGAAGATGACCAGAATTAAGTTGCTTTGGGTCCTTATTACTAACTTAACTTCTACATGGAATTACTGATGGAGCCTATGCCAACAGTTTGGGATCCACAGGCCACCTTGGGAGTCAAAAGATTCTGAAGTCCAAGTGTTTGAACCATGTCTTTTCATTACAAGGAACAGCACAACTCATTAGGATTGGAATCAAAGAACCGTATTGTTTAAACTGAGGGTTGAAATGTTATTTAGCCCAGGAGACCTTAATCAGGTTTGTGATTAAAATTTTTAAAAGCATTTTTATTGATATATTTCAATATAACTGGTTTCTTTTGTAATCTGAGATATTTTGTTTTGTGCACTTGAAAACATTGTTCTGAGAAGGTTTCTTAGGCTTCATGAAATTACCAAAAAAAGGGGTTAAGAACTGGCCAGATTAGGCAATGAGTGAGAGAGAGAAAGAGAGACAGAGACAGAGAGACAGAGATAGAGACAGAGACAAAGAGAGAGACAGAGACAAAGAGAAAGACAGAGAGACAGAGACAGACAGATACATACACACAAAGACACACACACACACAGAGAAATAGACACACACAAAGAGTTTTGCTCAAAATCACACAACTAGTACAGTTCTTAAATTCAATGCTCTTTTGACTATATCATGCAGTCTGACCAAAAAGGGACTTACTTGATTAAAAAGGAGTTGAGTATTCAGAAAAGGAAAGCTAGGATGATGCTTATTCCCTTCTCCTTCCCTACAATTGATTCCATTTGATATTTAAGGTGAGGGTTCAGATCTATGATCTCATTAGTATGAGGAGTTCCTGATATCAATACTCCCTCCACCAATGCAGATCCATTAACTCTCTTGCATTTATTCACTCCCCTCTGCTCATACCTAGTTCAGGCCTTAAAGGGGTCACCAAAGGAAAACGTTTAAGAAGCTCTGGTCTGGGAACTTCTATCCTTCTAACTTGGCCACTCATGCACAGTCATAATGGAGAATCAGAATGGTGCATCCTGCAGACACCCTTATTCTAAGGTGTGGATAAAGTTGCTTCACAATTTCTAGGCCTTTAATATGTGGGATGGTGGGTGGAGCACTAGACTTTAAATTGGGAAGACCTTGGTTCAGATTCTACCTCAGATCTGACTGCTATCTCTTTAACCATTCTGAGACCCAGGTAATTCTCAGAAATTCCCCTACTAAATTATTGATAGCTGTTTTGATGGAGGAAGTTTCCAAACCTACAAAAATCATAGACCCTGTATGTCAACATGAGTCACATGGGAAATGGAATCAATTTTTCATGTTTTAAGTCAAGACCATCAAGCAAGATGCTGGTCCAAGATATACAAATAATAGGGCTGCCTGATATATATGTGTATACACACACACACACACACACACACACACACATATGTATACACACACAGAGGTATATTGTTGTTTTTTAACCTAGAGATCTTCTTTTGGTCTCCTTGTCCAAACCAGAAACAAGCTCCTCCCCTTTCATTTGCACTCAGCTCTGAAAAAGCTATGGGAACTTTCCCATTCTACAGGAGTATACTTTCTGGACTCTACCTTAAGGTCTTCCCTGGTTAGGATTATGAGGCAAAGAGATCTATATCACCAACCTGCTCTTACCTATGGTCTGGTTCCTCATTCATACCTGCTTCCCAGCTCCCCAAACTTTGCGAATTGGCTGTGAAGGATTTCTTGTATTGGACCCTAGCCTCATTTGAGGCCTGGACTTGCCTTACCCATTTGTTTGCCTAGATGAGGACAGAATTTTCAGATAATCCTAAAGGTAGCTTGGAGTCAAATGACACCATAGGGAGGACACAGGATAGAGCAGGAAAGCTTCTCTTCCCTTCTATATTCAGGAAAAATCTACTCACTGACATAGAAAAGGAAGGCTCGAACAGATTGCCTGTAATGGTTCAAGTTCAAGACTGCATTGTTTTTTGTTGTGCTGGGAAGATGGGAGGGCAGAGGAGGAGGGAGGAAGGCACGGCTACTATCCTGTTTGGGGCTGTTGATTCTTTGCAAGAAGCAAACTGTTACTCTTCAGAGCACCATTCTCCCCCTTCCCTGTAGATTTCCTGACCTAGTCCTAAGCAGGGTACTCTCTCCTCACGGTACTTAAAGCAATTATGCCCTAACACCAGCCTTGCTGACCAGTTTGTCCCCTGGGCATCTGTTGATCTCAGCACCCTCTCCCCTCTGATTGGAGGGCTGGAGGGTGAAGCAATGAATTCCTCCCACAGCCTCCCTTTATGGAAGGCTCAAAGTTTTCTAGTTAACTTCATTTAATATTAGCTACTCTCCTTTGGTCTCAATTATACAAACATCACATCCTATAACCCAGGTACCCTATGGTGCCACCCCCTCCTTTTCAGCTTCCTTTTATGTTTTGTATTCCCCCATTAGATTGTAAGCTCCTTGAGGGCAGACTCTCATTTTCTTATTTGTATCCCCAGTGCTTATGTGCCTGGCACATAGTAGGTGCTTAATTAACACTGATCATCTTCTGTTCCCATCCCTGCTTGGTATAGCCTCTCGCTAAACCCTCCCAGTTCCTAAGGACAATCCTAAGGACTGCTTGATCTTGTAAAAAAAAAAAATGTTGTCTCTTCCCTTTTGATGGGTTCCTCATGTCTCACTGATTCAATAAAGTCATTTTATCCTAATGCCCTGCAGCTGGACTTTGACAGCAACCACCCCCCCCCACTTTTTTCCTAAAGCTTTTTTTTTTTAAAGCAATTGGGGTTAAGTAACTTGCTCAAGGTTACACAGCTAGTCATTATTTATGTGTGAGTGCTCATTTTCTGAGGCCAGATTTGATCCCGGGTCATCCCAACTCCGAGGCCGGCGCTCTTACTCACTGAGCCACCTAGCCGCCCCTCTAAAGCTTTCTTTATTCCCACATCTTCTTCCAAAATTCTGATTGGGCAAAATTAAGTCCAGAGTAGCACTTGCATTCTCTGCTTCCTGAGCAATGAAATTTTCAGCAAATTGAGCCAAGAATTTATCATATGGTGTGCTTCTAAATCATATATCCAACAAATGCCTAGATAAATGAATCATTTAGCACATTATGCTTCTGGGCTAGTTTTGTAATCAGTTAGGAAAGCATTGCCCATATCCTCTGGCCATCTTGGAGGTCTCTAGGCTCTCCCACAACTATAATGTTCTTGTTTTTCTTATGCTCACCAAAATGCTCTTCAATATGCTAATGCCCCCAGGCAGGGGTGTGCTGAGGCCAGCTCATACCTGCATTTTAGAACCAATAAATAGTCAAATGTTCAGTGTGAGCATTTGTATCTCAGAAATTATCAAAGGAGAGTGGCTAGGTGGCACAGTGAATAGAGCAACACCCTGGAATCAGGAGGACCTGAGTTCAAATCTGGCCTCAGACACTTAACACTTACTAGTCATGTGACCTTGGGCAAGTCACTTAACCCCTACTGCCCTGCCTTCCTCCCTTCAAAAAACAAAAAGAAAAGAAAAGCAAAAAAAAAAAAATTGTCAAAGGCTACAAATCAGGGCTTGATTTATTATTTTTTTGTTGAAATTTAAGAAAGCAATGGAGAAAATGTTAATAATGCAGATTAAATTTACAAAATGTATCATATATACACTCCCTTCCCGCCGCCCCCCCTCCCCACCTCAGTAAATATTTACCAGCACTCCTGTGCCTTCAGGTATATAGATTTCCACACAGGTATAAATTATCTTAACATAAACATCACTTCTACATTTCTATTATACCTGTTTCTATTCTTTCACTACATTCCAGTCACAAGCCTCATCTGCCATTTCAGTCATCTAAACCAGAGCTTCTTAAACTTCTTCATCTTGGGACCCCTTTTACATTTCAGGAGTAGTCCTGGTGTTGCATGGCTTCAGGGCATGCACAGTGCAAAGTGTACATGCATGCTTTGTGTTCAGAATCAAGGCTGCAGTGAAGTTGTGTGATGCAACACTGGCAAACACTGCCAGAAATACCTTGGATTCTTAGCAATTTGATTTTTAATTAATTTTTGGTTGTTGTGCATTCAGAAAACTTTTACTGTTGCCAAATTTTTCACAATACCATATATAGTCAAAACCCACAGTTTAAGAAGTGTTGATCTAAACAATCCCTGTTTCTTCAACCAGTTCTCATGTGGACTTAACAATTCTCTGGATGTTCTCTAGGGTATCAGTGCCCTTGTGGACAGGGATGTCTTTTGATTCTTTTTGTGTCCCTAGTACTTAGCACAGTACTTGGCACATAGTAGGTGCTTACTGGATTTTTGTTGATTATTTGTATCCCTAGTCCTCAGCAAAGTTCCCGGTACGCAGTAGGTGCTTTACAAATATTTATTAATTGATTGTTTCTATCCACAATCCTTAGCACATGTCTGGCACATGGTAGGTCTTCCCAAATGTTTATTGATTGATTATTTGTATCCCCAATCTTCAGCACAGTGCCTGGTACATAGTAGGTGCTTAACAAATGTTTATTGATTGATTATTTGTATCCCCAGTCTATTTTAATATTCATACTGTAACATTACCGTGAAGGTTATAAGGCTATAATTTCATAATCTTCTCTATTTTCTCCTGAGAGTTACTGAACACCTCCTTCACTATAGTTATTCTTCCTAGGTTCTAAGAATAAAGATTGCTAGACCTAAAAGTTGCCTTAAATTATCATCTCATTTTACAAATAAAACTGAGAAGTCAAGTGACTTTCCTGAAGTCACACAGTCTGTAGGTAGAAAATCTGGGATTTGCACCCACATCTTCTGACTCCAAATCTATTGTTGTTTGTTCTTTGTTCTCAAAGAGGATGTAGTGCTCTTTCCACTGTACTATGTCGCTGATGAATTGTGTCCTACTCTTCATGACCCCATTTGGGGTTTTCCTGGCAAAGATATTGGGGCGGTTTACCATTTCCTTCTCTAGCTCATTTCACAGATGAGGAAACTAAGGCAAAGATGATTAAGTGACTTGCTCAGGGTCACACAAAAAGTATCTGAGACCAGATTTGAACTCATGAAGATTCATCTTCCTGACCCCAGACCTGGTGCTGCGTACACTATGGCGCTACCTAGCTGTCCTTCCATTATAGCAGGGCTTGGCAAACTTTTTCTACTCGACACTCCTTTTTGTCCCATGTGACCCTGGGCATATAGGTATATAAAATAGGTACACAAATCAAACATTTACTGATAATAAATCATAAAGAAATGTATTTTAAAACAATTCTTTTGGTACACATATAATTTTTTACCATTTATTAAAGGCAAAAGCCAATTTGTATACTAGTGAGATGGATGTGCTTGTTTATTTTTACATAAAGAATTAAATCTTGGTGGGATTTTGCTCCTGCAGGATGAAGAGCATCTTCAATGTTTTTCAGAGTTGATTGATATTTTGATTTTATAGTCGTCCATGCTGAGAATGCCACTTTGCATGAATATATAATACAAAATGGCAGAAGTATGTTTAGGGCCATTTTCGAAATTGTTGGAAATCTGGTACTAATCCCAAGCCAAAATTCATTTAACAATATTGTATGTATAGTAAAAATACTGCAATTCATAACATACAACAGTCTCAAATCTTTGCTGAGGTGTTTCTGGCAATGTTTGTTGGCATCTTCATGCACAGTGCAAAGATCGAATGTTGTGTATTCAGAGCCAAGGCTGCACTGAATCTGGTTGATGCAACACAAGCAAGGGCTTGTAGAAACACCTCAGATTCGTTATGCATTTGATTTTGAATTAATTTTTGGTTGTTGTACATTCAGAAAACTTTTATTGTTGCCAAATTTTTCCTGACCCCAAAATTCAGTTATGAAGTCTCCATATGGGGTTTCAATCCACAGCTTAAGAAGTGCTGCACTGTAGGATGGTCTCCATAGTATCTGGCTTTCTAGTTTTTGTGACACATTCTCTTTCCCCTTCAAATCTCAATTTTAAAAGCTTGTTGGTGCCTTTGGAATCAATTCCATGCACACAGTCATATCAGACACAGAGTTCAGTGAGACCAATTGCTTGACTGCTCTAGGAAGACAGAATCCCATTGGGTACCAGTTGCTAGAGTCCACGTATCCTTCTTGGAATATCCTTCTTGGGTTGCTGGTTCTTCTTCAGAAAGCCTGAAAAAGGGGCAGCTAGGTGGTGCAGTGAACAGAGCACCTGCCCTGGAGTCAGGAGGACCTGAGTTCAATTCTAGTCTCAGACACTTGACACACTTACTAGCTGTGTGACCTTTGGTAAGTCACTAAACACCAATTGCCTGGCCTTCACCCCTCCAAAAAAAAGGCAGAAAGTCTGAAATAGTCAGTCCACAAGCATTTATTTACTAAGTGCTGACTATGTGCAGATTAGGATGCATGGAATAATTGTGAATATATGTTAAAATTGAATACTGACAATGTGCTGACAGCACATATGACTATGTAACTGTGCTAAGTACCGAGTATACAGATATAAGGAGAAAGACCATCCCTGTCCTCAAGAAGCTTATGTTCTAATGGAGGAAAACAACACAAAAGGAAGCTGAAAATTGTAGGTAATGAAATGTATTCTCCCTGCAGAAAGTGTGTATGCACACCTGTTGGAGGGAAAACAATGAAGGCACCTGTAGTGTAATCCAGACGAATGAAGAAATAGGTGGCCTGGGCACCCTCCTTTAATGAAATCTCTCAGAGGAACCATTCAATCAGAAGGTAGGGTCCTTTTAGTGTGTGAATTCAGGTTGGTTGTGAGCTTCCATGATGAAGAGGTGTCTGGGGCAAGGTAGGAAAGGTCCTGGAGAGGGATGAGGAAGGAATGGAGAATGAAGGATGGAGTTGAATAAATAAATTGTGGTGCATGAATATAATGGAATACTACTGTACCATAAGAAACAATTCTATGAATGCAGAGAAGTTCTAACACACATAAAATGATGCACAAGTAAGGAGAGTCAAGAAAACAATGTATACAATAACTACAACAATGCAGATGGAAACAGCAACAACCATAAAGCAATCACAATGTTGCAAAATTATAAATAATAAGCTTGGCTCCAAAGAAGAGATTATGAGAAATGCCCCCACCATTCTCCTTGGCAAAGGTGAGAGGTTTGCAGGCACAGGGCAGTACATACATGTTTAGATTTTTGTGATGTATTGATTGATTTTGCTATTTCCTTTTTTTCTAGAAAATATTATTTGTTATATTGGAATGACTCTCTGGGAGAAGGAAAGGTGAGGATCCTGGGGGAAAATCTGGCCAAGTAAGAGCAAAAAGTATCACATTTCACTGTTATTATCACAGATTTTATGCCAATATTTTTTTTTTGCAAAAAAGTGGGGTGTGACAATTATATGAAGTTTTTTATAAAACAAATTGTGCCAGTATTACATAAAAATAATTTCTTACTAAACTGTCTTTGGTGCGAGATTAGGATACACAAAATTCTCGTTAATTTAGATTAAAATTGAATTCTGACAATGCCCATGTTTTGAGAATTCTAAGCTTAGGCTTGCAATGCAGATAAATGCAGATCCATATGCCACTGGTGAAAACATTGCTTCTCTGTTTACCTTTTAAGCAGCGTGACGAACAGAATTATGCCATGCAATGAAAGGTTATAAACCCAATTTTTGGACTTGAGAAAGAAAAACAAATAGGGCACGACAATGATGTGGTGAAATACAGTATAATTAAAATTGATTTTAAAGTTTCTTCCCCGCCTCCCTCCCCTGCCCCAAATCCCTACAAAGGTCTGGAGTCATCAGAGAACCTCATACCTATTGCATAGCCCCTAAGGTACTGTTTCCTTTCTCCTATTTCTATGCCTCGTTTCCTTGCTCCCCATCCTTTGGACTCTTTCTTGCTCTGATTCTTATTAGTCCTGTTAAAATCTTTTACTCCCTGTCTTTCTGCCTAGAGGATTCCTTTCATGCCATCTAGGAATTCTTTATTTTCTGTGACTTTCCAGATGGCAGAAAAACATTCCTCAGGCCAACCCCCTCTAGAGGAGAAACCAGCCTTCACATAAAGCAAGCCTGCCTAAGGCAAGAAGACACACATAACAGAAACTCTGCAGTGGCTGAAACAGATCTTGGTGTCCATATTTTGAGAACATCAAGATGACATTTAATCCTTTGTGGCTTTGTCCTGGAAATTTCACTTGTAAAAGTTACCACTGAAAGTAATTCTGTTTTTGCAAATCGGTCCTTGGGTCCCAGATGTCTAGTGCTATTTTTCTGACTCTTTAGCACCACTCCTCTCTTACAGGCTAATCTTTCAACCTATTTTAGCACAGTTAGCAATTAACAAGGTGTTAATGACTAATCTTTTGATACAAATTCATGAACTTATGTGCCCACCTAAGGAAGATCTCCCTACTTAGGCTTTTAAACAGAATCTCTCTTGTAGAATCTCCCCAGCAGACAGTTCTTATGGGAACAAACAATGCCTTTGTGCACCTGCCCCATCTGAGTGTGCCTGGGGGATTTATCTGTTTCAAAGAAATGTTATTTTTATCATTTATTCAGTCAATAAACATTTATTAAATGCTTGCTACATGCCAAGAACTGTTTTAAGTGCTGGGGACACAAAGTAAGGCAAAAACAGAAACAAAACACAGAGACAAAAACAAACAAACAAAAAAAACCAGTGCCCAACCTCAAAGAATGTAAATTTTAATGTCAAGAAAGCTAAGAGTACTGGGACATGCCTGGCAGAGAAGGATAATAAGGCAGAGCCATTGAGACCTCCTGCTACTAGGAAAGCATCAGTAACTAGATGCAGTCAGAGTGGTCAGGGGTGAGTCAGAGGGGTCAATAGCTGAGGTTTTGAACTGCCAAGGTTAATTTGACTCTAGGGAAGCAGCTGAGTGATGGCTAAATCTAAAAGATTAAGAATTCTGAAATGCCTGGGAGACTGAAGAGTCAAGTGAAATTGCCTGAGGGGGATAGAGCACCTGGTTAAGGCCCCTGCTAAGTAAACAGAGAATAAGAACGCGGACATGAACAGGATCCTTACTGTGGGAGTGTTAGACTGTTGCTTATTGGCCACACACCTTCAGCACTCTCTTATACTTTCTGATCTTGACTGCTAGGCATATCTCTTAAAGTTTTAAGTAGTGGGGCAGCAGCTCCAATGGGGGCTTTGGGTGGGTGGTACTGTTAGGTTGTGTTTGCACATTAAGTAGCACATTGTTATATATTCTAACTATAACATTGATGAACAGTTGTCCTCCATAACAGTATGAACAAAATAAGCATTCCCTAACATTATCTACTGAGCAGAGCACCATCTAGGCTAGATTGGGACTCCTGCTCTCTCTTACCTAATCATGGGCCAATTCTTATTTCCACTTCTGATGGTAATATCTCTCTTCCATACCTCCTTCTTTCTACCTGGACTATTGCAATAGCCTTATAGTTTCCCTGACTAAAGTCTCTCCCCACTCTAGCCCTTCCTCCATTCAGTTGTCAAATTGGTCTTCTGAAAATGTGTGTCTGAATATGTCACCTTCTATTCCACATCCCTAGGTAACTGGGTGGTGCCATAGTGCCAGGAAAGTCAGGAAAACTCATCTTTCTGAGTTCAAATCTGGCCTCAGACACTTTCTAGCTGTGTGACCTGAGCAAGTCATTCAGCCATGTTTGCCTTAGTTTACTCATCTATAAAATGAGCTTGAGAAGGAAATGGCAAACCACTCCAGTATCTTTGCCAAGAAAACCCCAAATGGGGTCATGAAGAGTAGGACAGGTCTCAACAATAACAATCACCCTAGTGGTTTCCTGTCATCTCAAGGATCAAGTATAAAACCCTTTTTGGTTTTTCAAAAACCTTCATAATCTGAACCCCCCCTACCTTTCCAGTCTTCTCATACCTTATTCTCCTCTACATACCCTAGGATCTAGTGAAATGGGCCTTCTTGCTATTCCTAGTACAAGAAAATCTGTCTCCTGATTATGCATTTTCACTGGCTATCCTCCTTTCCTAGAATGCTTTCCCTCCTCACCTCTGTCTCCTGGCATCTGTGACTTCCTTCAAGTCTCAGCTAAAATTCCACCTTCTGTAAGAAGTCATTTCCAGCTCTACTTAATGTTAGTGTCTTCCCTCTGAGGTTATCTTTAACTTATCCCATATCTGTCTTGTTTGCATGTTGTCTCTCCCATTAGACTGTGAGCTCCTTGAGAACATGTACTGTTTTTGCCTTTCTTTGTACCTATAGTACTTAGCAGGTAACTGACACATAGTAGAATAATAAATGTTTGTTGGTTGATTGGCTGTTCTTACAGAAGGCTCAAGTCAAAATCATTTTGTAATGACCGTGAACAACTGTTCACAATTCAACTATTTGTTTTTAAAGGGTGTAGTTGGGGAAGATTGATGAATAAAAGAAAACAAACAAAATGTCTAGTTTGTTTGGTCAAATCAACAAAAAATTCAGTCATTGATTTGAGGTGCCATGAAAGCCAAAGTTGGTTACAGTCAGTTCTTTGCTTAATGGAATCAACTCCATGACTTTGTGTAATTTAAACAAGTCTATAGACTACTACAGAGTGACTTTGGGGAATGCATAGAGTTTTACTGCAACATGGATAAACAAATTGGACTTTTTCCTTCTGAGCTGCTATATCAGGGTTAATTAAGGATCAAAAAGTCCAAGAAGACCAAGCTGAATTCTGGAGCAAAAGAATAAATCTACAGTAAGGGTCAAGTCATTGAACTGAGGCCAGAAATGAATGAAAAAGCATTTATGGAACACCTCACTATGTGACAAGCTCTGTGCTAAGTGCAGTGGACACAGATTCTATTAAGAAAAAAAAAGACAATCTCTGTCCTCGAGGAGCCTACATTCTAATGGGGGAGAGAACACACAAAAAGGAGTGTTAGCCATATTGGAGGACTTTGGTGCTCCCAAAGTTATAGGTTTAGCGAGTGGGGTCTTGAGAGAGTAGACTGACACACAGTTTCAAGAATAATGGCAGAGCTGATTAGATTAGGGCTTCTTAATCTCTTTCTGCTTGTGACCTCTTTCCAGTTTGGGCATCATTAGTTGGAATTGCATGACCTGAGGGTATGCCTAGTGAAAAGTGCACATGCTTTGTGTTCAGAACCAAGGCTACAGTGAAGTTTGAGATACAATTAATTTTTGGTTGTTGCTCATTCAGAAACCTTTTATTGTTTCCAATATGGGGTTGCATCCCACAATTTAAGAAGTACTGGATTAGATGATGGATCGATTTCTAGAACTGGGAAAAAGGGATATGAGATAAGGGAGAAGGTGAGGAGATGACCAGAAAGCCAGAAACAAAAGCTGTGGTTTTTCCTGAAATAATGTTCTCACCAAGATAGGTAGTCACCAACCTGAAGAGCTGGGCATCAGGGAAGTTTCCACTAGAAACACAAGAGAGTAGTATAAAGAGCACCAGATTTAGAGTCAAATGCCCTGAGTTCAAGTCTTAGTCCTGCCAATTACTGTCTGGATGGCTTTGGGAAAGTCACTTCCCTTTTTTGATCCCCAGTTTCTTGTTTTGTAAAAAGGGAGATGTAATGATTGTACTATCAAAAAGCCTTTGGATAGTTGTGGGGATCAAGTGAGAAAATGCATGTCTAGAGTGTTACACACTAGAAAGCAGTGACTGATGGATACATTAATATACTTATCAGAGAGGAAATGAAAAAGAAGCAAATAGGAAGGAATGTCAGGAACTCAGTGGTGACAGATCAGAAAGCCAAGATCAGAAATATGAGACCTGGCAGGTCGGGGTTGGGCATCATTGCTCAGGCTGGGATAGGGTACAGTGAGACAGAGACATCAAGAGCAACAGAAGATCCTTGAGGGCCTTCATTCACCATCTGGCAGCTGCTGGCCCACTCTTCCTTCATCCAGCAAGGGACTCTTAGGGTCTACCTGCCTCCCTGAAGAGTTTTGCCAGATGGAGCAATCACCATGGCATGCACACAGATGGTGGAGGTTCCTTCCTTCCCCCTCCCCCACCTTCCCTCTTCAGCTCATTGATAGTTAGCCTTTTCTGTGGAGGGTTCTTCAAACAACATAAAGCCAAGATACATTTGCTGTAGCCTGATTTTCCCCCAGGCAAATGTACAAAACCTGACCTGTACCTCTTTCCCCACATCCTGGAGAAATTTCCCATTTGTGGCTCTCTGACCACATGCTGCAAGCCACACAGTGATATCCCATCTCTACACTGACATTTATTATTCCCCACCATTGTATCTTAGAGCATTCTCTGCCCTGTGACTTCTGCTCTCCCAGTCTTCCCTTTCCCCCCACTTTTGGCCACTACCATTTCCTGGTTTCCCCTGTCCATTGAAGATTAGCTTAATTAAAAAAAAAAAAGAACTTTCCCTTCATCCCCACCTCCACCCCCTCCTCCATTGTGTCTTCTCTGGTTGGATTGTGCTTAGTTATTATATCCGATTGCTTTCCTTCCTGGATGCCATCTATGCCCTTGGGTCAGGTTTCCTCCCTCTCCAGCCTGTGTTTGCAGTATTTCCCCATTTGGTGTGCTCTGCAAATTTGTTTGACATTTGTTTATTCTGTCTTCCAAGTCATTAGCAAAGATGTTAAATAAAGCCAGATCTAACCCCATCCCCTCAGCACTGTTCCTAGCTCTTCCCCCATACCCTCCTGTTCTTAGCTGCAGCCATTTCTGGATCCATATATCTTTAAACTTTATTTACAGTCTCTCAGCCAATTGTTCAGTCCATGTGCCTGTGTTCCTATACAAGGTAATTTGTATTTGCTCTCAGTTGAAATGGCAAAAAATGCTGAGTGAGGAACCCTTTCCCAAAGATCTGACTGTTGCCTGCTTTTCTCCTTTGCTGGTTCTTTTAAACTAGTTCCTTCCCTGCTCCCCTGAACTATTCGTGACTCTATCCCTTTCAGATGTCCACGGCTTCCACTCCTAACATCTGCCCTATGACTAGGGATACCCAATTTACTGACAAGTAATTTCCATGATTAATCTTCTTTTACTTTGCTTTTTTAACATCAGCCCATGTGTATGACCCTCCTTCCCCTCTAAGACATTACTAGACTTTTTAGTTCTTTCTTCATTGTTCTTTCAGGTTTTTTTTTTTCAAATTCTTTTTAGTAAGATGTGGGGACTATACTCAATCCCCTGCCCCTTAACACAGGAACTTGGACCTCAGCAGACATATCAGTCTTCCTCAGAGTCAAGGGCTGCTGTAGCCAAGGTCTTTCTTGCCCAGTTATGATCAGATTACTTCCCCCGCCCCTTCCCAGAATCCTTATCTTCCTTCAAGGCTGAGCTCAGGTGTCAAATTTTCTGTGACATCTTCCCTAATCTCCCTAGCTCTTTCCCTCTTCAAATTACCTTGTATTTACTCATCTCTGTACATGTTACATCCCTTTGGGACAGTGCTCTCCAAAGCGGGGGCCAAGTACCGGGTGGTGACATGGCCGTAAGTGGTGTCTCTGACACAACACTTCCCCTCCTTTTTTCTTTATTATCATCAGCAAGTTGACCCTCATCACACACACACACACACACACACACACACACACACACACACACAGCCTCCCAGATTGCCTTATGGCTGCTGTAACAGGTACCCCTTACCAGGTGGTCTGTGGACTGGTGGACCAGAGGCCAGTCAATAACAAAGATCTCCCTTCCTTTTTGTTTTCAGTGAATTGAGTGAGCCACTGGGCCAGCAGATATGCATGGGTTTTGATCTCCATTGCAGATCTTACTACATTATCTTTTCTCTCAAATCCACCCGTCTTCTGAACTCCCCTATTTTTGTAGAGGGCACCATTAACTTTCTAGTGTACCAGCTTCTCAATCTCCTCATTGTCCTTAACTCCTTATTCAAATGACAATACTATCTTTGTTGTTGTTGTTTGGTTGTTTAGTTGTGTCCGACTTTTTGTTGGACTTAGTCCATGCGATTTTCTTGGCAAGGATACTGGAGTGGTTTGCTATTTCCTTCTCCAGTTTGTCAACATTTTACAAATAAGGGACTGAAGCAAATAAATGACTTGCCCAGGGTCACACAGCTAGTAAGTGTCTGAGCCCAAATTTGAACTCATACCTCCCTGATTCTGGGCCTAGTACTCTATCTACTGTGCCATCTAGCTGTTCCATGTAAATCTGATGTCTTTTTTCAGACATAGAGGTTATTGACTTCTCTATATTTGTTGACTGCTTTCTCTTCCAGGATATTTATTCTTTCCTCTCTGTGTTGTTAAAAATGAGCTGTGTCACCTACAAAAAAACTCTTATCTTCAAAAACTTGGAAATAATGTTGACCTGTTTAAAAGTTGTTCAAATAAAGAAGTTCAGGAGTTTTGGAATCCTTTTGTTAAAAATTGTAAAAATGCACCATTTGCTGATTATTGTGCAAGAAAAACTAATGGACATTAGGGTCACGTCATTTGGAGGTGATTGATTAAGTCATATACTGTGTACAACCAAGCCACACATTTAGACTTGGGGGCTCAAACAAAGAACCAGAATAGAGATGAACTGATGATGTACAAAAAATCCATTTCCTAGAAGAGGGGTAGGTACATTCACTCTAAAGAACCATATGGTTCTGGAGACCACATGGCGTGAGCGGATAAGAGCCTATTCTGAGGTAGCAGCAGCGGCAGTAACAGTAGCAGCAGCAGCAGCTAGAAACAGTGGGTGCAACAAGAATTTCTGGGCCAATCCTTCTAGATTCAAGAGTAGTTAGATACTTTTTGTTGCCTTGACAATGTCAGATTCTTGGACAAAATGGAAGAGCCAGAGGTAAGCTTTCAAGGAGACACCAAGGAGGGAAAACACAGGAACCAGAGCTGAGGAGCCATAAGTGTCAGTGCCATTGATATGGATGAGAAACTTGGGTTTGTTCTTAGTTTCTGCTGTGAGTTATGGTGACTTGGCAGTTCTAGGGGGGAGGAAGGGGGAAGGAAGCTGGTTTTCTAGAGACTCCAAGTGTTTTTTCCTCCTCTTGGGTGGCTACCAATCACTGGGTAGCACAATAAGTATGGAAAATGTCAACGTTTCTTGGGGGATAGTTTAAAGAAATTACCAGAGAGATGTCTTGGCCATATAAGAACTCAGGCTGGAGTATTTCATTTTTTGTACTTTCTGTCAGGTAAAATAAAATCTGTCCTATATTTGATATTTTGCTAACCTAAGTGCTTGTGTGGAAACAGAGCATTTTAAGTCTTTCTTTACAGACATAAGAATGACTTATATTTGAGATTTTTAAGGTAGATTTTGGGTGATAGGAAGACACTGTTTTTTGGGGACTTGAGCCAAACAGAAAGATTTCAAAAGACAATCCCTCACTGAACCATTCTCCTTGACATTTCAAAGTGACTCAAAAATCACATGTCAGTTTTAGTACTAAAGGATGTAGTTTCTCCTGTTCTAGTGACTTGAACACATTTTAATGCAAGTAAATACTTCCTTACATTGTCTTTAGTTACTTTAGGTTTCCATTCCCTCCTAATTTTTCCCCTAAAATTATGATAGCTTTATTATTTGCAGCTAATTAATTTGAATGCCTCTAATTCAATTTCATAGCATAGGGACATTGTAGTGGATGACAAACAACTACATAAAATGAAAGTGAAAGAAGGATGACTGCCAGAAAGTATTGGTAACCTTCAACAAAGCAACAAGAACATAAGATATCTTAGATACTTAGATTTCACTAAATCCATAGCGTATTCATTCAAGAAGCATTTAAGTCTTGACTATGTACCAGGCATTTTGCTAGGCTCTGGGCATACAAATTCAAAAACTGAAATAATTCCTACTCATTGAGAAGGAAACAAGTATTTATTAAGCCTATAATATATACCAGGTAATTGTGCTAAGCACTTTCACAAATATTATATCATTTGGATCCTCATGACCACCTGGGAGTTGGATGCTATTATGACAGCTATTGAACAATTGAAAAACTGAGTCAGAGTTTAAATGATATGCCCAGGTCACACACCTATTAAGTGTCTGAGCTTGGATTTGAACTCAAGTTTTTCTGATTCCAGACCTAGTGCTCAATCCATTGTGTCATCTAGCTATCCCCTATTCTAGTGGAGAAGCAGCAAGACAAATATAAGTATATGAAGAATAAACATAGAGATTGAATACAAACTAGTTAATAGAAGGTAATTTGGGAGAGAGAACACTAGCATATGAGGGTAAGAGGAAATAATTCAAGGTAAAGGTGCTGCTTGGGATCAATATTGAAGGTGAGGAGAGAGTAAGGGGGGGCACACACTTTGAGAATCATCCTTGAGTGCCCCTCCCAATTACTTTGCATATGTCTTGTTTTTACTCATCTGCATACACATTGTTGTCTGCCCTCTTCCAAGTAGAATGAAAGTTCCTTCAGAGAAGGAATCATCTATTTTTTTTTTTTTGGTTTTGTTTTTCCAGTACCTAATGTAGTTCCTAACACACAGTAGGCACTTAATAAGTAATTGTTGGACTGGATTGAGTCCTCAGTTATCTGCCATTGCTTTCATCTTGTATTCGTGTCTTGATCTGAATTGATTGATAGAGTCTACATTGGTCTCTTTGGACAGTAACTCCTTTCCTTCCTGGTTGAAATCAATTTTGTTCATAACTTCAGAATTTCATTCTTGAGAATTTCCCATCTCTGTTAGACTGACTTTCTCTACAGAATTTCAAGCCATTGTGTTTTTCTAATTCTTTCTTTGAACCCTTTGGAAGCTACTCTCTAAATTCAGCACACACAAAAGTCTTGGATTTCCTCTCCCTCACTAAATTAGAATTTTAGTTGTAGAGGTGATACTAACAATCACTTAGTCCAACCCCAACCTGAAAGTAATTGCCATTATATAATATGCGCAACAAGTAATCATCTATAGATAAAAAACTTAGAGCTGGAAGGGTCCTTAGAGACCATTTAGTCCAAGCCATTTCCCAAAGGAAGCCACACTATAATAAACCCAATAAGTGTTTTCTAGTCATTGCTTGAATACCTCCAAATACTGCTCTTGAAGCAGCCCATACCACTTTGGGGACAGCTCCTATTGTTAGGAAACTGACATCAAACCTACAGTAATGTCCTTTTAATGTCCACTTATTGCTTATGGTTCTGCCCTCTAGAGGACAATAGAACTGATTTAATCCTTCCTCTAAATCTAATCCTAACATGACAGACCTTCAAATACTTGAAGGCAGCTGTCCTGCCCCACTCCTTCTGCACCCCATCTTCTCTTCTCCAGGTTAAACATCCCCAGATTCATAAACAGATCCTCAGATGATTTGACATGGACTCAAGACTCTTAACTCTCCCAAAATGCTCTCCTCTAGACCCTCTCTTGCTTATCAGCTCCTTCTTAAAAGTGTGGTGCTTAAGCCTTCTTTGTCATGAATTCACAATGGTGGTCAGTTGCTTCCAATGTTCCAATCGTCTTTACTTCAGGAGCCACTTTCTACTTATTGATGAGAATCAGGTTCAGGAAAATAGCTCCCTCTGTCACTTTCTCTATCTTTGGAAGGGTGAAATCATTAAAGCAATTTATGAATTTATCTGTTGCTCTGCTTTTGACGGAGAGATCAAGCAGATACCCAGCTAGACAAAGTTCTCAACTGCTACGATGCCACATTGTGTCATTGCCTGAATTCCTATTCAATTGCCTTTTTCCTTCCATTAATTCTCATTCAAGTATTTGTGGCCTCTGTTTCCTCTTCAAATTCCTATATTTTCTCACACAAATGTATCTTCTTACTATATGAAGCTAATGCCATTGCGTTTATGATTTTGACTTCTACTCACTCTTTGACTTCTAGACTTCTTTCTCCACTGTGACTCAGAAGCCTTCTCATCCTGGAAGATCCTTCCTCCCCTTCTGTCCTTTTCTTGGATTAGGCAGCTCCTCCCAGAAACTCTATTTTAAAGAAATTTCCCAAGCTAGTATATTAACAATGCAATATTCACCATGCCTGTGGCAATTATGAATAGGCTTATGTGGTTATTAATCACAAAATATATCAGTCTCTCTATATGGGGGATAAAGCCAGAGAATTTATTAAAATACCAAATAACTGAGTCCCAAAACCAGAAAGTCAAAGCCATCAGGATAGTTATGAAATTGGCACAAGTAGTTAACATAGTAAACAACCACATTCTTAAGCCTTCAAAACAGAACAGGCTACTTCAGGCAAAGGTCCTTCTCTCCCGACTCTCAGCAACTGCTCAGCGTCCAGGAAGCAGGCTCACAACAGCTCCGGCCCCCTGAAGTTCCGGTCCCTGGCAGCCCCCAACAAGAGTCCTTAGCAGAAATTCTGGCTGGCTCAAAAAGGGGTTTGCGCCTCCACCTCTACCTCGCTGCTACCGCTGCCAGTCACCACTGTAACTCTAGCTTTTCTTCCATTCCTCTTGCCCCTCCCCTTCCTAATATGTCAGCAAGTCCAATGGGGCATGGAAGATCTTTAAATCCTATAACCCTTACAGCTAGCCAAGCTCATCCCTTCATTCCTCTCTGGGCTCTACTCCTGACTCTTAAGACTTGCTCTACCACCATGCCCCATTTGAGTACCCTTCCCCTTTTAGTTTCTTTTTATGTGCTATCTTCCCCCATTAGAAGGTAAGCACCTTGAGGACAGGATATAGCTTTCTTTTGGCTTACATTTGGCATAGCAATAACCTAGCAATTAGCAGAGTGCCTGGTACATAGAAAATGTATAATAAATGTATTGACAACTTAATATCCCCCTTTCCAGAGTCTTATTCCATTTTTTAATTCTGTCCTAAGTGTCAGTTATACCTTTCATACTTACTTTGAGAATCTTTAATTTCATTACTTAGTGTGCCTTTCTCTGATATGATATAGATGGATTTTTAGCAATCTGTCTATAACTTAGTAGAAGGTCCTCAGAATGTGTCATGGCTGGAAAATTTATCACACCATGACCAACCTGGTGATCAGGCATTCAAGACTTAATTCATCTGGTCATAGGATAAGAGGTCTACGTTCCATTGCCGTATCCATATTTAAAAACTTTCAGCTTTGATAGAACCTGCCAGACTTTGCATACCACTACCATAGCCTTCAGGAGCCTAGGGTCACCTCAATACAATGACGAAGCATCACTGAAGAGATCATCTTCGAACCTTATTATCGAATGCTAGTGTGTTCTTCTGCTCTACTGCCAGAGAAGCAGAGAAAGGTAAGATAGCTAATAACTGGACACAGGTCTCCAACTCCAAAGAAAACATCTTTGGAGGACAATTTCTGAGAATGGACATTTGCCATCACAGAAGGGAGAATCAAACAGGGTACCCCATTTAGGGGCAACCAGGTGGCAAAGTGGATAGAGGGCTGGGCCTGGAGTCCTGAAAACTTGAGTTTGAATCTGACCTGACACACTAGCTGTGTGACCCTGGGCAAGTCATTTAACCTCTGCATGACTCAGTTTGCCTGCTTTCTAAAAAAGGATAATAACAGCACCTACCTCCTAGGATTGTTGTAAAGATCAAATGAGATATTTGTAAAGTCTTTAGCACAGTGCCTGGCACACAGTAGATGCCATGTAAATGTTAGTTATTAATTATTATTATTATTTGCTTAAACGTAACCTTCTAGTTGCCTTGTGTGCTGATCCATGCTAGTCTGGGAATGAAATCTGCAAAAATCCCATTTTCTTGGAATTGCTCCTCATCTTTATCCTAGTCCTTGAAGGAATGTGCCCAGAACATTCCCAGAATGCCATGAAATCTGCTCATTTTTGCATGGGATAAATTATGGCTCTTGACCTTCCCAAAGAAGGCCTGGTGCCTAGTCACTAAATCAGCACCAGAGGGGCCTGGAGTGGACAATCCCAGGAGGTGATTGTTCCAGGAAATGAATTTTAATTTTCTGATAGATTCCCATCCAAACGTTCTCTGTTAGTGTAACGCTGGTGCATGTGTTACACATTTCACTCTGGCAGGGGCAGCCAGTGAGTGCTTACATGTGTAAGTAGAGTTTGATTATAAAGGGACACAGATGCCTTCACTTTCATTTTTCCTGGAGGGAGGGGCAGCTTGGCAGGAATTAGGGTTCTTCACTCTCCTATGTCTAAAGCCTTGGGCCCGGAGTCAGGAAGACCTAAGGTCAAATCTAGCCTCAGATACTTACAAGCCATGGCACCCTGGGCAAGACACTTAACCCTGTCTGCCTCAGTTTCCTCATCTGTCAAATGAGCTGGAGAAGGAAATGACAAACCACTTCAGTATCTCTGCCAAGAAAATCCCAAATGGGATCATGGAGAGTTGGACATGACTGAAACAACTGAAGAAAAACAACAAAATGGTGACAGTAATAACACCTTTTTCCTAGGGTTGTTGTGAGGATAAAATGAGATAAGATTTGGGGGGAAAAAAAGGGTTTCAAGATACAATGGGAAGGAGGTTCCAATCCACTGCTCAGTCTTTGCTATGGGACTGAATGTCTAGTCAGACCGTCATGGAATCTCAGAGTCAGAAGGGGCCTTAATGGTCATCTGGCCCAACTCCCATCACAATCTAAGAATTCCTTCTCCAGGAGCAGCTAGGTGGTGCAATGAAGAGAGCACCAACCCTGGAGTTAGGAGAACCTGAGTTCAAATCTGGTCTCAGACACTTGACATGCTTACTAGCTATGTGACCTTGGGCAGGTCACTTAACCTCAATTACCTTGCCTTCCCTCCCCCCCCCCCCAAAAGAATTCCTTCTCCAACAAGCCTGATAGATAGGAAAGGTCAGATAGGAACTCCAAAGTTTCCAATGTTCCCAGTCTCCCTTCCCTTCTCCTACCAAAGATTTGACTTTTTCTCCTCCCTTCTTGTGAACATGTTGTGACAACCTCACACTGTATAACAACAACATTTATATCATGCTTGCTATGTGCGACATTGCGCTAAGCCCTTTGCAGTCGTTATCTCTTTGATCCTTACAACATCCTTGAGAGGTAGGTGCCATTGTTATTATCCCCATTTTACAGATGAGAAAACTGAGCCAAACAGAATTTTTAAGTGACTTACCCAAGGTCACACAGGCTAGTAAGTGTCTGAGACTGGATTTGAACTCAGGTCTTTCTAGCTGCAGGTCTGGCACTGTGTCACCTGGCTCTCCTCCATTCTAGTGGAGAAACAGCAAGTATATGAAGACTAAATATCAAGAGAATGAATACAAAGAAACAATTGCCTCTTTTTTTTTTTTTTAAGCAATTGGGGTTAAGTAACTTGCTCAAGGTTACACGCCTAGTCATTATTTATGCGTGGGTGTTCATTTTCTGAGGCCGGATTTGATCTCGGGTCATCCCAACTCCGAGGCCGGTGCTCTTACTCACTGCGCCACCCAGCCGCCCCTTTTAGGGCAATTGGGTTTAAGTAACTTGCCCAAGGTCACACGGCTAGGTTTTTGTTTGTGTGGATTAAGTGTCTGAGGCCAGCTCCGAACTCAGGTCCTTCTGACTCCAGGGCCGGCGCTCTATTCACTGCGCCACCTAACTGCCCCACAATTGCCTCTTGTAGTAGTGTGAGTTATCTATGGAAGACAGGGACTTATATTGTTTAAAAGATCTTTTTGTACACAGTGATTGTTTAATAAATGTTTGTTGAATTTGATTTTGATGGAGGGAAGGAGGAACAAACTTCATCCTGAATTTGTTCCAAATCTTGCTTTAGGACAAGTTTTCCTGAAGTTTTTCCTCCTACAAGAATCTCTACATCCTTTCTCCCATAACATCTAGCAAACAAAACAAAACAAAAGAACAACGAAAAACAAAGCAGTAACACCCACTCATGTCTAAACCTGCTTCCCAGCAAGGTCTTTAACAGGCTTGGAGGGAGAAAAGGGAGCTCGCTGGGGCAGCTAGGTGGCACAGTGAATAGAGCACCAGCCCTGGAGTCAGGAGGACCTGAGTTCAAATCTGACCTCAGACACTTAACACAAAAACTAGCTGTGTGATCTTGGGCAAGTCACTTAATCCCAACGGCCCTCCAAAAAGCAAAAAAAAAAAAAAAAAAAAAAAGGGAGCTCATTTTGAGGAAAAACCAGCTCATTATTCTCTTCTGCTATCTTCAATCTGCTTTCCAGAGTATTGTGAATCCTATACTAACACTTTGACCTCTCCAGAGCTCCCTAGTGATCCTTCTCCTCTTCATTCCTCTATTTATATAGAGTTTTAACTCCCTCAGTTTGAGATAAACCTCCCCTACAGGTTCTTGTAGGTGTCCAAATAACCAAGACTCCTGAAGTCAGGTCCTCCATGAATAAAAAGACGTGCCTGCATACTTACATAAATCCCCAAATGAAAAACAGATGTGATGAGATATTGGCAAAGCACTGTCTGTAGAATCAACTTTTTCAAGGGTGGCTTGTTCTCATAATGAGGTCTTTTGATTCTCCTGAGATAGAATCCCACCTGTTTCTACCCACTGAAAGCCCTTCTAACAATGGGGTATCTGGTGGGGTCCTTCTCGAAATTGAAGTTTCCCAAGGGAGCCAAGTTCCCAGGAAGCACTGGCCTAGGGACACCTTTTTTTATTTCATTTTATTTACTCTGGTGTAATTGGCTGCAATGGCCTCATCTTCCCATTCTCATAAGAAACAGGCAACTGAACACCTGTGCCAGTATCATCAGGATCCCTCAGCTCAGGAAGCCAGAAACACCAGAGGGCCTGCCCCACAGGGACCCCACATCTATTTAAGATGGCATTCTAGGTGATTAGAGTGGATAGAGAGATCGACTTGAAGTCAGGAAGGCCTCAGTTCATAATTCCATGATTTAGAATTCTGAATTTCTTCTCTCTAATCATTACATCCCATCCTTCCATCTCTCCCTCTGACCTTCTCTTCCTAAGCCAATTTTTTCATCTTTGTCAAACTACGACCTCCAGTCTCTCAATAATATCCCTGTTCCAGATCAGTGGTTCTCAAAATGTGGTCTAGAGAGCCCTGGGGGGGGCATCCCTGAGAGGTAGCTAGGTGGCAAAGTTGATAGAACACTGGGCTTGGAGTCAGGAAGATCTGAGTACAAAGCTGGCCTCAGATACTGGCTGTGAGATCTTGGGAGGGCGACTTAACTTTTGTCTGCCTCAGTTCCATCATCTGTAAAATGGGGATAATAATGGCACCTACTTCCTAGGGTTTCTGAGAGGCTCAAATGGGCTGATCTTTATAAAATGCTTTACAAATATGGGCTATTATTGTTGTTGTTATTTTAATTAATTTTATTTCCATATCTTTCACATCCATCCCCCTGTGTCTACTCTGAGGGTCACCACCATAGTTCACACCCTCACGACCTGTCACCTGGCTTATTGCCCTAGACTCCTAGTTGGGCTCTTTGTTTTCAGTCTCTCCTTTCTCCATTCCATCCTCCACACAGCTGACAAAATAATCTTTTGAAGGCACAAATCTGACCCTATCAGGCTCCTTCTAAGACAAAAGCAATAGCAACAACAAACTGTTGGTGGCTCCCCATGCAAACTCCTCAGCCCTCCACAATGTCACTCTTGTCTAACATTCTTGACATATTTCAGACTATTCCTTTTTATGCAATCTATGTCCCAGCTAAACTGGGCTACTCTTCTCTCCCCAAATTTAGTGCATCACCTCCAGCATCCATGCTTTTGTTCCGAATGTCCACCCCATCCTAGGAATGCCCTACCTACTCATTTCTGTTTCCTGAAATCCCCAGCTTCCACCCAGATCCTGCTAAGGGGACACTGGCAGTTGTCTCATCTTTGCACCCCCAGTATCTAGCACAAGACTTTTTACATTGTTTAATAAATCTTTGAGATTTCAAGTTATTAAAATCATCTCAAGTTATTAAAATCCTAGCCTTCCAATATTCCCTTTATGTTTCCATTGATCCAACATAGGAAAAAAAGTTATTCTTTTCCAAATTAATTCATTGGTTGGATGCAATACCCATTAAAAATTAGATAAAACAATGTAGATAACCAATTTATATGGGAAAAGGAAAAAGATAAGAATATCCAGGAAAACTATTTTTAAATGGTTGAGGAAGGGGGAGATGTTTTCAAAATATAATACGAAGTGGTAATTATCAAAGCTGTCTAGTACAAAATGAAAAGGTGTTTTAAAAACCAATCACTGTAACAGACAAGAGAGTCTAGAAATACAACAAAAAGTGTACACGAGATCAGTGCTTGATAAAGCCAAGATTACAAAACACTAGGGAAAGGATCGTCATTCAATAAAAATTCTTGGGGAAAATTGTGTAGCAGTGTGCCAAAAAGTGAGTTTGCATTCATATCTCACACTATATCAATTATCTAAACATAAAAACTCCATTAAAACGTGAAATGAAAAAAAAAAAGCAATAGATCAGGTGTCCCAAAAGTCTGTCAAGTTTTAATACCTGTCCCGAAAATCTTCATGTAGTTTTAAGCTTTACTGTTTAAAACCTGATATTGCTCTAAGCTATTAAAGATTAAATCTGTACTAAGACTTTTAGAACACCCTGAATAATCTAATTGTAGAGAGAAGAATTTTTTTTCTTCCCAAACAAATGGAAGAAATTATTGGAGGTAAAACAATATAAATTAACCCCCCACCCAATTACATACTCTATAACCAATTAAAAAATTAATCTGTGGAAAATACTTACAATAACTGTATTTGATATATCTGACATTCAGAATCTTTAAGTGCCTGATACAAATATATAATACTTAGATCCATCCCCCAATTTTCAAAAGAGTAAACGGGAATTGTAAATGATCAGAGGACAACAGATTCAGAGCTGGGAGGAACCTTAGAGGTCATCTAGACCAACCCTTCTGTGTTGTAGATGGAGAAACAGACTCTTAGTGAGAGTCACACAGCTAGCTAGCTTCTGAGGTAGGATAATGAACTCAGGCTTTCCTGACTGTAAGTCTAGTCAACTGTACCACCTTGCTGTCAATCACTTGAATGTTGTTCAAATTCTCTAATCATGATAGAAATGCATATTAAAACAACTTTAGGGTGCTTCTTAAACCCATCACACTGGCCCAAAGTGGTGAGCTAAAGAGAGATAGATATTTAATTGCCTTGCAATTCAGGGCAGTCTTTTTGAAGAGCATTTATTTTATACACAGTAAGAATTTCAAAGCTGATGATACTTATTGGTCCAGCAATCCCACTCACTAGGACTCAAGCCTAAGGATGTGATTCAATGTTTTATGTAGTTTAGTTCTGTTTGTTGTAGATATTAAGGAGAGTGTGTGCAAAGACAGAGACTATGATTAAAAACAGGTTATACCTTGAACTGATACAATAAGAAGCAACAAAGCAAAATATAGCCAGATAAAGTGGGGAAAAACAAAGAGCAATTATGACCCCGCATGTTTATATTGGGATGGTTCCTTGTTGAGACTTAAAGAGAGGAGTGTCAGCTTTATAGAAAAATAAAATGAGTCAGTCAATACTAAAAGCTGAAAGTCCTTTTATTGATAATGTTTAAGGAAGTAAATGTGACTTAACTAGAGCTTCTAAATCTTCAGGGAACTCAGAGTGAGAGGTGGAGGTACCAAAGCAATGACTCCAGGGACATATCTGACAGTCCCAAATAGGCTGTAGGTAGCTGATGCCCCTAAACAAAGGGCAGCACCCATCCCCAACTAGAGCAGCTGGTGACATTACCATTATGAAACAGGGAAGGGATACAACTAGAGGGGTCATCAGATTCTTGAACCTAATGGTATTTGGGCCATGGAAGGAGGAAGGAGTCCATAGTGGTCCTTCAAGGAGCTGTTTCAAGGACTTGGTGCATCTTCTGCCAAGGTCTCTCACTAGTTTGGTGGGTGGAGCTTCTGAGTCTGATATCATTCCATATTTGAGGATAGCTCAGGGACCCTAAGGAAAACATGTATTTCATAGGGAGGTTCATGGTCTCAGTCAGGTGCATCTGATGGGTTTCCTATTTCTGATGTCACAGGCAAGGTCAATGAGGTCACATGAGAACATGGCCCATTAAGTTCCAAGACAAGGAGGAGATGCTAGACAAGAGAAGGAGATATGCCTAGGACAAAGATAATCTATTAGAAAGTTGAGGTTTGAAAATCAAGGGATTTTCTGAGACTACAACAGTTAACAAACTTTAGTCACCCTCTACAAAATAGAATTAAGAAATGGAATAAAAAACAGAAAATAAAAATATGCTATCAAAATACATTTAAAGCATAGGAAGTCACAGATTTAAAGTAAGGAACTGGAATAAATTTTGCTATGCTTCTGAATAAAACTGAATAAAAAATAATAGCAACCATGATTTTTTATAAAAACAATAGTAAAATCTAGATTTTGCATAAACAGGTAAGGAAATTGATATGCTTAAACACATGATAGATAATTAAATAATAACAATATTAAATATATGGATTCTGGGTGGTGTAGCAACTAAATGTCAAAAGGAAACAGTACAAAAAGACAGAAAATCACACCAATTCTAGGAAACATTAATCTTCTTTCAGAACTTGATGAATCTAATAGCAAGTAGACAAGAAAGGAACTACAAACTAGAACAGAATATTGAAAACACTGGATTTGATAGATCAACAGAGACTATTTAATGAGAATCTTAGAGAGTGTGTTTATTTTCAGAATCAAGAGGGATGTTTACAGACATTGATAAATTTCTATAGCAGAAAGAATTCACAAATATAAAAAGGAAAAAATAATAAACATTCTTTATAGACCAATAAAATTTTAATAAAAACTGAAATATGAACAAAAATATAGACCAAAATGAGAAATAATATGATCCCATCCAAAAAGCATTTATTAAATTTTTATTATGTACAAGGTTCAGCACTAAATGCTGATAATACAAAGACAGGACAAAAAGATTGTTCCTGCCCTTAGTGAGATTAAATTGTACTAGAGACCAAAAATCAATATTCTTTCTAATGCATAGATAAAAATCAAATCACAGAAGCAGTGAAAATTATATTAAAAAGAATTGTCATAATACATTTGTGGACTACAACTTAAGCAGTCTTTAGGGAAAAAATACACATCCCACAAATACATACATACATAAAAGTTCCCAAATTAGCATAAAAAGGATTAAATAATCCAATCTCAGAAAAAAAATCAAGTAAAACATAAATGAAGTCTCATGAGTGGAAATTCAGAATTAAGCAGATTTGCAAGTGAATATTTAAGGAACAAATAAACTCTACATTACATAAATTGTTTTTAAAGATAAAGATAAAATTGTCCAAAACTTTATGAGTCAAATACGTTCCTGATATTCAAATTAGGGGAAATAAAGCAGAGAAAGAGAGCTAGAAACCAATATCACTAACGAATAAAAATAAAATAAAAACACAAAAATGCTAAATAAATATTGGCAAAGAGATCCTAGCATTATGGCCAAACATGATTCATTCTGACAAAGTTGGATTTATACCACTAATGCAAAGTCAGTTCAACATTAGGAAAACAATTGGTATAATAAATCATATTAATAGGAAAAATAACAAAACCACATAATTACTCCAATAGATGTAGAAAAATCCTCCAATAAAATATAACAGTCGTTTATATTCAAAATGCTACAAAGCATAGGCATGAAAAAAATATAAAAACATCATATTCCTAAATGTTTTTCTCTGAAAACTAAGAGTTATCATTCTTCACCATAGAGTGCCACTGGAAGCTTTCCCAATAAAATTTTAAAATGATGTTGGAATGCCCATTCTAGACATTATTATTTGAATCTACTAAAAATACTAGCTATAAAAATGAGACAAAAAAAGAAACTAAGGGAATAAACATTGACCAGAAAGAAGCAAAATAGTTCTGTGAAAGATAACTTGGGTTACTTGGAAAACCCTAAAGAATCAACAACAACAAAATTTATCAAGATAATTTCTGCAACATTGCAAATTAGAGCAACAAAATCATTAGTATTTCTGTGTATTATTAAGAAAAAAGTATTGAAAGATGGCAAAGAAGAGAAACATGGTAATGTCTCCAAAAAAAGAAGAAATAAAAAAAAGAAGTCATTGAAACATTGTTAAAAGTGCATAAAGGAGAACAGAACAAAGTTTATAAGAGATCACAATCATGTAGGGTAGTTTTGAAATTTATATGTTTAATTTATTCTTTACTTTTTAAAAAAATCAAGCAACATTTTTTATTACTTCATATGCAATCCATTTTTATTCTACTTTGTATATAGAAATGAGAATTTTATTTGTGAAGTTTGGAATAAAAAAAGCTAAATTAAAATGACAAAAAGTCAATTAAGACAATAAAAAAATCAAGTGAGTCCTCTGCAATAACAAATGTATTAATTAAAACACAGACTGAACTACTTGGGAGGATAAGACCACCATGTAGCACACCATAAGAAAGAGGCCAAGGAGCAGGATTTTTGCCCTACCCTAGAGAAATCCTAGTTTCTCTCTTAGATATTCAGAGGTCAGAGGCCAGTGCCAGAAGGATGTTGGAGACAAAAGAGATTTATGAGACTCTAATCAAAAGAGAAAGTAGAGATGTAATAATATGATGCTCACTGGAAATTTCAGGGAGAAGGTCAAAATATCTCCTAACCCAGATTCCTCTAGTGAACATCTTAATTAGCCACAAACTATGTGGTGGCCAATACCCTTTGATACTGAAGTTTTCCCAGGCAAGTATATGGCTATATAAAGTTGTCACAGAGGAAATTTCCTCATGGGTAGTTCTTTAAACTAATCATAAGTCTGGATCTAAAAAACAAACAAAGCATTGGTAATATTGGGTGGAGGAATGAAGTATAGCTGCTTCTGTGAATACTTATAATGTGTCAGGTCAGTCATTTAAACAGTTAGAGACCACAGTTATCCCTTCCACATAGTGGGGGTTAGGGACCCAGAGTCCCCATAATCTGAAAAATCTGTGTAAAATTTTCTGACCCTCCCTTTGTACCAGAGAAGAAGTCTGAATTTTTTCTTTTTCTTTTATGGGGTCTTTACAGTACCTTATTGTAAAATTTGGGTCAGGTATTTGTTCATGTGCTCTTTGTCATCTGTTGGCCTTTGCATGTCATCTGCAGCTTCTGCAAAACTGCCCCCAAATTCCCATTTAGTTTCTTATGCTGACCCGTGATGCATCGAAATGGCTCTAGGGAAAGTTACGATGTGGAGGAGATAACTACACTGTTAGGCAGGGAGCTACATGGCTCTCTCTTTGCAGCCCATCATGGTCTTTTTAATTGCAATTTCTTTTTTTTTTTTTGTGCTATCATCTTTTTTTTTTAAACAAATGCTTTATTAACTTCTGTTTTACATCATTCATTTCTGCCAGATTTTGAGTTACAATCATTTTCCCCCCATCGTTCCCCTACCCAACCTCCCAGAACAGTAATCCCACAAGATATCGCTTCCTCCAATCTGCTCTCTCCCATACCTTCTCCCATACTCCCATCGACTTTTCCATTAGAGGAAGGTGAGTCTTTGCATCCCAATGCCTGCACATCTTATCTCCCTATTACAAGCAAAAGAGTATTAATAATAGTATTTATATATATTTGAAACATTTAATGTTACGACCTCAAATTTCAGATACATTTCCTTCCTCCCTTGTCACCCATTCCCTCTGGGGAGATAAGTAATTCAGTATATGTTGTACATGTCTAGCTATGCAAAACATTATCATAGTAGATATATTGTACAAGGCTGCTTATAATTCCCTCCCACTCATCCCACCCCCCACCTGGTCCATTCCCTACATGATCCTGTCCCTCTTCTATAGTGGGTACTTCCAATCTCCCCTCACCCCAAGGATGCCCTCCCATCCATCATCCCTCCTCTCATCCCCCTTCCCCCTATCTTGCTGCAGGTTGAGATATCCCATTTAGTATGTATGTCATTTTCTCCCTGAACCAAATTCAATGTGAATGTGGTTTTGCCTTTTTAGCCTTCCTTATTCTCCCCCTCCTTTGCAACCACTTCCCCTTGCTTCTTCTACATGGGATAGTTTACCCTACCCTGTCTCTCCCCATCTCCTCTTGCCACTTTCCTCTCTCACCTCATAATTTCATCCCTTGAGTATTCTCCCTTCCCAACAAATTCAACCTATGCCCTCTATCCATATATAACTGTAACCATATACACACACATTCACATATGTATTCATATGACCACACACCCTTCTTCCATTATTTTCATAGTGAGAAAGATATCATCAGTCACAGTTATTGCTTTTCCATATAGGAATGTAAATAGTTCAACTTTGATAAGTTCCTTTTGATTTCTTTTCCCTGATTACCTTCTCAGGCATCTCTTCCTTCTTGTGTCTGGATGTCAAATTTTCTATTCAATTCTGGTTTTTCCTCAAGAATGCTTGAAAGTCCTCTATTCCACTGAATGACCATATTTTCCCCTGAAACAAAATACTCAGTTTTGCTGGGTAGGTGACCCTTGGGTTCATTCCCAGTTCTTTTGCCCTCTGGAATATCATATTCCATGCCCTTCGATCCCTCAGTGTAGAAGCTGCCAGGTCCTGGGCTATTCTGATTGTGTTTCCACAATATTGAAATTGTTTCTTCCTGGCTGCTTGTAGTATTTTCTCCTTGATCTGGGGATTCTGGAACCTGGCTATAATATTCCTGGGAGTTTTCTTTTTGGGATCTTTTTCAGGAGGTGATCTGTGGATTCTTTCAACCTCTATTTTGCCCTCTGGATCTAAAACATCAGGGCAGTTTTCCTTGAGAATTTCTTGAAGGGTGAGTTCTAGGTTCTTTCTTTGATCATGGCTTTCAGGTAGTCCAATAATTTTTAAATTGTCTCTCCTGGATCTATTTTCCAGGTCAGTGGTTTTTCCCATGAGATATTTCACATTGCCTTCTAATCTTTCATTTGTTTGGATCTGCTTAACAGCATCTTGATTTCTCATAAAGTCATTAGCTTCCATTTGCTCCAGTCTAACTCTGAAGGAATGAATCTCCTCAGTGAACTTTTGAGATTCTTTTTCCATCTGGCAAATTCGACTTTTTAAGGCATTCTTCTCCTCATTGCCCTTTTGGGCCTCCTTTGCCATTTGAGTTAGTCTATTTTTTAAGGTGTTGTTTTCCTCAGTCAGGCTGTTGACCCTCATTTCATACTTTTCCTGCATCCTTCTCATTTCTCTTTCCAATTTTTCCTCCACTTCTCTTATTTGATTTTTAAAGTCCTTCTTAAGGTCCTCTATGGCCTGCAACCTGCTCATGGTTTCCCCTGGGGCTTTTGGAGGACTTCTGACCTCGCAGTCCTTTTCCTGCTCTATGCCCCCAAAATAGGAGTCTAGGGTTGCATTTTTCTGTTTCCTTTGCCTTGGCATGTTGCCACTTAATTACTTGACTTTTGGGCTTGTTGCCACACTATGGCTTTAAGGCCAGATAGAGGAATTTTCGTCCCGAACGTGTGGGGGGCAACTTCCGTTTCTGGCAAGCTGTAAACCCACCCACAACTTCCACCCTAGATCACAATCCAGATCCAGGAGGTTAAAGCAAGAGCGATTACCCCCCAAGACTGATCGCTGGATCTCCCTACAAATTTGCAGGCTGGGAGCGGGAGCTGCCTCTGAAAACTACAAAATGAGTTTGTCCTCAGCGGCTTCTAGCCCCCAGGGGAGGGAGCTGACGCATTCCCTAATACCAGTCCCAAAGTCCATAGGACACTAACCTCTTACTTTGTCCCAGGCAAGTCTATGTTGATAATTCTGGAGTCGCCACAGCTCCTGGTGTTCTGGGGTTCCTCCAGCTGGCTGCTGGCCCTGCCGCCCTGGGGCTAAAACCTCGGCTCACGCGGACCTGGGCTCGGCTCCTGCGCTCTGCGCTCTGCACGCTGCCAGGTCCCAGACCACTGCGCTGGTCCTTCCTGCAGGGCTGCTGGGCTGTCCTCAGCGGGAGTTTAGCTTCTCTGTGTCGTTCTGTGGGTTCTGGGGCTCCAGAAGTTGTTCAGAGTCCCCTTTTACATCGTTTGGGGGGAATGTGGGGGCAGAGTGGCTTGGATGAGCTGTTTCTACTCCGCCATCTTGGCTCCGCCCCCCTTAATTGCAATTTCTAATAAAGGAACTCCAGACATTCATATGTTTCATTCCTTGTTGTGTTAAGAATCTTCCAAGGAAGTGAGAAATGAGCTATAGCAAAACCATATTTGGAGTTTCTTGTGGTCTTAATTCCAGGTAGGGGCATAAGGCACCAAACAAGAGATATATTTATAAGATATTGTATGTCACATTTGAAGATCCTAAACTGAGCCTAGAAGATCCTGTGCCTTCAAGATAGGTGCCAAGTTAAG
The DNA here is from genome assembly GCA_011680675.1 of Gymnobelideus leadbeateri. Classification (NCBI taxonomy): domain Eukaryota; kingdom Metazoa; phylum Chordata; class Mammalia; order Diprotodontia; family Petauridae; genus Gymnobelideus; species Gymnobelideus leadbeateri. The sequence goes on along the minus strand of WOXC01001379.1, from coordinate 1,469 downwards.
TGTATGTGTGTAAGTGTTTGCATGCACACATGTAGGTGTTAGGTAGAAAGGAAATTGTACCTGCTGCAAGAAGACAGCTTCTTAAATTACTATGATTTAGCTATGATATCAGCCTATCCCTTGGAGAATATCTCTACCTAACAAGAGGACTGCTACTTTCCTATACTCTAGATGAAGTGATCAATTAATAAATATCCTTCCTATATCAATGTTGGAGGGTCTATGGAAATCTTCCTAAACCTTACTTTCCATCATGTATGGCTCTATTCAGCAGCACTGGTCTCCTGACTGTTCCATGATCAAGGCACTCTATTGGTTCTGGGCATTTTCTCTGACCATCCCCCATGCCTGGAATGCTTTCTCTCCTCAACTCTATCTACTGACTTTCCTAGCTTCCTTTAAGTCCCAATTAATATCCATCTTTTATAGGAAGCCTTTCCCAACCCCTCTTAATACTAATGTCTTCATTCTGTTAGTAATTTCCTATTAATCTTGCATATAGCTTGTTACATATATATTTGTTTACGTGCTGTCTCCTTCATTACCTTTTAAGCCCCTTGAGGGTAGGGACTGTCTTTGGCCTCTTTTTAAATGCCAGAGTTTAGTATAGGGTCTAGCACATAATAGGCACTTAATAAATATTTATTAATTCGTTGATTTGAAACAAGCATTCAAATTCAGTGATATGGCTGTGATTTGGTCCTATAGTTTTGAAAAGATATTTTGAATTATGCATGAAAAATATGAGATTGTTTATATTCTTTGACCCAGCAGTCCCACTACTTAGTATGTTTTATACAGTCTCTTTCCCTCTCTCCCAAAAGAGAGCAAGACCCCTACTATACAAAATACTTTGCTAATTACAATAGCCAAAACTTAGAAATGTGTGGGGTACGGAGACCCTAACTCAAAATTGACTACTCAGAGACTTCCCAAAGTGAAGGTAGAAAGTTTTATTAGAATCTTGCAAGAAGCAGGCAGTCTGTCTCTGGAAAATCCAGGGAGGAAAGGCCACCTTACCGAGCAGAAGCTGGGTTAAATAGACAAGGATTACCTGCCCCTCCCAAACTTTAACCTAATTATTACTAATGAGGCTCTAATTCTGTTAGATAACATACATAATACATGAGGTCCACTACGCAAGTGCAGTAATAACCTCAGAATACTGAACTTCCTCCAGTCCAACCTAGATGTGTCCTTATCTGGGCCCGACTGTCCTAAGGCCGCTGTCTGCTTTCTGATTGGTCAAATCCACCTGCTCCTGCCAGCTCCCTTTTATTCTACATTATTTCATTTTTAGTATTATCTAGGAGTTCTCTGGGAACTGGGAACCCAACTTCTTCCCAAGGCTACTGTCTCAATTCTTCCCAAGGCTACTGCCTGGTACTTTTTGTCAGTAGTCTTATTTCAGCAATTCTTGCAGTTCAATAGAAACTTAACCCTTTGCTACCTCTCACACTACCATTCCT